>OU342965.1:31095737-31588498 GCA_910592155.1 Ypsolopha scabrella
GCACCTTGGCTAGGATCGTCGCGAGTGAGATAGGCCTATAGTTGCCCTTATCTGACACGTCACCCGTTTTATTTTTTACAATGGGAACCACTGTTGTGTGCATTAAGGCCTCAGGTAGGTACGAGTGTCGCAAACAAAGCGAATAAAACATTGATAGCACCCTAGGTAAATGGACTCCCGCATACTTGAGATGCTCAATGCTGAGACCGTCATGACCCGGCGACTTCCCTCTCTGCATGCCATCAATTATTTTTGCAACTTGTTTTGCTGAAAATCTAATGTCGCTTCTCTTCATGACGGTCTCCCCCTCGACCACCTCTTGTGAAATTGATGGTAGCGGTGACTGAACTAAAAAGTGTTCTCTGAACATATTCGCTATTAGATTATGGTTCTCGACGCCGTCAACGCTCATTGGTAGGCCAGGCCTAACATTCAGTTTATTGGTATTCTTTCAAAAGCTTTTAAAATCTTTTGTCTTGTGTTGAGAAGCAAGAATATCCATTCGTAGTTGCTCCTTGTTATCCTGACACCACTTTAACTTGGTTTTAAAAGTCTTTCTTCTGTCACACATTTCATCATAAACAGAGCCATAGGAAGGTTTACCAGCAAGCAACCACAACTTATACTTAAGCCTGGCCTCCCTATGAGCATCTCCGACGTGCCTATTCCATCCTACAACGTATCCTCCTTTCCTATGCTGTTTGCGTTCATAACTCATGACGGCGGATTCTGATAGTGTGGTTACAATATTATTTTAACATTTTGTTCAGAATAACATGATGTTCACAATTATTACAAATATTATCACAACATTGTCTTAATTCTTGTGGAAAGTCTATATCTCTTAGTTTTGAATTACATAACTTGAAGTAACGTTCAATTTGTTCCGGTTGCCTTTCACCCCAAATTATTTTATTATTAATTGAATCTTGTGAACTTAAAAAAGCTCGATCCTCTCCAGGTCCAGACGGAATTCCGCCTTACGTCGTTAAGGACTGCCTGTCGACCCTGGAAGAGCCACTTCTATTTATATGTAACTTATCTTTGAAGCTCTCTGTGTATCCGCGTAAATGTAAAACTTCCAGAGAAACACCTATACCCAAGGGTGACTCCAGATCTAAAGTAGAACACTATAGGCCTATAGCCGTGCTCTCAGTCCCTGGGAAGATTTATGAGTCTATGATTAATCACAGTGTTATGCAACAGATACGGATTTTCCTTTCTGACTGCCAACACGGTTTCGTGCAGGTAGATCCACTTCTACAAACCTAATTAACTTTGTTAATTATGCTACAACGTCTATGGATAGCTCACTGTAAACTGATGTGGCCTATTTTGACTTTAAAAAGGCATTCGACCGCATCAATAATGACGTGTTCCTTGAAAAATTTGCTGCTATAGGTTTTACCCCAAAGTTACTGAAATTATTTGCCAACTATTTTGCCAATCGCGAACAATATGTCCAATTGGCCGGTATACGTTCTCATTCCTATAAAACTTTTTCCGGTGTAAGTCAAGGAAGCACTCTAGGGCCCACACAGTTTTTAATCATGATAAATGATCTCCCGGGGGTTGTGAGAACAGCTCACTGCTTGATGTTTGCAGACGATTTGAAGTTATACTTGAGTATAGGTGATAGAGATGATGTGGAGGCGCTTCAGAGCGATATAGATAGTGTTGTAGACTGGAGTGAACAGAACAACTTGGAGTTCAATGGCTCTAAGTGTAAGACCATGACTTTTACCAGGTCTCGTACTCCACCTGTTCGGGACTACACCATAGCTGGAGCTCCGCTCGCACGAGTCTCACAAATACGAGACTTAGGAATGATACTTGACAGTGAACTGACTTTAAATGACCACATTGAGTTGACTTGTATGAAAGCCTATAAATCACTAGGCTTTGTAATGAGACAAACTGCTAGGTTTAAGGATCCGAGACCCATTGTAGCGTTATACAATGCCTATGTGAGAAGTAAATTAGAGTTCAACGCAATCATCTGGGACCCACATGAGACTAAATACAAGCTCATGGTGGAAAGAGTCCAACGTAAATTTGCTCGATACCTGTATAAAAAAATGTATGCGTATTATCCCTATTTATTTCCATCCATGTTCGTGGTCGGAATGGTAGGAGTAGACACCCTAGAGCTGAGACGTAGGCTAGCGTTATTAGTGCACTATTATCTGCTATTACACAACCGAGTGGACGACCCCGCTGCACTCGCGGGCTGCGCGCTGGCGGCACCGGAAAGGTACGGGGTGCTGCGGTCGCGCCTGCTTTTCGCGACGGGTGTGGTACGCACACAGCATGGTCGTTTTGCGCCCACCTTCCATGCGTGTACACTGTTAAATTTGCTCATCAGTAAATATCCGGAAATTGACATTTTTAATGTTAATAATTAATTTGTTAATAATTTTTAATGTCAATTTACCGAAGTTTATAGCCTATGTAAGAGTTTTTTTAAGCATTTAGTTTTATTATTACTTTAATATTTAGTTTGGTAATATATGTTGTTGAAAACAAGACTGTTTTAGCTTACGAGTTGGTGACAAGCACTGTAAGTAGGCTAAGGTTATTATGTGAAAATAAATAAATAAAGAAATAAATAAGTAATAATAACGCCAAACCATCCGCCCATTCAATTAGTCTTGCTAAGAAGAAGGGCAAAAATTTTTTCAATTTTCCTTTTTTTTTTTCTTCGGATATGTTTGTAACATCCTCTTATTCTATACAATTTTCTTATACCTACTTAAGTAAAGGCATAACAAATTTAAGACCGCAGTCACGAGAAAAAATTATTGATCTTAGTCAAACCGTCTCATATTGTTTATTACCTAATTTGCTAATTAGAATTACAATCTTGATAAAGATTATTATTATTTATTACACCATACTTCATTATCGTCCAGATAATCATTGATTTTATAATAAGCTTTTTTAAGTAGTTCCTGCTTAATGTATAGTTTAAACTTATTTTCTTTCTACCTGTTCCCAAAACTGTGGAATTACGGAACCCTAGCTATGCGAGTCTAACTCGCACTTGACCGGTTTTTGTCGTAATTAACTCGAAAAATAAACGTCCTGGAAAAATAAACCTGGAATAAAATGTTACAGCCAATTAAATTTCCCACAAACTGATATATTAATTTCTTTTGTAGGTTTAATACAAAAGGAAACGGTAGCGGTAGGAAAGTCAAAAAGACGGAACAGTTATGTTATTGCTTTAGAAAATCAATCTTTATTTATCAATCGACCTACAAATCAGCTCTTTTCTTAATAGAATGGTATAGTTACCATTACGTTCTCCCCCTCCCCCTCCCCCCGTATTATTTATTTATTAAGTGTAATGCTCGTTCTTGCTATTCATTAACTCATTAACGATGTGGATACTGTTTTCAAAAATTCTAATTATCTGCTCTACGCCGATGATATGAAAATATATCGGGTGGTTGACTCCGTTGAGGACTGTTTCAAACTTCAACAAGATCTGAATGACCTTTTGTATTATTGTGAGCTAAATTCTCTATTTCTTAACGTGAACAAATGTTATACAATAAGTTATACCAGACGGCAGCAAAAAATTACACATAACTATCAGTTCTCAGGCAGAAGTATAACACGTTTTGATCATATACGAGACCTTGGCTTTACTTTGGATGCTAAAATGAACTTCAACGTCCATATCGATTGTATAATACAAAGAGAATTTAAACTACTGGGTTTCATTCTCCGGATATGTGAACCATTCAGGCGTGCTTTTATTTACAAGGTACTTTTCTTTGCATATGTTAGAAGTATTCTTGAGTTCTGTAGTGTGATCTGGTGTCCTTTTTATGCGGTGCACGTGGACCGCATCGAGAGGATACAGAACAAGTTTCTTAAAGCCCTTGATTATAGAACAGGGAATTATTTTACGGACTATACCTCTTCGGCTTTTCGATACAATATATTTACCTTGACTAGTCGACGTAAAGTCATTGATGCTACATTTCTATATAAACTAGTAAACAACGAACTAGATTGTCCGCACCTGCTTGAATTATTATTTCTTCAAATACCGCGCCCCTCCTCACGTTGCAGTTCACTAAGATTTTACATTAGTAGGAGTTCAGAGAGTTTCAGTGAGATCATTTCGATGAGCTTTGTCTTGTTTTTTTTATTATTATTTATTTAGGTTACAAACGTTCATTACATATTAAAATGAAAACAATAGAGAAAACATTAATATAAACAGACCTAAAGAACCCTTATAAAATAACACACATTTTTAGAATAAACACTCGGACTTACATGGTTTGTTAACAAATACATTACATACAAAGTTTCAGAAGCATATTACACATATACAAGCACGAGAAATAATTAAAAGTCACTTACACAGTATTTATTTGCTTTGGCTTTAAAACAGTTTTTACTTTCAAGGAAGATGTCGATGTCACCCAACATTCTGTTATATAATACCGGAGAGTGAGAGAAACATCGGTTTTTATTGTAGTTCGTTCGACTCCTACTAATGTGAAATCTTAGCGAACTGCAACGAGAGGAGGGGCGCGGTATTTGAAGAAATAATAATTCTAGCAGGTGTGGACAATCTAGTTCGTTGTTTACAATTAACCACATCTCATACATTGCAGCAAGAGTGAGTAGAATTATATTTGTAATGAAGTCACTCCGAAATAGTGCCCATAAGGATACTCTCATGGTAGTTTACAAAGCTTTTTGCCAATCATTACTTCTTTATTGTAATCGAGTGTGGGGAGGGGCCCCAAAAACCTATATGATACAACTTGAAATCGCCCAAAGGGCAGTGCTTAAATTCATGTTGAAGAAACCGCGTGGATTCCATACTAATCAACTATACAAAGAGAGCAAAGTACTTCGAGTTCGACAGTTATACCTATTAAGAACGATGGTTAACAAGCACCGTATTATGATTAAATCTCCCGAACACGAAAATCTTTTAAGACGTAGGGTTTATAGAGTTCCACTTCCACAGAATCGGACGGTTTTTGCGAAAAGATTACCAATGTTCCTTTTTCCTTACTTATAAAAGAATTCAAGAACTTAAAATGCTTTCTGTTGATTTCTCAATGGCTCGAAGGGTTAGACTACATGCAAACAGAATAAATTCTTCCGAAAGGGGAGACATGAATCAAAGCGAATGAAACACACACACACACCCTCACACACCCTCACACACCCTCTCTCACCTTCATACACACCCTCTCACTCACCCTAAAACAAACTCACACACACCACGATCATCTACCATATTACTCGTAATAATAAAGCCAACAGTAGGTAATTATTTTTATTGACTTACTTTTCCTTGTTTTGTAAATTCTCTATGTAATTTAATTTTCATTTATAATTAATTTTAATATTATATTTAATTTAAATTTACTTATATCGACCGAGTACTAATCAAACTAAATGAGAACTCGTAACTATAGCTAATCGTATTCTGGGCCCTGTGTTTCAAGCTCTGCTTTGTCAAGGGTCCGTTGAAAAGATCGCCTTTACAACTTGTCGCATTATTGCTAATTTATATTATGTACTCAACTCACTGTTGTATTGTTATTAGTAAATAAATATATTTTGATTTTTTTAATATTTTTTATTTGATTTGCTTATTATTTTTTCTTTTTCAACATATCTAGTACAATATCCATGACTTGAACCTAAAACATTTATCAAAATTAAATACAAAAGTTACAAGCGTATAAAAGTCCTGGATCTTACACTTATTTTGATGAATGTTTATGTACCGTAATGTCCTAGAAGCGATACAATAAATCAAATAATTTAAGGTTCACAGCATAGTATATTTTATACTTTTCAAAAATATTTTTGTTTCATTTCGATTTTTTGTATATTTCTCCTGAAATCATAGGAAGACCCAAAACCATTCTCGAGTTTTTTCAAGACATGAATTTTGTCTCGCGTTAGCTTGCCTCTCACAACGTGTTCGGTTAGTTCCGCACGAGCTCGAGAAATGAACGTTCGGGCCAACCAATATCAGTCAGTCAGTGCTCTATAACCTGAACTTGAATGTAGAATGAAATAGCAAGCATAGCGACCCCGTGTGCGACTGACTTCAAGACACCGACTACACAGGGCTCTTAACAATAAATAGTATTTTAAAATACAAAGTAACATTTCTTAGTTTTTTAGAATTTTGCGTCAAAAGTTTATTACATTTTTTAATAGTAATAAGTACGGTAAACTCTAAAAGGCTAGGAAATTAAAGCTTAACCCCCCCTCTCCCATCAAAATTACCGTAAATTTACCATGAAGCAATCAATAATTCCTGTTATTTTTAGGTAAATTGGACAATATACAATTTTTTTTTACATTTTGTACCACCATATCTACCTTGTGTAAGAACAAATATTAATGAAAAACCGAAAAATGAGACCTTTCCCCCTAAAGCCTGCAGCCCCCGGCTAGGGATTTTATATACAAGATCGTTCAATAAGTCCCGAGACTAACTTGGAGATGGCGCATGTATTAAAAAATCTTTTGATTTTTAGAAAGTACCGGCCATCAAACGATTTGTGTCATTTTTTTTTGAAAATCGAACAATACAATTTCGAGCTGCAGACATTAATGTGACGCTACTTTTGTAATTCCGAAAATGATGGAAAAAAATGAGTTCCGTGTGTTGATTGAACATTGTATTTTAATAGGAAAAAACACCGTTCAAGCACAACAGTGGCTTATAAAGTATTATCCGGAATCTGCTCCGTCTAAACCAACCATTAGTCGGTGGTATGCCGATTTCAAACGCGGTCGTATCGACACAAATGATGCTGAACGCTCTGGTCGTCCAAATGAAGCGGTGACTCAACAAAACATCAACCAAGTCCTGAAAATCGTGAAGAAATATCGAAAGGTAAAGGTGCGCGAGATAGCTGGGATAGTGAAGATTTCAACTGGTAGTGTATTCACTATTTTACAACAAAATTAAGCCATGAAAAAGCTTTTTTCGTAATGGGTGCCGCGTTTGCTAACAATTGCTCAAAAGCAACAAAGTGTTAATGATTCAGGGCACTGTCTGGCTCAGATTAATAGAAATAAAAAGGAATTTTGTACGTCGGTATGTGACAATGGATGAAACATGGATTAACCATTTCACTCCGGAATCCAATCGGCAGTCAGCTGAGTGGAGAGCGGCCGGTGAAAGCCGCCCGAAGCGGCCTACGACACCAAAATCTGCCGGCAAGGTTATGGCCTCTATATATTGGGATGCGCACGGAATACTCTTTATCGACTACCTTGATAAGGGGAAAAATATAAATAGCGAGTATTACATGGGATTTTTGGAGCGATTAAAGTGCAAAATCGTAGAAAAACGGCCTCAAATGAAGAAAAAAAAAGTGATCTTTCACCAGGATAATGCGCCGTGTCACAAGTCCATGATAACGATGGCCAAACTAAAGGATTTGGGTTTCGAATTACTTCCCCATCCATCTTACTCTCCAGATCTGGCCCCCAGTGATTACTGGCTGCTTCAAGACCTAAAAAAAAATGCTCCGGGGCAAGAAATTTGACTCAAATGGTGAAGTACTTATTTTGAAGCTAAAGATAAATCGTTCTACACACATGGAATAGAAAAGTTAGAAAAGCGTTGGAGGGACTTTATCGCAGTTTAAGGAGACTACGTTGATGAACAAAAAATAATTTTACCAAAAAACATTTTTCTTGGTATTAAGTATCGGGACTTATTGAACCGCGTGTTAATGTTATACCTGGGGGTCACCCGTACCACTTAAAAAATAACTCAGACTACACGAATTGTTGTTTTTATTTTTTGATAATTGATTGAATTACTTGTTCAGGAGAAAGTAAAACTATTTATTATGTAGGAAGAATACAACAATAATCTATATATTAATATTAACGTAGTAAAAAAGTCGTGTCTGTACATTGAATATTTTCGCGAAGTTTTAAATGAAATGGGTTATTGGTACTGTACTGAGGCCAAAACAACAAATGTTAGAATTGTTGTGTGTCTGTCTGTTCCGTTTTAACTCGAGAACCACTCAACGGATTTGAATGTGTTTTTTTATTATCATTGTAGTGACCCTAGTCAACACATAGGCTATAAGGAGTGTTTATAAAATAACGCCCAATCCGGAAAGATTTAATAAACGAAAGAAGATTTAATAAACGCTTTTATAACTCGAGAACCATTGAACGGATTTGGATGCGGTTTCCTTTATTATCATCGTAGTTACCCTGGTCAACACATAAATTACAAAAGGTGTTTTAAAATAACGCCAAGGCCGAAAACGGGGCCATGATTGAATAAACGCAAACGGTAAAGGCTATTATATTAATCTGTGGGAAGTCTGATTCGAATTTATATCCGAAACCCACGCGAACGAAGTCGCGGGCAAAAGATAGTGAGTTATAAACTCTATTTCGCATTGTTTTAAAAGAAATGTTGTAAACAAAAAAGTTTAATCTGCCTAAAATATGTAATTATTATGGTTCACGGACTGAAAGTATTTGGTACCAAAAATTCTTAATGATCTTCCGAACGATAGCGAAAACAGTACTAACCCAGTATTTAATAAAAAGGTAATGAGTTCTTTACTATATTCTTGTATAGTTGGTAAAAGTTAAGTTATATTTACTTAAATAATATTACCTATTTTAAGATTAAGTTTACTGCGAAACGGTTTTTCCAATTCATAAATAAACAGTCAGTCAGGTACCTATGTACATATATTCCAATGATCATGTTTGCTGATGGCTCGAGCATTGGAGGAACCGGTTCTTATTAGAGTGAGAACTGGCGGTGTAGTAATTGGCTCCGGGCAGATAGTAGAGAGTACCTCGTTCAGCGTTCTACCCGATTTCTTCCACAAGAGTTTTCTGTGATAGCCCGGGCGGTAGCGTTGCATTTTAGGTAGTAATTTTACGCCGATAAATTGCCAATAGATCTGGAATGTCTAATAAGATAATCCAGTTGCACCATAAACTTCCGTCTTTCTTCTTTCATTCAGCCCCTGTACACAGACCGTTCTCTTGCTTTACACTTCTCTTCCTTTGATGCTCATCTTGCCACACACACCCAACTTTTACTAACATACGTATAGGCGTAGGAGCCAAAACTCTATTATGAACCGCCAATTGAACCTTTAATTTTATAGCCAAATTCATACTGGACACTCGGTAAGTGGTCAAGACCATGGTTCAATTACCTTTTCTGTGAAATACGCAAAATGAAATTTAGACTTCCTATACTAATTGAGTCGAGGTTGTTCTTGAACGAGTATAGAGGCACAAAACAGTAGATTGTTATTCAAGGGAGGTAAGCGATCAATTGTACCAGAGATATTTAGGCGCACGAGCGAGCGAAGCCAGCGAGGGTGCATATAGTTCGAGGGTGCAATTGATCACTTACACCCGTGTGTAACACTCTACTTTTCATTACTAATGCGAGGAAATAAAAAAAGTTACAAAATTATAACATGATGACGACCTTCACCCGAAGGTACTTGTTTCACTGTAAGTAATGATATTTATCCCAACCGGTTTCGGTTTTACACTATTATCAAGGATCTATCTATAGTAAAATAACTATTAACACTTTTGCAAGATATCAAAATTAATTCATTTAACAATATTTATTATTTTAAACGTAATAAATATTCTAAAACTTAAATAACAATTTACATCTAAACTTAACTAATTAAAAATTAAAATTACCTAGCAATTTAAATATTATACAAATAAATAAAAAAAGGGAAATTTTGTACACCTATTTAATGGAACAAATAAAATATGCTGGCCAGATCGCTACCGTCGTTGGGCAAGGTACCCGAAAGGCTGGTGGCATTGCCTCGCTGGATCGCGAGGCTAATCCGCTGACCAAAATATGCCCCAGCCCTTTGGTTACCGAAAGCGTCGATCAGGCGTCGCGCTTCTGGTCCCCATGGCCCGAGAGTCTCTACTCCGAAGGGCACAAACATGTAGCCCTTTCCTAAGGACGGATATTTGCGCCTCTTGGAGCCTTGCGTCTTTAATTTTAAAGTTTCAACCAGTGTAAGAATAATCAGTGTTTTTTATTTATTTAATTTATCACCATCCTAAATTTGAGCTGAGCCACCTGAAACTTCACATGTGTAGTCTCTATCACCTACTGACACTTCAATAGCGGATGACTGCGTTTCACCTTGTATACCTAAAGGACCAGAGTGACTACCATGGTAATAAAAGAACGGCATCCAAATCCCTTGAGTGCACGAAGTAGATACGAATAGTTTTGGCCACAGTACATAATTACTGGTTATACATTTCTTGTTTATAGTCTGTCCGTCCGTGCCCCCGCCAAGTCAAGCTAAAAAGCTAAAGTTCCTTTCTCGAAACAGTTCAGGCCATTTTCAACCCCTCTATAACTTCGTTGTGGATAAAACTAGGAGCCTGAATTTTCAGTAACCATGCAGGCACTGTAAACACGGTATATTTCAAATTTCATTCAATTTGAACCAGTAGTCTACTGAATCCTACTGAGATCGTCGTACGTACGCGTCTATGCGTGCGTGCGCCCGAAATCGCTGGTTGTAGGGAGCTGGCCTTCCGAATGTATTCATTTTGTGGCAGTACGGGCGAAATAACTGACACAGGTCCTACTTCGATAAGCAGCGCTTGTGCTCTACCACATAGTACTTTGGTACCTATACAGGAATAGAGCCCTGTCTTAGGCCTTAAAATAGGTAACGCGATTTAGTCGCCATCTGTTATCTCTAGTAAAAACTCCATCCTGTTATACGCGGGACTATAAGTTTCCGGAATGAATATGAAAAATACTATTAAAGGTACAAAATTAATTTATTGTTTTTCAAAATAATCTCCCTTGGCGTCTATGCACTTTTTCATTCGATCAAACCAGTTTTGAAAACTTTTGTGCCACTCCCCTGTGGTGACCTCTGAAACGTGTTTTTCATACTCCTCGACAGCCTCTTCTGGTGATGAAAATCGTTGACCGCGTAATTGGTTCTTAATTTTTGGGAACAGAAAAAAGTCACAAGGTGTATGCAGGATGACTCATGAGTTCTACATTTTTCGTCTTCAAAAAGTCGTTTGTCTGTCTGGCCGTGTGAGAACTAGCATTGTCGTGGTGCAGGATGATACGGCGTTTACGGTTATTTTTACGGAGTTCGTCAATAACTTCCGGCAAACAAATGGTCGTGTACCAGTCACTATTCACGGTACGACGATTCTCTAAAGCAACAGTAGCCACGTGTCCAGTTTTATTAAAAAAAGAAGCAATCATCCGCTTAGATGCACTTTTCACGCGCGCCACTTTGGTTGGTTTCGGCTCATCTTGAAAGACCCATACGCTCGATTGCTGCTTTGTTTTGGGATCGTAGCAATAAATCCATGTTTCGTCACCTGTTACTATGTCCCACACCAAATTTGACGCACCTTCGTTGAATCTGGTAAGCATGGCACTGCACCAAGTGACGCGGTCCGTTTTTTGAGCCTCGGTCAAGTTGTGTGGGATCCACCGCGAGCACAGCTTTCTCACACCCAAATGTTTGTGTAGGATTGATTGTATTTGACTCATGCCTATTTCTAAGGATGCGCGAATTTCATGGTAGGTCACATGCCTGTCTGTTTCAATCATACGGCGCACAGCATCGGTGTTTTTGTTGGTCACAGCGGTGGACGGCCGACCATCGCGAGATTCGTCACTGAGATTGATACGACCACGCTTGAATTCTGCAAACCAGCTATAAACAGTCGTCTTGCATGGTGCTTCATTGCCAAAAGCTGTTTCAAGCCGAGCGATGCTCTGTTGAGCTGTCAAATTACACTTAAAATCGTAGAAAATTATAGAAGTCCAGTCTGTTACTTCTATTATAAAGTTCATTTATTTAGGATGGAATATCGAAAGGCTTGAATACGGCAGAACCATTTATTTACGCACGACACAAGTATACAGTAAGAGTACCGATAGAGGATTGATTGGAGGGGCGAGGAGCGTATATTGAAATGCTGACGCTAGTGAAAACTGCCAATGCATGTACCTAGCCCCTACACTATCATTTATTTACGCACGACACAAGTATACAGTAAGAGTACCGAGAGACGATTGATTGGAGGGGCGAGGAGCGTATATTGAAATGCTGACGCTAGTGAAAACTGCCAATGCATGTACCTAGCCCCTACACTATCATTTATTTACGCACGACACAAGTACACAGTAAGAGTACCGATAGAGGATTGATTGGAGGGGCGAGGAGCGTATATTGAAATGCTGACGCTAGTGAAAACTGCCAATGCATGTACCTAGCCCCTACACTATCATTTATTTACGCACGACACAAGTACACAGTAAGAGTACCGATAGAGGATTGATTGGAGGGGCGAGGAGCGTATATTGAAATGCTGACGCTAGTGAAAACTGCCAATGCATGTACCTAGCCCCTACACTATCATTTATTTACGCACGACACAAGTACACAGTAAGAGTACCGAGAGACGATTGACCGGAGGGGCGAGGAGCGTATATTGAAATGCTGACGCTAGTGAAAACTGCCAATGCATGTACCTAGCCCCTACACTATCATTTATTTACGCACGACACAAGTACACAGTAAGAGTACCGAGAGACGATTGACCGGAGGGGCGAGGAGCGTATATTGAAATGCTGACGCTAGTGAAAACTGCCAATGCATGTACCTAGCCCCTACACTATCATTTATTTACGCACGACACAAGTACACAGTAAGAGTACCGAGAGACGATTGACCGGAGGGGCGAGGAGCGTATATTGAAATGCTGACGCTAGTGAAAACTGCCAATGCATGTACCTAGCCCCTACACTATCATTTATTTACGCACGACACAAGTATACAGTAAGAGTACCGAGAGACGATTCATTGGAGGGGCGAGGAGCGTATATTGAAATGCTGACGCTAGTGAAAACTGCCAATGCATGTACCTAGCCCCTACACTATCATTTATTTACGCACGACACAAGTATACAGTAAGAGTACCGATAGAGGATTGATTGGAGGGGCGAGGAGCGTATATTGAAATGCTGACGCTAGTGAAAACTGCCAATGCATGTACCTAGCCCCTACACTATCATTTATTTACGCACGACACAAGTACACAGTAAGAGTACCGATAGAGGATTGATTGGAGGGGCGAGGAGCGTATATTGAAATGCTGACGCTAGTGGAAACTGCCAATGCATGTACCTAGCCCCTACACTATCATTTATTTACGCACGACACAAGTACACAGTAAGAGTACCGATAGAGGATTGATTGGAGGGGCGAGGAGCGTATATTGAAATGCTGACGCTAGTGAAAACTGCCAATGCATGTACCTAGCCCCTACACTATCATTTATTTACGCACGACACAAGTATACAGTAAGAGTACCGATAGAGGATTGATTGGAGGGGCGAGGAGCGTATATTGAAATGCTGACGCTAGTGAAAACTGCCAATGCATGTACCTAGCCCCTACACTATCATTTATTTACGCACGACACAAGTACACAGTAAGAGTACCGATAGAGGATTGATTGGAGGGGCGAGGAGCGTATATTGAAATGCTGACGCTAGTGGAAACTGCCAATGCATGTACCTAGCCCCTACACTATCATTTATTTACGCACGACACAAGTACACAGTAAGAGTACCGATAGAGGATTGATTGGAGGGGCGAGGAGCGTATATTGAAATGCTGACGCTAGTGAAAACTGCCAATGCATGTACCTAGCCCCTACACTATCATTTATTTACGCACGACACAAGTACACAGTAAGAGTACCGATAGAGGATTGATTGGAGGGGCGAGGAGCGTATATTGAAATGCTGACGCTAGTGAAAACTGCCAATGCATGTACCTAGCCCCTACACTATCATTTATTTACGCACGACACAAGTATACAGTAAGAGTACCGATAGAGGATTGATTGGAGGGGCGAGGAGCGTATATTGAAATGCTGACGCTAGTGAAAACTGCCAATGCATGTACCTAGCCCCTACACTATCATTTATTTACGCACGACACAAGTATACAGTAAGAGTACCGAGAGACGATTCATTGGAGGGGCGAGGAGCGTATATTGAAATGCTGACGCTAGTGAAAACTGCCAATGCATGTACCTAGCCCCTACACTATCATTTATTTACGCACGACACAAGTATACAGTAAGAGTACCGAGAGACGATTCATTGGAGGGGCGAGGAGCGTATATTGAAATGCTGACGCTAGTGAAAACTGCCAATGCATGTACCTAGCCCCTACACTATCATTTATTTACGCACGACACAAGTACACAGTAAGAGTACCGAGAGACGATTGATTGGAGGGGCGAGGAGCGTATATTGAAATGCTGACGCTAGTGAAAACTGCCAATGCATGTACCTAGCCCCTACACTATCATTTATTTACGCACGACACAAGTATACAGTAAGAGTACCGAGAGACGATTGATTGGAGGGGCGAGGAGCGTATATTGAAATGCTGACGCTAGTGAAAACTGCCAATGCATGTACCTAGCCCCTACACTATCATTTATTTACGCACGACACAAGTACACAGTAAGAGTACCGAGAGACGATTGATTGGAGGGGCGAGGAGCGTATATTGAAATGCTGACGCTAGTGAAAACTGCCAATGCATGTACCTAGCCCCTACACTATCATTTATTTACGCACGACACAAGTACACAGTAAGAGTACCGAGAGACGATTGATTGGAGGGGCGAGGAGCGTATATTGAAATGCTGACGCTAGTGAAAACTGCCAATGCATGTACCTAGCCCCTACACTATCATTTATTTACGCACGACACAAGTATACAGTAAGAGTACCGAGAGACGATTCATTGGAGGGGCGAGGAGCGTATATTGAACTGCTGACGCTAGTGAAAACTGCCAATGCATGTACCTAGCCCCTACACTATCATTTATTTACGCACGACACAAGTACACAGTAAGAGTACCGAGAGACGATTGATTGGAGGGGCGAGGAGCGTATATTGAAATGCTGACGCTAGTGAAAACTGCCAATGCATGTACCTAGCCCCTACACTATCATTTATTTACGCACGACACAAGTATACAGTAAGAGTACCGAGAGACGATTCATTGGAGGGGCGAGGAGCGTATATTGAAATGCTGACGCTAGTGAAAACTGCCAATGCATGTACCTAGCCCCTACACTATCATTTATTTACGCACGACACAAGTATACAGTAAGAGTACCGAGAGACGATTCATTGGAGGGGCGAGGAGCGTATATTGAAATGCTGACGCTAGTGAAAACTGCCAATGCATGTACCTAGCCCCTACACTATCATTTATTTACGCACGACACAAGTACACAGTAAGAGTACCGAGAGACGATTGATTGGAGGGGCGAGGAGCGTATATTGAAATGCTGACGCTAGTGAAAACTGCCAATGCATGTACCTAGCCCCTACACTATCATTTATTTACGCACGACACAAGTACACAGTAAGAGTACCGAGAGACGATTGATTGGAGGGGCGAGGAGCGTATATTGAAATGCTGACGCTAGTGAAAACTGCCAATGCATGTACCTAGCCCCTACACTATCATTTATTTACGCACGACACAAGTACACAGTAAGAGTACCGAGAGACGATTGATTGGAGGGGCGAGGAGCGTATATTGAAATGCTGACGCTAGTGAAAACTGCCAATGCATGTACCTAGCCCCTACACTATCATTTATTTACGCACGACACAAGTACACAGTAAGAGTACCGAGAGACGATTGATTGGAGGGGCGAGGAGCGTATATTGAAATGCTGACGCTAGTGAAAACTGCCAATGCATGTACCTAGCCCCTACACTATCATTTATTTACGCACGACACAAGTACACAGTAAGAGTACCGAGAGACGATTGATTGGAGGGGCGAGGAGCGTATATTGAAATGCTGACGCTAGTGAAAACTGCCAATGCATGTACCTAGCCCCTACACTATCATTTATTTACGCACGACACAAGTACACAGTAAGAGTACCGAGAGACGATTGATTGGAGGGGCGAGGAGCGTATATTGAAATGCTGACGCTAGTGAAAACTGCCAATGCATGTACCTAGCCCCTACACTATCATTTATTTACGCACGACACAAGTATACAGTAAGAGTACCGAGAGACGATTCATTGGAGGGGCGAGGAGCGTATATTGAAATGCTGACGCTAGTGAAAACTGCCAATGCATGTACCTAGCCCCTACACTATCATTTATTTACGCACGACACAAGTACACAGTAAGAGTACCGAGAGACGATTCATTGGAGGGGCGAGGAGCGTATATTGAAATGCTGACGCTAGTGAAAACTGCCAATGCATGTACCTAGCCCCTACACTATCATTTATTTACGCACGACACAAGTACACAGTAAGAGTACCGAGAGACGATTGACCGGAGGGGCGAGGAGCGTATATTGAAATGCTGACGCTAGTGAAAACTGCCAATGCATGTACCTAGCCCCTACACTATCATTTATTTACGCACGACACAAGTACACAGTAAGAGTACCGAGAGACGATTGATTGGAGGGGCGAGGAGCGTATATTGAAATGCTGACGCTAGTGAAAACTGCCAATGCATGTACCTAGCCCCTACACTATCATTTATTTACGCACGACACAAGTATACAGTAAGAGTACCGAGAGACGATTGATTGGAGGGGCGAGGAGCGTATATTGAAATGCTGACGCTAGTGAAAACTGCCAATGCATGTACCTAGCCCCTACACTATCATTTATTTACGCACGACACAAGTACACAGTAAGAGTACCGAGAGACGATTCATTGGAGGGGCGAGGAGCGTATATTGAAATGCTGACGCTAGTGAAAACTGCCAATGCATGTACCTAGCCCCTACACTATCATTTATTTACGCACGACACAAGTACACAGTAAGAGTACCGAGAGACGATTCATTGGAGGGGCGAGGAGCGTATATTGAAATGCTGACGCTAGTGAAAACTGCCAATGCATGTACCTAGCCCCTACACTATCATTTATTTACGCACGACACAAGTATACAGTAAGAGTACCGAGAGACGATTGACCGGAGGGGCGAGGAGCGTATATTGAAATGCTGACGCTAGTGAAAACTGCCAATGCATGTACCTAGCCCCTACACTATCATTTATTTACGCACGACACAAGTATACAGTAAGAGTACCGAGAGACGATTGATTGGAGGGGCGAGGAGCGTATATTGAAATGCTGACGCTAGTGAAAACTGCCAATGCATGTACCTAGCCCCTACACTATCATTTATTTACGCACGACACAAGTATACAGTAAGAGTACCGAGAGACGATTCATTGGAGGGGCGAGGAGCGTATATTGAAATGCTGACGCTAGTGAAAACTGCCAATGCATGTACCTAGCCCCTACACTATCATTTATTTACGCACGACACAAGTATACAGTAAGAGTACCGAGAGACGATTCATTGGAGGGGCGAGGAGCGTATATTGAAATGCTGACGCTAGTGAAAACTGCCAATGCATGTACCTAGCCCCTACACTATCATTTATTTACGCACGACACAAGTACACAGTAAGAGTACCGAGAGACGATTGACCGGAGGGGCGAGGAGCGTATATTGAAATGCTGACGCTAGTGAAAACTGCCAATGCATGTACCTAGCCCCTACACTATCATTTATTTACGCACGACACAAGTACACAGTAAGAGTACCGAGAGACGATTGACCGGAGGGGCGAGGAGCGTATATTGAAATGCTGACGCTAGTGAAAACTGCCAATGCATGTACCTAGCCCCTACACTATCATTTATTTACGCACGACACAAGTACACAGTAAGAGTACCGAGAGACGATTGATTGGAGGGGCGAGGAGCGTATATTGAAATGCTGACGCTAGTGAAAACTGCCAATGCATGTACCTAGCCCCTACACTATCATTTATTTACGCACGACACAAGTACACAGTAAGAGTAACGAGAGACGATTGATTGGAGGGGCGAGGAGCGTATATTGAAATGCTGACGCTAGTGAAAACTGCCAATGCATGTACCTAGCCCCTACACTATCATTTATTTACGCACGACACAAGTATACAGTAAGAGTACCGAGAGACGATTCATTGGAGGGGCGAGGAGCGTATATTGAAATGCTGACGCTAGTGAAAACTGCCAATGCATGTACCTAGCCCCTACACTATCATTTATTTACGCACGACACAAGTACACAGTAAGAGTACCGAGAGACGATTCATTGGAGGGGCGAGGAGCGTATATTGAAATGCTGACGCTAGTGAAAACTGCCAATGCATGTACCTAGCCCCTACACTATCATTTATTTACGCACGACACAAGTACACAGTAAGAGTACCGAGAGACGATTGACCGGAGGGGCGAGGAGCGTATATTGAAATGCTGACGCTAGTGAAAACTGCCAATGCATGTACCTAGCCCCTACACTATCATTTATTTACGCACGACACAAGTACACAGTAAGAGTACCGAGAGACGATTGATTGGAGGGGCGAGGAGCGTATATTGAAATGCTGACGCTAGTGAAAACTGCCAATGCATGTACCTAGCCCCTACACTATCATTTATTTACGCACGACACAAGTATACAGTAAGAGTACCGAGAGACGATTGATTGGAGGGGCGAGGAGCGTATATTGAAATGCTGACGCTAGTGAAAACTGCCAATGCATGTACCTAGCCCCTACACTATCATTTATTTACGCACGACACAAGTACACAGTAAGAGTACCGAGAGACGATTGATTGGAGGGGCGAGGAGCGTATATTGAAATGCTGACGCTAGTGAAAACTGCCAATGCATGTACCTAGCCCCTACACTATCATTTATTTACGCACGACACAAGTACACAGTAAGAGTACCGAGAGACGATTGATTGGAGGGGCGAGGAGCGTATATTGAAATGCTGACGCTAGTGAAAACTGCCAATGCATGTACCTAGCCCCTACACTATCATTTATTTACGCACGACACAAGTATACAGTAAGAGTACCGAGAGACGATTCATTGGAGGGGCGAGGAGCGTATATTGAAATGCTGACGCTAGTGAAAACTGCCAATGCATGTACCTAGCCCCTACACTATCATTTATTTACGCACGACACAAGTACACAGTAAGAGTACCGAGAGACGATTCATTGGAGGGGCGAGGAGCGTATATTGAAATGCTGACGCTAGTGAAAACTGCCAATGCATGTACCTAGCCCCTACACTATCATTTATTTACGCACGACACAAGTACACAGTAAGAGTACCGAGAGACGATTGACCGGAGGGGCGAGGAGCGTATATTGAAATGCTGACGCTAGTGAAAACTGCCAATGCATGTACCTAGCCCCTACACTATCATTTATTTACGCACGACACAAGTACACAGTAAGAGTACCGAGAGACGATTGATTGGAGGGGCGAGGAGCGTATATTGAAATGCTGACGCTAGTGAAAACTGCCAATGCATGTACCTAGCCCCTACACTATCATTTATTTACGCACGACACAAGTATACAGTAAGAGTACCGAGAGACGATTGATTGGAGGGGCGAGGAGCGTATATTGAAATGCTGACGCTAGTGAAAACTGCCAATGCATGTACCTAGCCCCTACACTATCATTTATTTACGCACGACACAAGTACACAGTAAGAGTACCGAGAGACGATTCATTGGAGGGGCGAGGAGCGTATATTGAAATGCTGACGCTAGTGAAAACTGCCAATGCATGTACCTAGCCCCTACACTATCATTTATTTACGCACGACACAAGTACACAGTAAGAGTACCGAGAGACGATTGATTGGAGGGGCGAGGAGCGTATATTGAAATGCTGACGCTAGTGAAAACTGCCAATGCATGTACCTAGCCCCTACACTATCATTTATTTACGCACGACACAAGTATACAGTAAGAGTACCGAGAGACGATTGACCGGAGGGGCGAGGAGCGTATATTGAAATGCTGACGCTAGTGAAAACTGCCAATGCATGTACCTAGCCCCTACACTATCATTTATTTACGCACGACACAAGTATACAGTAAGAGTACCGAGAGACGATTGATTGGAGGGGCGAGGAGCGTATATTGAAATGCTGACGCTAGTGAAAACTGCCAATGCATGTACCTAGCCCCTACACTATCATTTATTTACGCACGACACAAGTACACAGTAAGAGTACCGAGAGACGATTCATTGGAGGGGCGAGGAGCGTATATCGAAATGCTGACGCTAGTGAAAACTGCCAATGCATGTACCTAGCCCCTACACTATCATTTATTTACGCACGACACAAGTACACAGTAAGAGTACCGAGAGACGATTGATTGGAGGGGCGAGGAGCGTATATTGAAATGCTGACGCTAGTGAAAACTGCCAATGCATGTACCTAGCCCCTACACTATCATTTATTTACGCACGACACAAGTATACAGTAAGAGTACCGAGAGACGATTGATTGGAGGGGCGAGGAGCGTATATTGAAATGCTGACGCTAGTGAAAACTGCCAATGCATGTACCTAGCCCCTACACTATCATTTATTTACGCACGACACAAGTACACAGTAAGAGTACCGAGAGACGATTCATTGGAGGGGCGAGGAGCGTATATCGAAATGCTGACGCTAGTGAAAACTGCCAATGCATGTACCTAGCCCCTACACTATCATTTATTTACGCACGACACAAGTACACAGTAAGAGTACCGAGAGACGATTGATTGGAGGGGCGAGGAGCGTATATTGAAATGCTGACGCTAGTGAAAACTGCCAATGCATGTACCTAGCCCCTACACTATCATTTATTTACGCACGACACAAGTATACAGTAAGAGTACCGAGAGACGATTGACCGGAGGGGCGAGGAGCGTATATTGAAATGCTGACGCTAGTGAAAACTGCCAATGCATGTACCTAGCCCCTACACTATCATTTATTTACGCACGACACAAGTACACAGTAAGAGTACCGAGAGACGATTCATTGGAGGGGCGAGGAGCGTATATTGAAATGCTGACGCTAGTGAAAACTGCCAATGCATGTACCTAGCCCCTACAGTCATCCCCCTCTTACAAAAAAAGTTTTATTTTTATAATTTGCGTCAAAAATGAAACAACGGAACTCTAAAACAAAAGTTCTAAAACAGTGCACAAGTTACACATTGTCCTGATATAACTGATGACAAAACAACATTCCAATGACAATAATACTATGCAACATAGTTGCTTAGTTGCAATTTGAGTTACTCAACACAATTCTTATGAACTACTTTATATCTATCTTCAGAGCCAGTCCACAAAATGACACTATCGAAGTTTCGGTAAATACGCTGCGTGACCTCTCATGACCCTCGAGCACGATGCGACGATGTTGCGAATAGCGCGACCTAGACGTATTGATGTTTGCATCTTTTATAAATATTATGATTTTTCAAAATTTAAAATAAAGTGGGTTGTTTGTTAGTATTTATTACTGTACTATTTTTTTTATTTTTGTCGGCCTGTCTTTAACTTAACTTATGTATTTATTCATTGCATTATGTAGGTATATACTTACAATGTTTTAATTTTTTGCTTATATTAGTATATATTTGGTTAGGCATTATATTTATTTATGGTCTATTCAGTTTATTTATCAACTTATTTATTAATTGCATTATGTATAATAATATTCTTATTCCAATAATACTTTATTTTATGCATATGTATAATTTATTATACTATATATTTTACAAATAAACATTTTTAATCTTGAATCTTGGTACCGTTTAAACCCGATAACCACTCAATGGATTTGGACGCGGTTCTTTTTTACCCTATTGTGTAGGTGTAGGTATTACCTACAAGGTGAGGATGTTGGGAGTGAAAGGGTAGTGAAATTAATGTGCGAGGATAATTTTTGTCAAGGTTTAAAAATAAATTAAAAGTTTCGTAAGATGTACATTTGTGTTTATATACATTGGAACAAAAATATATTGGTACCACAGTCAACAAATGGTTTAATTTTACGCTATACTGGGTGAAATTAAATCAACCGACCAAATTCATACTGGAGACTCGGTTAATCATCAGAAACAAGGTTTAATGACCCACCAGGTGAAATTAGAAAAAAATTTTTTTTGCCCCTTAGTGCCTGCACTAAGAATTGTAGTCCAACCAGTAAGGGAGCAAAAAATGTGTTTTTCGAAATTGGTTAAAAGGATTACTGAACCTAGTTATTGATCACTAACCGAGTCTCCAGTATGAATTTGGTCGGTTGATTCAATTTCATTCCATATATATATATATATATATATTTGCCGTAAGGGCATTGATCTTGTCTTTCTAGGGTCTATGATTTCTTGCAATACGCAATCATGGTAAAACCGAGTCAATTTAGGAAGCATTTTTCCTGCCAAAAAACGTCATGTCTGAGTATCCTTACGACTTTCAGCGGAAAATCCGAACCAGTCCATACAGCAAATAAACATACATTTAAACTAACACCAAAATATAAGATTATAAATATTCCGAAATAAATACTATTATTTTTGACAACAAACAAAATTGAAGTACGAAAAAGTGTCGATCAATGATCAAAACTCTGCGATCGTATACGAGTATCGCGTACAGAGAGTCGAGACGCAGTATGGCGGGAAAAAACTAACATAGATCCTACCTGATTGAGCGCTCGCGCCGTACTGATCGGTGCGCGTTTGTGCATCGTAATTTATTGGAATTTTGAGTAAAGATAATGATGTTTTTGAGTCTAATTAAATAAAAGGAATGTCAACAAACTTACAGAATACAATTGATCAAAGTCATAGGCTATTTTGAAATGCAATTTTGAATGTAAAATAAGCTGTATTCAATACAAAAACTCGTTGTATACTGGCTACATTAATTGGGAAAATTGACGGAATTCTTTTATTTTTTTGGGGATAATGTGATTATTTATACATATTCTGGTAAATGATGTCACAACAAATTTATATGTCTGATGTACTGGTATTTTTTTTTAGCAAATTTATTGAAATTAATACACAGAATTATATCCTTAAAGTTGATAATGTGATCAGTTTTTCGTAAACGAGGTGTGGGAGATTGATCACTACAAAAAATACAAAGTAGTATTTGGAATTGTGGTAAATTAACACACAATACGAAAGATTGGTCTATGTTTATCACGTACTAAACAGTATAAAAATCTTTCCTAAGATGATAAATTAGGCGCTTGAAAATTGAGATTACTTCAGGAAAGTGTAAGATGCCTCTTAAGCTAAACAAAATTAACATAAACACTGCGTCGAAAGTTCTTAGAATAACATACAAACATTTTGTTTAAATTACACTTGATAAGCTTGTTGAGATTGGTTTGCGTTTCCGGCTTGACCCAATGTTGTACCAGTAACGACAACTTGTCGTTTTAACCATTTCTTCATGTAACTTTTGTACCGTTGAACAAAAAAGTACATAAGAGTTATAATGAAACATATTACCATTGCTATGATAATAGTTTGATACATCTCCATTTTCTCTTCAATTTTATCTTGTCTTGCATCGTTTGCTCCATTCTGAGCTATAACTATTTCTTCAGTTTTACTATAGGGTTTACCCATGATTATGATATTACAATAATGATAATTTTATTTCAATGGCTGTGTATGTGTACACTTGTATGTCAAAAAATTTTAATGAACAGAAATACATCATTAGTCTCATATAAAATAAAAAATAATAGAATAAGCTAAATTACCGTTTTGCTTACAGACGCTAAATATAAACGCATGGTTGCTCTCAATTCAATTACGAAATCTTACTGGCAAGTTTATTTGCCTTCCAAAACGTGACACTTTATTTGGAATAATTAAGGGGTTCGAATTTGGGGAATTTATCTCCTGATCTCTAATAACTGACCTTTGATCCATGTGATCTGGTGTCTGGGCGAGTGTTTCTGAGCTACCAGGTTCGTTAAGGATATATGCCGGCTTCAATCGGTCGATTGAAATAGTAACCTGCCTGTTAGGTAGCTGAAATAAGTAATACTTACTATTCCTTTTTATGACGGGATAGGGACCTTGGTATGGCGGCTGTAGAGGCTTATGTACCATGTCATTCCGTATAAAAACGTGCGAGCATACCTTTAAATCAGGATGAACGAACACTGTCCTTGAGTTTGCATGTACCTCCAACTTCGGACGAAGTGAGTTCAAAGTACTTCGCAGTTTCGCCAGATAAGTATGCATGTCCCCACTTCCTGTTCCTGAACTAATATAAAAATCTCCTGGCAAACGTAAAGTCCTACCATACACTAATTCTGACGCACTTAGGTTACAGTCACTCCTTAGTGCTGCCCTGAGACCTAAAAGAACAGTATGCATTTCGTCAGACCATGACGAAATATTTTCTAACCGTGCTTTAAGGGTTGCTTTAAATGAACGATGCCAACGTTCAATCATTGAATTGGACTGGGGATGAAACGGGGTAGTTCGGTTCTTTTTTATACCTAACATTTTCATAAGTTGACTGAACAAATCGCTTTCAAATTGTCGCCCTTGGTCAGTTGTTATTCTTAACGGACATCCATACCTGCAAATCCAGCCTTCATATACGATCTTTGCGACCGTTTCCGCTGTGATTTGCTTTATGGGAAAAGCTTCTGGCCACCGCGTGAATCTATCTATCATCGTCAAACAATAACGGTAATCCTCCGAGGTCGTAGGTAACGGTCCTACTATATCTTTATGTACGTGATCAAATCGTTCAGAGTGTTCAAATTTACCTAAACGTGACACTGTATGTCTAATAACTTTGGAGCGCTGGCAATCTAGGCAAGTTTTTGCCCATATGCTCACGTCCTTATTTAGTCCTGGCCAAAAATATCGCTGGGCCAGCATTTTCCTAGTTACTCTAACTCCGGGGTGACTAACGTTGTGAATTGCGTTAAAAACAGATTTTCGCATTTTTTCCGGTATATAAGGTCTAAAGTTATCCGTAGAAATTTCGCAATAGATTTTTTTATTACTGTTTGGTAAAGCAAATTGTTTTATTTGAATACCGCTCTTACTATTCGGTTCCTGTAACAACAATGTAATTTCAGTGTCGGCTTCTTGCGCGATAGCAATTTCTTGGAAATCGAGTACAGTCGGACAATCTATAGTTTCTATTCTAGATAACGTGTCCGCTACGACATTCGTGCGACCGTCGATTTGTTTTATATTGCTGGTAAACTCACTTATGTATGAAAGTTGCCGAATTCTTCTGGGAAGTTCTTTGTCACTGTTCATTTTGCTAAAGGCAAAGGTAAGTGGTTTGTGGTCAGTATACACAATTAATTCGCGACCTTCAATCATATTTCTAAAATACCTAATTGACATGAAAATGGCTAATAGTTCTCTGTCATACGTACTGTATTTAGTTTGTGCACTAGACATTTTTTTCGAGTAAAATCCTAACGGTTGCCAAGTGGAACCGTCCCATTGTTGAAGAACAGAGCCTGTACAAGAAAGTGATGCGTCAGTCATTAGTGCTAAAGGTACATTTTGCAATGGATGCGCCAACATTGTTGCACATTTCAAACTTTCCTTACTTAGCTCAAATGCTTTGACCGCTGAGTCTGTCCAAATTATTTTAGTTTTATCGCGTTTTTTAGAGTTATGCAAAAATTGGTTGAGTTCTTGTTGGTACTCCGCTGCCTTGGGTAAATGTAATCTATAGAAATTAATCATGCCTAAGAAACGTCTTAATTGTTCGATCGTTTCCGGCCTAGGAAAATCAATTATAGCTTGCACTTTGTCTTGTAACGGTGTTATACCATTTTTTGAAACGTCATAGCCCAGAAAATCTATTTTTTCTTGACCAAAAGAACATTTTGACACATTAATTGTTAATCCAAACTCATTTAAACGTTGAAATAATTTTTCGATATGCTTTTTGTGAATATCCGGAGAATTACTAGCTATTAGTACATCGTCGATGTAACAGAAAATAAAAGATTCGGGTTCAATCTCGGAGTCCGTATTTGGAACGACCATATGCTCAATACCTTGTAACACGCTATGATTCATATATCGTTGAAATGTTTGTGCGGCGTTACGTAAGCCAAAGGTCATACGCGGAAATTCAAATAGGCCAAAGGGCGTAATGATGGCTGTCTTCTCTATATCAGCTGGTGCGACTGGGATGCAATGATAAGCGCGATTAATATCAATTTTAGAAAATATTTTTTTACCTGCTAGTCCGAATGTAAAATCCTGAAGACGTGGTATCGGGTATCGGTCTGACTTAGTGACGCTATTGAGGCGTCGATAATCTCCGCAAGGTCGAAGTTCGCCGTTTTTCTTTGGTACCACATGTAGCGGGCTCGCCCACGAACTCTTGGATGGGCGGCAGATACCTAAATCCTGCATAATACGGAATTCTTCTTTTACTCTAGCATACCTGTCAGGTGGTAAAGGCCTGGCCTTTGCGTACATAGGTGGTCCGCTTGTCTCGATGTGATGAAACGTGTCATGTTTAGGGACTTCCTTAAAGGATACGGGTTTAGTTACATCAGGATAACGGAATAAAATGTCACTATAAGGAGTACGGCTATCATATGTTAAAATTGATGAAATACCGTTATTTACTACTGGTCCAACTATCGACAAGTTAGTTAATTTGTCAATAAGTTTCTTTGAACTGAGATCAACCAATAAACCATAGTGTCGTAAAAAATCTGCGCCAATAATAGGTTGATTTACGTTAGCCAACCCAAAATGCCATTTAAATGCTCGTCTTAAATTTAAATTTAGTTCTAAATGAATAATACCAAAAGTTTTAATTTCTGATCCATTCGCTGCATATAATTTATAAGAAACATTACTTTGAACATGCTTTTTGCTAACTTTATTGACAGGGATGATACTTAAAGTAGCTCCGGTATCAATTAAAAATTGTAAACCTGAATTACGATCCGTTACGCAGAGACGATGGTTCGCGTTGCTCCCGGCGCCTTGGTCTCCGGTCTCCTCGGAGTGCGCCGCTACTAGTTTTCCTGCTGATCTTTCCAATTGCAGGGTTTCTCGCATCTCCTTGCGTTGGATTTATAGCGATAGTGGAAACGGCACAACCAATCAGGACTCGCCGGTGTGCGACTTGGCGTGTGACCTCTGCTCCTGGACCTGCTTCCGTACCGTGATCTGCTTCTTCCTCTGTATGAGCGTCTGCTATAGTTTCGGCTTCTCTCCGTTTTCCTTTCTGCGATCTCCAATGAATGCTTATTGATTTGACTCAGTATCTCGTTCATTGGGTAGGTTGGTGAGAAACTGCTGCTTGCGGCTGCTACTTCTGCTGCAATCGGTCCAATCTGCAATGTCTCCAGTACCTTGTCTGCGATGGGTACGAGGTTTTCTAATGTCTGATCTGGACTGACAGTTAAAACAGCCCGAACCGCCGGTGGAAGTCTCTGTAGCCACAACTTGGATACTGTTTCATCGGATGCCCTACAGTTTCCTGCCGATTCCTTCATTTTTCTCAGTAAATGCGATGGTTTTTGACTGCCCAACTCCATTTCACCAACTAGCTTGTTAAATTGTGAATCTGATGATTCTTCATAAACCTGGAGTAGTCGTTCTTTAACAGCTGCATATTTATTCTGCATTGGTTGATTGTAAATTAAATCGCTGACCTGCTGAAGAGCTTCTCGTCCAAGTTTCTGTAGGACAAGTTGAAACTTGCAGTCGTCGCCTTGCTTTTGCGGGTTAATGGTAGCTTCGAATTGTGCAAACCATAGACGTGGGAGCTCTACCCAAAATTCCGGTATTCGTGAAGTCACAGAAATAGTTGCCAAATCTTCTTCTTTAATAAAAGTCTGTGGCTGCTGGAACGTGGCTGAAGGCGGATTAACAGCTTGAGTAGTCTGTTGCAACGCGGCTAAAGGCGGGTTAACACCTAAAGGTGGGTTATTCATCCTGCCTGATACTTGTTAGCTCTGCCACTTAACAAGGAATCGTCTCTCGTACTTATTTTATTCACCGTCCGTATAAATAACTGTGTTCACTTTTCACTGACGTCACTAATATACTTTTTAGTCGGGGTCACCAATATAGAAGTCCAGTCTGTTACTTCTATTATAAAGTTCATTTATTTAGGATGGAATATCGAAAGGCTTGAATACGGCGGAACCATTTATTTACGCACGACACAAGTATACAGTAAGAGTACCGATAGAGGATTGATTGGAGGGGCGAGGAGCGTATATTGAAATGCTGACGCTAGTGAAAACTGCCAATGCATGTACCTAGCCCCTACAAAATCGTACTACGAAAATTTTCCCGAGTTAAATCCATGTTGATGCAGACACACAATTTTTTAAATGGCACCACAAGGTAAAAACAAAAGACAGTCAGATGAAACAAACTGCATTCTACAGCCAAAGAGTTTTATTTTCAAATGTTGCAATAAATTTTTAAATATTGTTTATGTAAGTGGCCAGTTCCGGAAACTTTTAGTGTTACCTATGTATGTATCTTATAGCTAGCACACAGGGTAGGCATAGTCACATAAACTATTATACATACCTACAAATATATTTTATAGATAGGTTAAACGGCGAGTAAGACGAGAGCACTACACTGGTAAAACAAGGGTCCTCTCCTGAAGAAAACAGAATGAGTGCTGCAGCAGTAGAACTGAGGTTATAAAAACTACGAAGTCACAGTAGGTACGAAGGTAACTCGAAAAACACGGTGATTTGAATTTACAAGAGGAACAAACGCTTAACTCAACGGAGAAACAAAACAACTATAAATAAATCGGCAAATATCACACTAGACAAAATGACACCCGGCACAAATAAGCAACATCAATCACATGATTCACGAACATTCAAAACTTTGTAGTGTTTCCATAGCCCGTTGTCAGTATTATTATCGTTTGACAAAAATAAATATAATAATGACATTTACAATGAAATGATGGCACATAAAATGACATGTTGACAATTAGTATTAAAAAGAGATCTATCTATCTACCTACCTTTTTTATAGAGATGAGTATGTGAGTGGGGTAGGGAAAGAGGGTGTTTGTGAGTGTGTGTGATTGAGAGGGGATGTAAGAATGTTAGTATGAGTGTTCATATCAGAAAAATTTCGATGAGGTTGGTCTGTCTGTAAGTTAGTGCTGTTTATTTAGTCCAGGTCCGTAATGGGCACCAAGCGACCAGATGTAAGACGACTCCCATGTCCTGAGCTGAATATCAGTCAATGGTGGGTGGAATGATTTTATAATGCGGGCGGTGAAGCAGTCGTCGAATGATTCGTTGTGTAGGCGGGCATGAGTTGGGATGGGTAGTGTATTGTTTTGTGTTTTAGTTGTGAATCTGTGATGATTGATGCGGATGTGAAGTGGGGTTTTTGTTTCACCCACATAGAATGCCGGGCAGAGTCGACATTCTAGTAGGTAAATACAATTTTTTGTTGTGCATGATGTGTTTGGGTGAGTTTTGTGTTGGTGCGTTGTGTGGTGTGTATTGATGTGTGTAGATGTGTTGATGAGTGCGCATGTTTTGCACCGTGGCCGTTGGCATGGAGTTGTGCCAGGAGATGTGGTGGTAAGAATATTTGTGTTTTCCGTTTTTGTTTTGGTGAGTGTAGATTTTAGGTTTTTGTTTTGTCGATAACAGATTGGTGGATTACTGGGGAGTAGGGATTTTGTCTCATCGTTTTGTCTGAGTATAGGCATAAAGTCATTTATAAGTTTTTTTAGTTTATAGCTGCCTTCAAAGTATGTTGTTATGAGTCTGAGTTGATTGGATGGTTGGGAGTGTTTGTTTTGTGCATTATGGAATCTAGGTCGGTTGTAGAGATGTTTTTGAATGAATCGGTCTGGGTAGTTCCGGTTGCGTAAGCCTTCATGAATAATTTTGTGGTAGTTGTTAAGTGTCGTTTCGTTGCTGCATATCCGACGGCCACGGAGTGACATGAAATATGGGATGGACTTTTTATGTGTGTGGGATGACAGCTATTAAAATGCAAGTATTGTAATTTGTTTGATGGTTTTAAATGAACAGATGTGCTGATTTGGTTGTTATGGTCTACAAAATTAATCCTAGTTACAATTGACGTAGTTTCACTCTATACAAACAATCCCCATGATGCCGGCCTGAATTCACTTCGTACCTACCTAGACACGCGTCCTTCACAAAGGGTTCAAACTTTTGTTAAACGTAGGTTTTACTAATTAGTCGTAACATAGGTTATATATATTTTAATTAACTACCTAAATTAAAATCATTTATTCCACTGATGCCAGCCCCAAAGTAGGCCGAAATATGTATTGAAAATATTTAATTTATGAATCAAATCAAAATATTTATTTTGTAAAAATATCCATAAAGTATACTTTCTACAAGTCAAAGTTAATCTTTACAATAAATATCTTTAGAAGAAAAAAATATAATAAACTAATAAGTGTATACTTATAAGGGAAATACATACAAAAAATATTTAGGTTGGGCTAAAAAAAAATAATTATCCAACAAACAAGTTGATAAATGAATACGGGAAATACATCCAAAAATATTAAGGTTGGGCTACTAAAATGTAATAAAGTTATACACCTGTATAAAATAAAGAAGTATAGGAATAAAAATATTATATATATATAATGTAGCTTTATAAACAGGCCCCGTTTTATCAGAACCGTGAAATAAAAACCAAATTGAGTTGCTCTGAAAAGAGAATATTTTTATTAAACACTAGTTACATATTTATCTTTTAAGTTATGCATGTTTAATGCAAGTAATTATTAATCTTACCTGAAAAGAGAAACAACATTTAGAGCTATTATTTCACAAATTCATTTACTTATAATATTTTGATGTTTTCTTTGTGATACACTCGTCTGACAACAGTTTACATAACCTTCAAACATGTCTGTCATCCTTCCATAGATTGACGCGTGAAAACGCGGTAAATTCAAATTAAATGAAGTGTCACTTCTTCATTTACATCTCCCCTCCCCAAGAATTTATACGGATGTGTTCGCTTACATTTTTAATTTTCCTGTACCGGAACAAGTTTTGTGACATGGAAAAGATTAGACTCGGACTTCCTATGCCCTGTGTTTATTTTATAAATTGAGTCTGACAATTTTTCTAAGATTTTATAAGGGCCAATTTTTAATTCATCGAGTTTTTTTCTGTTTAATCGATTACCGTTTTCCACATATACAAAATCTCCTATTTTTAATTCACACTGTTTTCTGTTCTTATCGAATTGTTGCTTATTATAATTGTGTGATTTAATAGTATTTTCCAATGCAATTTTTCTATCTTGAAATAAATCATTTTGTGTTTTTTTTTTTTCAATTCTTCTGGTAAAATATCTATGTTTTGCCCTTCTAATAAATATTTTGGGGAGAATCCTGTCACAGTGTGTTCAGTTTCATTATACATTTTGGTACATTCATGGGCAATAGTCGTCCAGGCCAATTTATCCTTCTTTTCGTTTATCTTACATCTAATTTTATTTAATCTTTCATTCAAACCATTAGAGAATGGCGAGTTTACTGCAGTGAAGATAATGGGTATATTTTCTTTAACTAAAAAGTTCTTAAAATCTTTTGAATTAATGCCTGGATATTGATCAGATAAAATCATGCCAATTTTATTATTTCCCTGTGGTATTTTTTTAACAAGCTTTATAAAATCACTGGAATTTTGAGTTTTAGATGTCAAAACATAGGCATATCTGGTGAAATGATCTACAAGTAGGTGTAAGTATGTTTTTGTAGAACGAGAGCTACCAAATCCACCAATGGTGTCTATAGATACTATTTCAAAAGGGTAAGTAGCTGGACCTAAGTGAGACATTAGCCCAAATTTATATTTTCCTCTGGATTTGTTTTTTATACAGATGTCACAGTTGTCACAAATTTTTCTAATATTATTAGTTAAATTTTTTGCTGTATAAAATGGCTTAATTTTATTTTCCATCTGTTGTATACCTAAATGACAGTAAAGATAATGTATTTTTTTTTTTATTTTTATACAAAACTCTTCAGTTAGTAAAATTTTTTCCTTTTTCCCAATTGTCTTATAGTATATCGTATCTTTTAATATTAGTTTACTTGTATTTTGTTTTACACTTTCATTTTTTTTTTGATCATTCTGTATGTCTTCTAGTTTAATAAAGTTTACAATTTTTAAACCTTTATCTTGATTTTCGTACGATTCTAATACAGGGTTTCTGCTCAAACAATCTGCTTCTAAATAGTATTTTCCAGGAGAATATTTTACATCGAAATTAAAGTGAGATAAATAGTATGTAAGATTTCCCAATTCTTCATCCGTTCTAGCCTTAATATTCATTTTCTCTAGAGGTTTATGATCCGAGAAAACCGTGAATGTTTTTCCTATAAGCCAATGGTACCAGTATTTTACCGCTTCTTTAATTGCTAAACACTCCAGATATATGGCTTTTTTACTTTTTTGGGAGTCATTTAATTTTTTGGAAAAATATGCGCAGGGTTTTTCTTCTCCATTGAGTTGTGGTTGTTTTAAAATTGCGCCTATGCCCTGTATACTTGCATCCGTATAAATATTAATTGGTAGATCTGGATCATAAATTGCCAAAATGGGCTTTGAGCAAAGTAGTTTTTTTATTGTCTCAAAAGATTCTTCACATTTTTGTGACCAAACAAATGTTTGTCCTTTTCTCAACAAATTATGTAAAGGATCTAGTATGATTGATATATTTGGCACATATTTTCCATAGAAATTTATTTTACCCAGAAACTGTCTAACATTTTTTTGTGTTTTCGGAATAGGAAAATCCTTTATGGCAACTAAATTGTCTTTTAGCGGAGTAATTGTATTGTTTTTAATTATGTGGCCTAAATATTTGACTGAGTCCTGCGCAAAATTACATTTTAAAAATTTCAATTTAAAACCTTCCCTTAATATCGCTTCTAATAATAGTGATAGGTGTTTAATATGTTCTGCAAATGTCTCAGAGAATACCAGGATATCATCTATGTAATTCACTGTGAAATCGGATAATTTATTTTTCCTTATTATGCTAGATAATATTCTCTGAAAAATCGCAGGAGAAGTTTTCAAACCAAATGGTAAACAAGTCCATTGAAAGTGGCCTTCTTGAGTAACAAATGCTGTCTTTTGTTTGTCTTCAATTTTCAAAGGGATTGACCAGAACGCTGAGTTTATATCTAGTGTTGAAAAGAATTTACATCTTCTTGTTTTGACCATTAAATCCTCAATTAATGGAAAAGGTTGTGATTGAGGAACCACAATCTTATTTAAATCACGAAAATCTATACATAATCTTGACCATTTTCCTTCTTCCTTTTTAAAGGCTAATGTAACCGGAGCAGCAAAAGGACTATATGACTCCTCGATTAATTTTTTTTTTAATAATTTTGATATTTGTTCTTCTATTTCTTTCATATCATCAATAGTGCACCTATATGGTCTTTTACTGCAATATTTGTCTATTATTAAATCAATATGAGCTTCAAAACCTTTTACAGTGCCTATATCATACTTGTCTTTAGCAAAAAGTGAATTATATTTGCATATCAATTTATCTATTTGTGACTGTTTTAGCAGGTCTAGATGGTTTATTGATATAGAAAAGTTGTCCACTTCTATGTTTTCATTAAAATTTATTTTACATTCATAATTTGTTTCAATTTTAGTTTTCTGAACTATATCCACATCCTTGTTTTTATCATTTATACTTTGTGTTTCCTCTTCGTTGCTACCTGTAAAGCCAGGAATTATTTTTGTATTTTTAGGATTTATTGCTTTTTTTTTATCTTCTTCTTTGGGGTTAGGGATACTTTGTGTAATTTTTAAATCCTCATTTTGGATCAATTTAAATTTTTCAATGCAATCTAACCCAATTAAGAAATCATAATCGAAATTTTCTTCATCTATGACAAAAACATTAATATTTTCTTCAATATCAAAAATTTTTATCTTTAAAGTTACCATTCCAATAGATTTTTTTACGCCATTAATCGTTTTTAAGCTTGCTTTTTTTTTGTTATCATTAATTGTGTTTTTCTTTAACGACAATAATCTCGAATTTATTAAAGACACATTCGATCCAGAATCATAGATTCCCGAAGTTTCCAATGTGTCATTTATTAATAATTTAATTTTAATTAATGGCGAAATTACAAGTTTTTTGGATCAATTTCATTTAATTCCGTTTCTAATTCAGAATTGTTAATGCTTCTTATCTGATCCCTTTTTGGTCTATCACCATTTTTGTTTTTAAACCAACATAAGGATTCAGGATGATAACGAGTTCCTTTATTTTCTTTTTCACAAATTTTACACGGACTGACTATATTTTTAACATATTTATCCTTAATTTTACTTTCAAAACTGACTATCTTTTTTTCCAAACTCTTTTTATTCACTAAATATTCTAAACCTCTGATATAATTAAATAAATCTTCAGTTTCATTCAAATCGTTCCTATCGATTTTATCTGCTACAAAATTTGGTAGCCCCGTAGCAATCAAATCAATAAGAGTGGGTTTATCCATTGATTTATTTATCTCCAGTAATAGTTTTTCTTTTTTTAAAGCGTATTCTAGTAATGAGCCCTGTCTATATTTAAATAAAATTGCATACCTGACCGGTGACCAACCTCTGGCTGCAAAAGTCTCACAAAAGATTTTTTTCCATGTTGACCATTCAGAGTTAACCGTATACTTTATAAGCATGGAGCTGTACCAGTCTAGACACGATTCCTCCAAAAATAACCTAAGACTTTCAATTTTCTTAACGTCTTCATCAATTCCTAAACGCACACATTCCGCTTCAAAAATAATCATCCATTGGGACACATTTGACGTTTTACTGTTGAATTTTTCTATAACAAATTTCTCTAACAAATTTTTCATATTATGATGAGATTTAGATGTATCCTTCTTCATTTCAGCGAAGCTCTCCAGAATTCTTGTTAGAACCTCTTCTGAGACTCCTGAAGTAGAAGCCCGTTGTTGTGTTTCCGGTGAAGCTTCTTCCAGCAAATATCCATTAAACTGCATATTTCCATCTTGATCTATATACACATCACTTATCTCCGATGTCAATGAAATCCATACTTGTCTTTTTTCATGTCTCCGTTGTAGTGTAGCTTTGACTTTTTGAAAAGCTTGTGTTTTTATAATCGCCTCATGTAGTCTTGCCGGTTGGAGCTGTTCCGGGATGTAAAATGTGTTTTTATCGGTATCGGTAATTGAGGTTATGCTGATTATATTTGATTTTGGATCTTCACCAGATTTCACCATGAATTCAAACTTAAATTTTTCCATTGTTGTTAAAAACGGCTGACTAAATGTTGTTTTATAATGTAGCTTTATAAACAGGCCCCGTTTTATCAGAACCGTGAAATAAAAACCAAATTGAGTTGCTCTGAAAAGAGAATATTTTTATTAAACACTAGTTACATATTTATCTTTTAAGTTATGCATGTTTAATGCAAGTAATTATTAATCTTACCTGAAAAGAGAAACAACATTTAGAGCTATTATTTCACAAATTCATTTACTTATAAAATTTTGATGTTTTCTTTGTGATACACTCGCCTGACAACAGTTTACATAACCTTCAAACATGTCTGTCATCCTTCCATAGATTGACGCGTGAAAACGCGGTAAATTCAAATTAAATGAAGTGTCACTTCTTCATTTACATATACATAATGCCTGACCATCCGCACCATTCGATTAGTATTACTAAGAAGAAGGGCAAGAAACTTAGCAAACATGAATTTTTTCATTTGTAACATAAACTTAATCTATACAACTTTCTTATACCTACTTAAGTAAAGGCAAATATAAAACCATAGGAATTATGTCCAAGAGAAAAAAAAATATTGATACTACCAAAAAGTGGTGGGGGGGGGTTACGAAAAACGACCGAATACCCAGTAGGAATTTTTTCCCATACAAATACGTCAACTTCCATGGATAGTACCAAAAATGGAGGGGGGGTTTCCGAAAAAAACGACCGAATACCCAGTAGGAATTTTTTCCCACACAAATACCTCAACTTCCATTGATACTACCAAAAATTGGGGGGGTTCCGAAAAAAACGACCAAATACCCAGTGTGAATTTTTTCCCATACAAGTACGTCAACTTTCATTGCTACTACCAAAAATTGGGGGAGGGTTACGAAAAACGACCGAATACCCAGTATGAATTTTTTCCCATAAAAGGCTGCGCCAGCCCGCCTACCCACCAGTAGTAATTTTGTACCTCGCTGGCTGCGCCAGCTCGATATCAAGAAATCCCATACAAGAATCCTATTCAAAACAGGGTTTGGGAAAACGAAAATCCCCCCACCCTAAAATTAAAAAAAATTAAAATGTCCGATTTTATCCCCAGTCAGAATTAGACACTCTACCAACCCCCCTACATCAAATTAATTTACCCCCCCTCCATCCACCCAAACAACCATGTCAATGACTGAGTGAGTCAGTGACCGTATTGCAGCTATATATAATGTTATATATAATATATATTATATATATTATATTATATTATATTATATTATATTATATTATATTATATTATATTATATTATATTATATTATATTATATTATATTATATTATATTATATTATATTATATTATATTATATTATATAATATAAGGTGTAATCGTAATACCTGCCACGGATGAAATAGGAGATACTATTATGTTTATAGATTACAATAATGCATAAATTTCGTACCCCGGAATCGTTAAATCAATTTGAGAAGATAAAGTAGTGAAATTAAAATTTGCTTTATTCTGCATAACGTGGTTCACAAACTACGCGCGTAGTGTAGTTTCGTCAATGAAAACAATTGCTATCTCTTTCTTACTGTTCTGTCAATGAACTCTGAAATCAGCTGACCAGTTCGTAACGTAACTATCTGAATCTATTAGGTAGTTACACAATAATACGCAGGCAAAAGCTAAAAATTGCACTTACTTACCCGTTACTGAATTCCACCAAGCTTACTGCAGAAAAAAAAAACTGACGTAATAAGATGCTTAACTCCCCATCACACTTAAAACAGGCTACGGACAGTCAAGTTAGTGTAAGAATCGCTATGTTTTTGCTGTGACTCGTCAGTCCACAGAATGTTGCGGCGTTCTTCTCGAATCAAATGACAGAACGCGAGGCGAGCCGCGTAGTCCTGTGGCTGCAATTTTTGTACTCTCGTAAAGTGGTAAGGGTATAGCCCTTCCCGATTTAGAAGTTGCCACACGTAGTTGTCGCTCACGTTGAAGACTCTAGCCCCGTCTCTGGTGCTCGCAAGAGGATGACGTCGGAAGAAGTCCAACACTTCGTCTTCTCTGCGACAACCGGAGGCGGGTCAAAGGGGCCGTGTACACGGCGTCCAGAATGGTATGAGGACTTATTCGCACACCAAACCCCTGCTGGCATAAGTTCGCTGCATGCGTGGTTATGTTATTGCACTCGCGATAGCACCATACCATTTCAACATATTCTTGATTTGAATAGGTATCGTCGTCTGGGAGGCATTTTTAACGAATGCGCGCGCAATTCACACCTCGCTGACCACTGATAACAACGAACTGGGGCGGGCGGGGCACACAAAAACAAAAGCAAGCGCGTGCGACGAACGGGGTGCGGGTGGGGCAGGGGAGTCTTCGGCCTCGCTTTGACGAACGATGCCGACGCGCGGTATTGTTTGTAAGTTTGCATGAATAGCTTCATTGACGTTTTGCGAAATGAAATGCTGGTTTTTTTTCAATTTCAACGCGCGGTTTTTCCCGTAGAAATCTGTGACAAATGTATGAAGCTGCACGGATGCGCGAACTGATAACAGCGAACTGAGGCACAAACACAAGCGCGTGCGACGAACGGGGTAGTGCAGGCGGGAGGGGGGTAGGCCGTCGTCGGCTTGCGCTTTGATGAATGAATGACGAGCTGCCGGCGCGGACCGGGGCGGCATTTTTTTGATAAATATGGCAACAGTACGGGGTGGCTTCATTGAGTTGCGAAATGAAATGGCGATGCGGCAACAGCTAAGTTACTACGGGACGGTTTCAAACAACTAAATCAATTCAAATTTATACGCACATTTTTTTGTATGAAAAAATGTATGACGTTAGATCATAAAAATATCGTTACTATTCTTTTCTATATACACAATACACTCTCCCATTACAGCCGTGGCAGATATTTTGAGAACACCTTATATAATATTAAAATTAAAATTAATTAATAATAATAACTAAGTGTGTATATAATTCTATCATTAATCATAATTGTACAGTCAACTGTTACAAGGTTGTACGTGTTGCAATACTTTAGCGTAAGCATTTTACAGTACAGAAATTAATCAAAATTCACGATTTTAGAATGAGTCTTGGATTGTCTGACAACCTCGAGCGTCTATAATAGGGTACCATAATGGTAGAAAATAGAATAAGCATAAACAAATGTGTGTCAATCATCATTAGAAATAAACGAAAACCGTTTATATTTGTTTACTCTATTGGAAACATTTGATCTCTCTGGTGCGTGACCTCGGTCTTCTCATTCATTCTTAATTTAACTTTTACTCATCATTTTGACAAAGCTTTTTTGAAATGCCTAGGTTTTATGAAATGAAATGAAAATGTTTTAATGAAAACAAATGTTATAGATAGTAGTTCCTGGTTCCCAAGCTAGAATACTCCAATGAGTAGCCAGGCTTCTTTCGTTACATTAGGAAGGTACATTTTACAACTTATACTTATAACTTAGTAAGATAATTCCTTAATTGACATTAATCATACCAGTCGAATAGAATGAGTGCAGGCGCAGGTAATTAGCTACACATACGTGCGAGTTAACACTCAGTTTTTATTTTTTCGGCACCTACCCACATCTCCAGTTGGAAACAAATAATCATCTTGTTAAATAATTTAGGTAGCGATATTATGGATATATTATTGTAAATAACACATTAAGGTCGTTGTAAATAACCCACGTTTTTATTTAATGTTTTTCAAGTACATATATGTGACCTATTCTTTCTTAATCTTATTCTCTATTGTACACAAGTAGATATAAAAACATTATTTACAATGAAAAGCATGTACAGAGTCGAGCTTATCTCTAAAGAGATTTCTTCCAGCAAACCTTAGTGGGAGAGAAATAAGTAATCATATATTATATTGTAGTAATAATACTACAATGTCAAAAAATACTTGAATATATTTAAAAATATTTAAAATTTAGAATTAAAAATTTAGCCGGCGGGGGGGGACGCTCCACTCCAGCTAAAATTTTCAATTAATTTCAATAAATCTCGCCAATCCGTTGCCAAATCCAATTCCCTCAATCGAAAATTGGTTCTCACACACCCACAGTGTTTTTGAACGACCTATCCAACAATACCCCACACTATGGGACAGACAAGAAAAAAAAATCATCCTCAGTTTACGTGTACGAGAGGTACCATTAACAATTTTTTTTTTCAAGATTTTATTTTACCATTTTGTCGGTGTGATTATTCGATGTTATGGTCGATGTTAATATTTATACCCATGCCAAATTACAAATTTCTAGTACTAATAGTCTCTGCGCTAAGCCGGGAACAGATGGACAGAAGGACATGGCGAAACTATAACAGTTCCTTGTCGGACTACGGAACCCTAAAAAGGGATTGTTGAACCTTTGATGCTGGCAAAGGTGGACCCACAAAATCAACAAATGAACATAAAAATATTCTTAATTTAAATTATTTTTACAATATTTCATGTATCATGTATGTTTATTATTTATGTATTCATATCACATCATGTGATAAACGTCTATACTTTACTTTCATGTATAAACCTTGCATATATATGTATATGTCGGATGGTCATACAAAAACGCAAACGATACATAACTAGCTATGTATCGTTTCAGTAGAGTCTCGGTGTGGTACATGGGACCCAGGAGGACAGACTCCATTCGGAGCTACTCAATGAAGGGCGTGTACGCGCGACTGGGGAACTACTATCGTTTTAGTAGGGTTCACAATTATTATTAGTGATTGATTACATATCAAGCAGATAGTAAATAAATAAAGGCCCCCTGATTCCGATATATATATATATATAGGGTGAAATTTAATCAACCGACCAAATTCATACTAGAGACTCGGTTAGTGATCAAGAACTAGGATCAGTAATCCTTTTGGCCAATTTCGAAAAATATTTTTTTTTGCTCCCGTACTGGTTGGACTAGTTTAAGTACAATTCCTAGTGCAGGTTCTACGGGTAAAATATTTTTTTTTTTTCGAATTTCACCTGGATGGTCATTAAACCTTGTTCCTGATGACTAACCGAGTCTCCAGTATGAATTTGGTCGGTTGATTTAATTTTACCTAGTAAATATATGTAAAGAAAACCCTACTCTCATATAGCATAGAGTCATCGCTTTTCTTAATTTGAATTTGCCGTGTCACGTCACGGCTGACAATTGTGACATTGGAGAAAAGATGAGATATAGGTTAAATATGTAAAGAAAACCCTACTCTCGTATAGCATAGAGTCATCGCTTTTCTTAATTTGAATTTGCCGTGTCACGTCACGGCTGACAATTGTGACATTGGAGAAAAGATGAGATATAGGTTAAATATGTAAAGAAAACCCTACTCTCGTATAGCATAGAGTCATCGCTTTTCTTAATTTGAATTTGCCGTGTCACGTCACGGCTGACAATTGTGACATTGGAGAAAAGATGAGAGATAGGTTATGATTATTAAAAATAACTTTCCTTTAGAAAATTATCTAAGACCTGAAATAAGGGCTTTAAATGTTGTTTCTTTTATTTTCACAGGTGAGTGAATGTTTTGTTTATAAAATAATATAATAGGTTAAACATTGTAAGAACGCATTGTAAAGAAAACCCTACTCTCATATAGCATGGAGTCATCGCTTTTCTTAATTTGAATTTGCCGTGTCACGTCACGGCTGACAATTGTGACATTGGAGAAAAGATGAGATATAGGTTATGATCAGTGCCGTAACTAGCCTTTTATGCGCCCGGTGCGAGCTTTCAAAACTGCGCCCTTGAAAAATGCTCTAACCAGGCTCTGACAATAAAGTGGACAAATGTGCATAAAAATAAATCTATCTATTTTTTGTTTACGAAGGTATAGGTACTTAGTAGATTTCTTTAAGATAAAAATTGTTTATTCAAAAATATTTGCTCAAATACAGAAATGACACAAAGTACTCGATAGTAAAGACCCAAGGCTAAGGTAAACCGTAATCACAAGAAAAGGACAGCTACCTACTCAAAGGTTTACTTTCCGCGCTTTTCTCATTGCGAAGTCCTTGATTACATTGTCATACGACAGGAGCCGTGCTATGTCGCGTTCAATCGACAAAATCGCTAGGCCAGACAATCTTTCTTGGCCCATCGTCGAGCGCAGGTACGTCTTTATTAATTTGAGCTTACTGAATGATCTCTCGCAGGAAGCTACAGTCACTGGCATCGTTAAAAATAAACATTTCCTTTAAATCCAGTTCCACTATAGCTTTGAGAAGACCCATACTTGACTGACATCCACATTTATCAAATAATGTAGTCGCTTCAACTTGACTCTTCAAAGTTTCTATTTCGGCCCAAAATTCTGTGGCATTTATATCTGCAGAATATTTGATACTCAAATCAGCTGCATATTTTTTTAGTTCTTCAACCGAATATGTAGTTATGTGTTTTACGGTCAAAAAACCGAAAGAGTGGTGTATGTCGCGTAGTTTTTCGAATCGCCATTTTAATTCAGAAATTATTGTATCTATTGCTTCATTTATCTGAATTTTGAAACTTTGTTGCTGAGTAATGTAGTAGCCGGCGTCTGAACTTTCACTTAAATCGTGTCTTTTTACTCGCTTTCGTCGCTTTTCAGGAAAATTGTCTTCAATGTCACATTGTTCACAAATTCTTTTTGCCTTTTCGAAAACAATGTCCACAGTGTCGCGAATATTCTGAATCTGGCTTGTTAATCCCTTGATTAATTCAGAGGCTTTGTCGATAGTAATGGTTTTAGACTGTAGAGCTACATTCACTCTGTCAACAGATTCCAAAATTTGATCCCAAATTTGCAGAGTACATATGAATTTATAATTAATTAGGTCCATTATACTTTTAGCTGTAGCGATTGTTTCCGCATTATAATCATTGGTAGTTAGAATCTTTAGCACACACCTGATTTGGGGTATTTGCGTGTTCAAAGCTTTGACGGCCCTAGCTTTAGAGGCCCATCTAGTGTCGGCGTGTTTTTTCAATGAAATATTTAAGTGTTTCATTAAAGTTTCCCATCTGACCGTTGAACTCGAAAAAAACACAAATATTTTCTGGATTAATCCAAAAAATGTGATCATGTCAGGTGTCATACTAGCAGCGTGTACGCCAGATAAATTCAAAGAATGCGCTGCGCACGGCACGTAATCAGCATTTTCATTAATTTGTTTTATTTTGGCTTGGACTCCGTTATATTTACCGGCCATATTACTACCATTGTCGTAGCCTTGGCCACGAAGATCTTGAATATTCAATCCATCAACTTCTAATTTCTCTAAAATCTCTTTCGACAATCCCTCGCCCGATTTTTCATGAGACTGGATGAAATCTATGAATCGTTCTTCGATTGTAACTTTCTGCTCGGATACTTTTACGAATCTCAATATTTGTGACATCTATTCTTGATGCGATACGTCTGGCGTAGAATCAAAAAGTATGGAAAAGTATTTTGCCGCACGAACGTCGTCTGAAATTTGTTTTTTGACCTCAGAGGCAAGAATATCTACAAGCTCGTTTTGAATATAAGGCGTAAAATATGAAATATTTCCTTTATTAAGCGATTCGATGTGCGCTCTAAGTTCAGGATCGAATTTTGAAATCATATCCACGGCACTTAAGAAAACTCCAGATCCTGATTCTCCAATATGCTCATGAGAGCCTCTGAGGGGTAAATTATTTTCCGCGCAAAACAAAATTATGCTAGTACACACTTTTAAAATATGTCTCCACTTATTTGTTTCTTGATCAATAGCCTTTTGTAAGGATGTATCTATTGTGGTCTTACTTTTTATTTGCTGTTCAAGCATTTTCCACTTAATACAATTTTCTCTATGAAATGTAGAGTTTTCGTGCTCAGGAATACGTGGACTTAAATGACGCCAATCATTAAATCCTTTTTGTGCATCAGCCAGTGCTGGCATTATTTGCTTAGTCGAGGAAGAACCGAAAAGTATACATGGGAAACAAAATATTGCATCTCTTTTTTTACTGTAAATCAACCAAGGCCTTGGTACCATCTCGCCATTGCTCATCTTTTTTGTAAACCAATGCATATGAAATTTTCGTCCTGCGTCTTCAGTTGAAGAAATATTTTGACTACCTTTTCCTTGATCAGGATCTTTCTCAACAAGGAAACAACGAATGTGGTCAGTTAATGGTAACCATGAAACAGGATCGTTTATGTCTAACTGGATCTTATCAGTTGCAGTTGCTTCTTTAATTTGAATTTCAGAACTTGGACTAGTGGTGATGGGCAAGGTCAAGTCTTGCTGGAATGGGCTGACTGGGCTGTCTTCTTTATATTCTATCTTTAAATTGTTTCCAGATCTAGTTCCAGACATACCAGGGTGGGCCAAAACGTCATTATTGGACACATCTTCCTGACTGTTTTCTGGTTGTGTGACTGTCCACTTTCGTAACGTATTTCCCATTTTTTTTGCTTCCATCTCTCTCACGCGTTTTCTCTTACGAAATTCAGAACCGGATGGACGTTTTTGAGACATGTTGTTTGTTATAGCATGCGTGCTTAGCTTACGGTAGCCGGCAGGTAATATTTCTGAAAGAAGAATCGCTAATCAGGCCTAGTCTAGTATATACGAGTAGTTCGGAATTCAACACAAGTACCTGTCTATATGTATACTTGTGTGTCGAACCGAACTCGAGCATAAAAATGGTCAACATAAAAATGCCACCTAAAAATACCTATTTAGGAAAGTAATAACACTTAATAATAATATAAAGTAATAACATTTACAAGTCATAAATATTTATTGATATTATCAGCGTATTAAATGTCCTACTGCGGGGCACAGGCCGCTCCTACTTACTCCCACCGACCTTAAAATATTTTCAGTTAATTTCACTATTAACGTAAAAATTTTAACCGAAAAAATATACTTATATACAACTTTCTTTGTAAAACTTTTAAATACAATTTTCTAACTTACCCAAACGAGTTTATCAACGAACAACAAATCAACAATAAACTTATTCATTCTCACACACAATTTTACTTTAAACTAATGAAATTTTATACAAATAATGACCATGGTTGAGAAGCAAGACAATCAATCCGAGTGCCCCCGGCCGGCTATCTGAATGCGTGATTCTCGATGTATCGGGGAATCCCCGAACATTGGGTGGGACGGCGCGGCAGAATGGAACGTTTGTGAATCGTTTAGTTTTGTAAGTCATCCTTTTCACTCTTGTCGCACGATGAATTTTCTATCTATCTCTCGCACGCTAGTGCGTCAGTAACGCCGCACGTAGTTAATGAATAAAATCAAAGATAAAGGGAGGACCAATGAATGTGGCTGACAGCAATGACAGCGTAACGTGAACTATATGTACATCTCCTCAGCTAGATTGACAGATTTGCTTAGAACTTCTAAGTTAGAAGTGGCGCCCTCCAAATGAATATAGACAGAAATTGTCTCATAGTTACGGTATAGGTACTTTTGTTTGTGTATGTAATATTGCGAGCAAGACAAGGTGGATTTATATTTGTCTGATGTGTCGTGACGTGACGCGTCAGAACTGTATCGGTTCCATACATAAGCCATCACAACACAACACGTTACGCACTAGTGTGAACGTTACCATCCTACTAATATTATAAACGCGAAAGTTTGTATGGATGGATGGATGGATGTTTGTTACTCTTTCACGCAAAAACTACTGAATGGATTTTAATGAAACTTTACAATAATATAGCGTATACATCAGAATAACACATAGGCTACAATTTATAAACATATTGTTCGAAATACTAATCCTGCGCAGACGAAGTCGCGGGCACCAGCTAGTACTAAATGTATGAAACCGATACCGTTCTGACGCGTCACGTCACGACACATCAGACAAATATAAATCCACCTTTACAAGTGTTGTTGTTTCAAGATCGCTTGAAAAATGCCATATAGATATAGATAGTACAGAGGGCGCGTCTACACCATATTCGCAATAAAACAAAATGTACCTACTAACTACCATGCATGAAACAAAACTAGATACTGGTCTGGTCATTTCTGCGCCCCTCCAGGGTCTGCGCCCTGTGCCTGGGCACCGCTGGCACCGCCCTAGTTACGGCACTGGTTATGATTATTAAAAATAACTTTCCTTTAGAAAATTATCTAAGACCTGAAATAAGGGCTTTAAATGTTGTTTCTTTTATTTTCACAGGTGAGTGAATGTTTTGTTTATAAAATAATATAATAGGTTAAACATTGTAAGAACGCATTGTAAATAAAACTTTTATTTTCACAGAGAAACGCAATTACGTCTTTGTTTCAATTATTCCATAAAAAAAGTCATTTATCATTATATATATATATACATATACCTAGTCGGTGCTTAAATTCTGTCACAAACAAAATTGGCTATAAAATGAAAACTAGTCCTGATACTCAAAAAAAGTTTTTTTTTAAAAAAAGGCAATTTAATTATCTTACATTAAACACAAAATTTATTCAAAATGATTGCCACCATTTTTCACACAAGCCTTCAATCTTCGCGGCCAATCATCAATAGCAGCACGGACCATATTCATGTCAATATCGGCCACTGCTTTAATCAATGATGACTTTAGGCTACTCAAAATTTTGTGAGGTTTAGAACAGACCTTCTCCTCCAATTCCTGCCAAATTTTGTAATCCAGTGGATTGAGGTCAGGGCTAGATGAGGGCCAATCTTGATGCCTTATTAATATCAATCTTGATGATATTCTGGCGCTCGAACCACTCCTGAGTTGGTTTGGCCTTATGAGCAGGTGCGGAGTCCTGTTGAAACACAAATGGCCGTCCTCCAAAGAGTGTCTGGGGCAGATCTTTCACTATGCGATCTAAAACCGTGTCTTGGTATAGTACATTTCAAATACCATGGCCCTATTGCACTTGAAACTTAACAATGGGGCTCATAATGTTTGCCTTTTGTTATCTAATTTGGAGTACTTCAAATTGGCACGCGTCGGTGCAATCTGTATGTAACTAAAGCGTGACTAAGAAATTTTGGTACTTGAAAATAAAAATACGTATGATTAGCTATTTACATTAATGTTTAATTATAATACTATGGTATCTTTATATTTATTACATGTAACGTCTAATAATTAACAAGTACAGACATTCAGATAACTTAAGTTACGACTAGCTTAATTGATTTACGTTTAACATATAGGTACATTAATTATAAAAAATATAAGATTCATTCGCTTTCTGACATATTTTCTTCCGAAGTTGAGGTTTCGCAGGTGTTTATGATGAATGGATACACAGGGTGGGTTAAAAAGTCGTTCTCCACTTTGATGACATGCTCACAAGCATTTTTCTAAAGCGTGGGGTTCGTATTGTCTACCACAGTTCTTAAATTTTGAATTACGGTATCACCCACTGTTGGTTAATGTTTTGTTAATGTTTTGTTAATGTTCGTCTTACGAATTTGTTTTTTCACATGACTCCACATAAGCTCGATTGGGTTTAACACACAATAATAGGGGGAAGCCTTAAAATTTCATGCCCAGCCTCAGCCGCTATTTTGTCGATGACGTATTTCTTTTCAAACTTTTGATTTTCTACAATTTCCAACAACTTCTTAATAGTTATTTTCTCGGGTATAGTAACATGACGCCTTCTTAAAAAAGCTATTATATCCGCTTTTCTTGTATTTGTGTTGGGAATTTTTTCGTCTTGCCGGCTATGACAAGACGCATTATCCATAACGATAACGCTGTTGGCAGGGATATTGGGTAAAAGCTGCTCTATGAACCATCTTTCGAACAATTCCGAACACATGTCTTCGTGATAGTCTGCACTTGAGTTTTTCAAATGTTTGCTCGAGACAAGAAGAGCCCTTGGAATCCAACCATTTTCAGTGCCTGCGTGCAATATAATTAAACGTTTGCCTCTTGAACATGGAGTATTTGTCGAACAATTTTGAGAATTGTCCCTGTATCATTTTTTCAATGTATCGTGGGTGTCAAACCAAGTCTCGTCCAAATATACAATACTTTTTCCTGAAGACCTCTTTAGTCTTATACTGGTAATAAATTCTTCTCTTAATTTTTTAAGCCGCGAAGTTTCCATTATGATTCTTCTTTCATTTAACTTTCCATATTTAAAACCAAGTTTTCGTAAAAGTCTCCATAGTGTCGTTTCTGAATATAGAAAGCCCACATCGCTTGCTAATAATGTTTGATGAATCTCTGTGAGCGTTGGAACTTCATTTTTTCGATAAAAGTCGTACACAGTTCTCTTCACAAATTCTTCTGTAAAATTATCAATTTTTGTAAAAGAAGCTTTTATTCGTGTTCGGGGAAGATATCTTGGTCCTGATGAGGGTGATGAGACAATCCTTTTAACTGTCCTTTCCGGAACATTGGTGAATATCGATGTTTCTTTAATTACACCTTTTTCGCCCATTCGATTTAACAAAGTTTTATAAACACTTATCACCACATCTTGAGCGTCCTTGCTTAAAAATCTTTTCTTACGTTGCTGCGAACTAACTTCACCACTAAACGGGTCACTTATGGATGTTACCCAAGGTCGAAACATTGTTATTGACAGTATACGTGTAATCACTCACGTAGTCAGATGACAACTAACATGAAATATTGTTTACATTCATAAAGATTACTTGGTTAAACGATCAAGATCATTAGGTTGCGTGTAAAATACCACACCGCAAAAGGGTTTGGCCAGGTATCTTTTGTTATCACTAATCCTATTGTTAACACCTAATGACCGTCTTAAGTGGAATCGGGCCATGGTATTTGAAATATATACACTTTTGCACTGGTTTTGACACCTTTTTCACAAAAATGCACTTCAGTAGGGCCATAGTAGGACACTCCCAACCAAATCATGACTGATGATCGATGATGGCCGTGTTGCACTCTAGGAATGGCATTTCCAGCGGCCGCAGAGCTGGTAGCGTACACCCTGTCATTTTGTTTGTTGTACTTCTCTTCGATATTAAAAATTTTCTCGTCTGTAAACAGGATATCGCGGTGTCTGTTTATTGCGTACCGCTTTAGCAAAACTTTGCATTTTTTGGCTCTCATAGCTATCAGACGCGCGTTCAGAAGATTTCCACTCTTTTTTAGGTAAGCTCGTAGTCCCAGGTCTTCATTGAGTACTTTTTTTACAGTACTTCTGGTTAATGCCATCTCCAAAGCCATCAGTTTCTGCTTGCGGACGGGATTTCTTGCAATACGCGCCTTGATTGCTTTGATGACCCCTGGAGTCCTAACGGAACAAGGTCTGCCAGTTCTTTTCTCGTCATCGACACTAGAGGATTCATTGTACCTTTTAATGGTACGGTACACGAACCTCTTCGTGATTTTTAATTTTTGAAGCAAGTTGAATATCGTCTTCGGTGGATGGCCGCAACGATGCAATGCAATTACTTATTAATTACGGTCCTCTTGCGAGTCCACTCCATCGTAAAAAATGAATGAATGTGATTGTGATTTGGCAGATTATTAATCAAAAAATATTTGAAAATAAAAAAATAAACACCATTTCATTTTTTTTTTCTAGGTGTTTTATTTTTAAAATAAATGGCCAGTGACAGTATTTAAGAACCGACTAGGATAATATAATATATATATGTGGCGAAGGGTGGACATTTTAAAACGGGAAGCCGGACAAAAAAATCGCCTTACCCAGAAAAGCAACCAAGGAAAACATATTTTTTTTGTACTTTGCAACTCCCTGTCAGCCAAGTGTATCTGTCGTATTGAGATTTATGGAAATGTTTGACAAAGCGAAGAGCACGGAATAAAGCAATGTAGTATGGATGCCATTTCCTAAACAAGCCGATGGGAATCGTGTTATATTATAGACACTTCGCCACTGCTATATATTATAGTTTAATATAATGTAATTAAATAATTAATCTAACTAGAGCACCCTCTGCAAAATTTTCAAGTTCTAAATTTATTTTACTAGGGCTTGCTGAAAATCAGCGCTATAGGGATACTTGCAAAATCTCCGACAGAAAATGCTGAGCGACCACTTTTTGTCGAACAAAATTTGTATTTAAGTTAGTCTAATTCCTTTTTATTTTTTTATTTTGTTTAATGTGTTTTGTTTGGCAATAAATTCCATTTTCTTTCTTTCTTTCATAAACAGTTACGGGAAAGATTTTAAATACCTTCTTCCTGACTGTTCCCAAAACTGTTGAATTACGGGACCCTAGGTACCTATGCGAGTCTGATCCGTAATCGACCGTTTTTTTAAATATTCCCCGAGCTGAATTAGCAACTTAAATATTAATACTAACAGATAACTTATTAATTAACAGTTAGTGAAGATGAGACGAGCACGTTGTGACGTCACGTCCGCCGCCGCCCTGCCGTCGCCACTGCCGCTGTTGCTGGGCATGCTGGTGGCCGCCGCTGCCGCTACCGCTTCCGCTACCGCTACCGCTACCGCCGCTACCACCGCTACCACCGCCACCGCCGTCACCGTCACCGCCACTACCGGCTCGTCCAAACCTGGTAAGAAAGATTCCATTTAAAAAATCGAGAGTCATTACATTCGTTACCTGGATATACATCAATTTGTACAAGAAAGCACATTTTACAGAATGACGGCGTAGTAGACTTCATAAAAAATACAATACATTTCAGACACGAAGAAATAGAAATCTTAGGTGCAAACTGCCTGAAACTAACGTTATCGGATGATACTACCATTATGGCCATGTTCAGATCTCCCTCTTCTCATAATATAAGTCTCTTTTTAGAATCGCTAGACACATCTTTAAAAAGGTATAAACATGTGAACAATTTAATCCTTATGGGAGATATAAACATTAGTATCTTAAAAGACGGTCATCCACAGGCTCACGATTATTTATCAGTTCTAGCTTTACATAAAGTTAAAGTCGGTATTAACAATCCGGCTCATGATAAAAGTTGCATCGATCATTGTATGATACGTTCCAATCAAAAACATAAATACCAATGCATTGTGTACCGTACTGACGTTACTGATCACTAATTTATTGTGTGCCCTATCGAAAAAAAACAAACAATGAACTCTACTAATATTACGATTCCAAATATTTATTATAAAATTGACTACGAAAATCTAAAAAATGACATTAAAAAAGAAACTTGGTCAGACATATACAATGAAACAGATATTGATTCGGCACTTTCTATATTTCACTCAAAAATAAATCAAAGTATTAAAAATAATACAACAGTTTGCAAGTTATCACATAAAAAGGTAAGATTAAAACCTTGGATAACAGATGGGTTGCTATACAGTATTCGCAAAAGAGATAAAATTCATAAAGCAGTCAAAAAGCAACCAGAAAATCTAATTTTGAAAGAAGAATACAAAAACTATCGTAATTTATGTCATAGAATTCTGAAAAAAAATAGGGAAGATTATTTAAAATTAAAAATTAAAGGATGTTCAGGTGACAGCAAAAAAATATGGGGCTTAATAAATGAAGTAACGAATCACAAATCAAAACATAAAAAACAAATTTCAAAATTGAATATAAACGGCAACGACATAATTATCTATTAATGAAAATCCCAGACTTCTGACTGACACAGTAAATGATTATTTCTGCAGTGTTGGATCTAATCTTGCCACTACTCACTTACAAGAAATGAAAACCACAGAAGAAAGTTTAGCTAATTGCATAGAAAAAAGAGTTACAAATAAATCACTATAATTAAGGCTCACGAATGAAATATAAATCATTAAAACTATAAACACCTTTAAAAACAATTATTCAGCAGGTAAAGATGGAATCAGTTCAATAATCTTTAAAAATATTAAACATATGATAGCGTCTCCTCTAACCTATCTAGTCAATCTGAGTTTTAAAACAGGCATATTTCCCCAAACTCTAAAAGATGCAGTAGTAATTCCACTTCACAAAAAGGGGCCCGACACAGTTCTAGGCAACTATAGACCTATTTCTCTATTATCTACAACATCAAAAATTTTTGAAAAACTAGTTAAGACTAGGCTTTGCTCCTTTTTTAAGGGTAATCTAAATGAAAACCAATATGGTTTCAGAGAGGGGAAAAGTACCACTGATGCTTTTGCTGAAGTCACCAAATTTGTTGTTGAAAATATTGAAGATAAGAAAAAATATATAGCTGTATATGTGGATCTTGCTAAGGCATTTGACACAGTGTCACACAAGATACTACTTAAAAAACTATCTAAGTATGGAGTAGTCGATACTTCCCTAAATTGGTTCACAAGCTACTTGTCAGGGAGAAAGCAGGTTGTTAGGATAGGAAACAATATTAGCAGTAACGCTGAGATCACATTTGGTGTTCCTCAGGGAAGCGTGCTGGGACCGCTTTTGTTTAACATATATCTCAAAGACAGACGCGAAAACTGTGTGTTTTGCAGACGATACCGTATTGCTTTTTTCAGCAGAAATTTGAGATGAAGCACATCGAAAGGCAGAAGCTGGTCTTAGAAGAGCTAAACTATGGTTTGATGAAAACTTGCTAACACTTAATGATGACAAAACTGCATATATGTGCTTTGCACCCACTAAAGCTGGTTTGGCCCCCACTGAATATTCTATAAAAATACACTCCTGCAAAAGTGCATCCTACTGTAGGTGCAAGACGATAGAAAGAGTGACTAGTACTACCTATCTAGGGATAGTGATTGATTAATATCTTAAGTGGGACGAACATGTCACTAACTTATCCAACAAAATAAGGAGGTTAGGTTATGTTATAGAGAGCTGCGAAACATACTAAAAGAAGAAGTTCTGATGCGAGTCTATTACTCCCTGACACAATCATTATTAAATTATGGTATAATGGCTTGGGGAGCTTGTGGTAATGCAGTAATGGATAGGTTGGATAAAGCTCAGAAACTAAATTTAAAAATAATGAAAAGGAAACATATAAGATTTCCAACTGAGAAGCTATTTGAATTGGTCAAAGTACTTACACCCAAAAAACTATACCTATTCCAAACTATGGTATTTATGCTAATGAACCAGCACTACTTTAAACCGTCAGAAGTATGTACCTGTCTAAGAACAATTACTAGGAGTAAATTTTCAATACCTTTTCGATCAACAACATTTGGAAGAAAACATTTTACCGTTATTGCACCCAGGAGATATAAATTATTACCATCCAATATAACACAACTTATAGATACCGAAAAAATTACTGGGCTTAAGGACCCGTTCTCCCTAACAATAAGCACCTCATTTAGCGTCAAGTAGAACTAAACTCTGTGATGTTTCATTATTGTTTAAAATAGCGCGCTCTGAGCCGTGGCTGTTACGACAACCGAAACATCGCGCGCTCTAAAAAATCACGTTTCGATGCCGAATTATTATGTTCGATGGACAAATATACCAAGTTACAATTTTTGTTTGGCAAAATTAAACCAATCACACCATTCTGTATACTCTTAACTTACGGGTGACTGAATTTCAGTTTCCAAAATCATCCGGGAAACCGTCAATGGGAAATACGCGAAGAGCAGTTTTACGTAATTTTTAGTGACTTTAGATATTTTTTTCTAGCTTGCTATGAATTCTATGCAAAAATCAAATTAATTAGGTTGTAATACAACTCTTCGACAAATTGTGTGATTATTTATATCTCATTATACAAATATTTTCTGTCATGAATCAGCAATACGGTGGGGCACGTTTAGGTGGCATGGACCCTTAAGGTTAAACTTAAATTTTACTTACTGGATAAATCACTGCCAGATTTTAAGGAAATATGGAGGAGCTTAGTTGTTTTAAATATTTAATATTGTTACCATTTATTAGATTGTATTATTATATAAATGTATATATATGTAAGACGCTTATCGTCTTTTTTAAAGGATTGACAAATAAAATAAACTATGATGTGTTGCTCTGTAAACAAAGATTTAATTTTATTAGTTTTATGCTATCACATATCAAACTACACTTATAATAACACAATTTAAACAAAACTCCTACCTGTAAACAAAGAAACGACATTTAAAGTTTATTCTTTAATATGTCAATTCCTTTATAATTATTATAACTGGTTATTTCAATATAGTTCTTCTTTCTTATTTCACTTTAGTCTTTACACGACTCCATATTGTTGTTTATATCAAAGTAACCTTGTCTAACCTATTACCACTTTATTGACAGTCGTTCACTAGAGTGTGCTTTACTTACGGGGGTAGACCGTGGAAAAATTTAGATTTGATTTAGATTGTCCTTACAATTAGAACAGATCATAACTAACGTGACCATCCGTCCCGCTTTGGGCGGGACAGTCCCGCTTTCAGACTGTCTGTCCCGCTGTCCCCCCGAAGAGCAGAAATGTCCCGCTTTGGGCGTTTTGGCAAATAGTTGAATGTACCTGTAATGTTCATTTTAAAATTTCGCGGGCCATTAGTGCCGCCTACGCTAGCGCCGCAACGCTTCCTTCTAGGTGTGAAGAGAGCGAAGCGACGCGAGAGTGAGATGGAGGGTGACGCTCGCCAAATCAATCAATCACACCACTCTGTTTTGTTTTAGTTCGGTCGCGGATCAGAGTTCGGATAATTGTAATTGCTCATTTAACGTGGTTGTAAATTTACAAAAATGCCTAAACGCAAGTGTACCTTTAATATTACTTTGCAACACAAGTATCCATTTATAAAACAAAGGAGTGTTGATGCAGATGTTACGTGTGAAAAGTGTCGCACTGATTTTAGTGTTGGACATGGTGGTGCCAGCGATATTGAGAAACATCTTAAATCGGAAAAACACAGGCTTTCCGATCAAGCTGCTGCTTCAAGCTCGTCAATGCATGCTTTTTTTAAAAGAACTGGTTTGCCGACTTCCAAAGATTTAGACAAAGCTGCAGCAGAAGGTGCGTGGGCGTATCACACGGTGCAAGAAAATCATAGTTTCGCTCAAATGACTGTGCGTCTAATTTAATACAAACATGTTTTGAGCAGAAATTTACATGTGCTCGTACAAAATCTGAGGCTATTGTTGTAAATAAGCTGGCACCTATGGCGATGGATGAATTGAAAGAGCAACTTCGGGAAGCTCACTGCATTTCAATACCTTTATTAACGGATGCTTCAAATCATGGCGCGACAAAATTATTCCCTGTTTTGATCCGCTATTTATTACCACACGAAGGCGTGCACGTCAAGATTTTGGAGTTTCGAAACCAGCCAGGAGAAACATCGGATATAATTGTCGATTACTTAAAGGAAGTATTATCTTGCAATGATTTGAATAAGAAAATAGTGGCATTTTGTGGAGACAATACGAACTGTAATTTTGGAGGAAAGAATAGAAAAGGGACAAATAATGTTTACGCTAAATTGAACCTTTCTCTCGGAAGAAAGCTCATTGGAATTGGATGTGGCGCCCATGTAGTTCACAACGCGATCAAAACTGCCGCAGATTGCCTTCCTCTTGACTTTGAATGCATCATTGTGAAAATTTGTTCATTCTTCTACATCTACAGCGTTCGAGTAGAAGCTCTGAAAGAGATATGTGATGCCACTGAGACAGAGTATGAGAAACTTTTGGGCTACAGTAAAACAAGGTGGCTCGCGTTAATGCCGGCACTTGAGAGAGTTTTGAAAATGTTTGAGCCTTTGAAAAGCTACTTCTTGGGAATCGACAAATGCCCAAATATTTTAAAAGCATTCTTCGAAAATCCCGACTCTGAGTTGTGGTTATATTTTCTGCATTCACAAGCAGCGACTTTTCATCAGGTCGTGTTGAAAATCGAAGGTCAAAAGGTATCTGCAGTAGAATCTTCGAAGGAAATTAATCTTCTACGCGATAATTTGGCACATAAAGAGAATTCGCTTTTCCTGCCTCACACTGTCCGTAAACTACTGGTACAAATTACAGGACACTGATCAGGAGAATGTGAAAACTGCGGCGGCTGAATTTTATAAGACAAGTAAAGAATACCTGGAGCAGTGGTGCCAGTTTAATGCAGAACTAGAAGTATTTCAATGGACAACACTCGTAAAAGTACCTACTTGGGAAGAAGTACAGAATGTGACGGATTTGCTGATCACGCAAGGATTTCCCAGCACCAGCCAAGATACGGAAGTATTCGACGAGTTTTCGCTTATTTGCAATTACATCACAGATGATAAAATAAGAAGCTGGGCCGGTGAGAATGTTGCTGCTGAAGACCGTTGGGTAGAGTTGTTCAGGCACTTCCGTGATCACAATCTCAACTGTGCAAGCTTTCGTATAATTATTGAGTACGTTTTATGTCTGCCTGGAAGTAATGCACCTGTCGAAAGAGTCTTTTCACTGATGAACAGAAAATGGACCCAGGATAAAACCCAGTTAAGTGTTGGAGTACTAAAAGCAATGTTGATTACAAAGGTGAACGTCAATAAAACGTGTAATCAGCTCTATTGTTACTTAAAAACAAGACCAGATATTATGAAACAGATCTGCAGCACTGAAAAATATAAATATAACAATATATAAATAAAATAAGAAAATAACAATAAATAAAAGCATTTACAGAAGCAACAAGTTGTTTTTTATTTAGAGTTAGGCAACCGAAGATTTTTTGTTCGTTTTATTATTATTTACTACTTAGGTTTTATTGGTAAGTATCCAACTCGCACTTGACCAATTTATGCAAAATTTGGCAGGCGTCCCGCTTTGACGTAAAAAATAAATGGTCACGTTAATCATAACATAATAGTCCTAGCACAGACTCTACGTCTATCTGGGCTATTATTGGAACACCACGATTAAAACGTTTATTTGGCTCTTAAATTTGTATTCTTATGTACTATAGATTTAAGTTATTTACTGCATGGTGTAATATAATTGTAAGCTTTGTTAAATAAATAAATAAATAAAATTTGTATCCGTTTTTATGATACGGTGTGGCTAAACGTCCGCCGATGGAATCACATTGCCCATTGTTCATTCTTTTGCCGTTTTAAAAATAAGGATTTTTGCATATATCATGAATTATTTTAAGACTACAAGGATCGCCACGCTTCGTTCGGCTCCCTAATTTGTTCGCATGTAAACCTAGCACGTTCCCCTCGCTCCACTCCGCGTTGCTCGTCATCACACCTGTTCGCGCCAGAGACGTGACGTCTGTGCGTTAGGGGGCGCCACTGAGCGGTGTATGTGGATTGGGCCACGTAAACCACACGGCCCGATTAGCCGCGCGACGTGGCCTCGCGCACTTCTTCTGGGACGAGCCCTCGCGCGCGCCACACGCGTCTCGATGTACGCAGTGCCGCTTTGATCCGCTCATAAACATTTTTACCGGCTTTTGTGTGCTCATTCCAATAGTGCAATTTAAAGTGCATCTACAGTGTAGTGCATCCATATCAGCCAAGCAGGAAGAAGACCACCAGCGCAGACAGTCAGCGCGCCGCATGTTTGCGGCCATCTTGGACAAAGAAACAAGGTCAGTTCCAGTACTCACTCCTTTCTTTTAGAACATCTCATCCCAAAACCACAGCACCTCATCCTATTCAACTCCCCTCCTCAGCTCTGCATGGCTGACACCCTTGCGGTGTCATATTTGGCCCTTCGTAGCCTACTTTGAAACAGCCCCTATTATCATCTATATCCTCATTTGCAAAAATATTTAGTACGCCTTTCCGCTCATTAAATCTGTCGAAGACATATTTTACTTCTTACCTACATTTAAAAAATAAACCCCCGCCCGTTCTCATTTACATAAATCATACTTGATGACCATCCGTTCGGCTTCGGTCATCAACCCGTGACTGTTTTCTGCAAAAGCAAACTTACTCCCGTACATTTAAAACCTATGTACCTGTGTATATAGTTTTTCCCATATAACCTTGATAAAGTGACATATTTATTATGACGCCTTATTTGTTTGGTTCATCAATATCTTTTCTTTCGACTTGTCCTCCCGTGTTCTCATTTGCATAAATCATCGCACATTCACATCACAAATACTTTTATAGACAAGGAGCCAAAGAGTGAAACATTTTGGTTATCGGTCCGTCCCGTATTTTAAGCTAGTTCTTTTATTCTCATATTTTTCTGCCCCGTTTTTGCATATATATATTTATTGACAATATATACACCTTTTCTGCCCCCGTCTTCGCTCAGCTACGGGTTGACCTTCAACCCGTGTAATTTTTCTAAAAAGGACCATAATCACCGTACATTTTAAAATCCGCTCTTTATTGTCGGGTTTGTTCTGCCCTAATACTATATTTTGTCATATAAAATTATATTAAGCATGTCGGTAATTTTTTATAGTGCACTCTCGGTCTATGTATTCTCCTATAATTTTCTTTGTATCTCGCCAATATACTGCTCATTTGTATATACCCTGCACAACAGCTTGCTTTGCTTTTTTTAACGTTTACAGATTGCTAGGTTGGCACATTGCTTGGTAACAAGTCGGTCATAGTTGAAACAAACCAGTTGTATGTCTTACCCGCCCAAGTTTAAACAGAATAATTTCTGTCCATTACCTTGTTATATACTACAGTGGTTGTTTTCACGTTAGTGTGTATCTTTATATTATATACTACATACTCGTACATGTATAGGTCGGTACTTGTTTGTGATTGTATTGTGTTTTTAAGGTTCGATAAACAGAGTTCCAACTGATTTTGTTTCTAAGGACAGATTTTTTGCGCCTTCCGTACAACCCGGTCACATTATCTCGAGACCTGGCGTCGATGACGTCACGTCGCGTCGGCGCTCAGATATGGTGCGCAAAACAAGCATCCTCTAGTTGGATATTATTATAAATAATAAGATTTCCAACAAAACAAATATTGTGTTAATTCATTTAATGTAGGTAATATTATTATAATGATATGATTAAAATGATGGAAAAATAAATGAAACAATCTTGGTTAAGTGGGTACAAGAAGTGTTTATTACACAAAACTACAGACTAAAAAACTTCTTCAGAATATATGATTGGCTCGATGCCAGTCATTATCTCATTATCGCTGTCGCTATCGCTGATCTCACTGTCCGAACTCTCTTTGCCTAGGGATATAATTATTTCACGAACATTTTCTTTTGAAGGTGGTCTTTCTCCCAATACTCCTATTGTAATCTTTCAACGTGATTTACTTCTTTTTTCCAGTCGGAAGGTGTGATGGAATTAATCGCATCTCTTGTTAATCTTTCTATTTCTTTTTCTGACTGGCTAACATTTTGGTCTGCCACCCTTTGCTTCACTTTGCGATCGTGCAGGTGTCGCAACGTACGTCAGCCAAGCCCTACTTTATAGAGCAGAATATTATGACGCTGCCCTCAATTGTGATTTTCCAGATTGCGGTCTATGCGCGTGCGAACCTGCACTTGTTTAAAAAACATAGTGATATCCACAGGTACCGCACGCGCAACGCGGACAACCTCGCTAACCTCAAGCGCAGACTCGAAAAGTCCTCACGATCAACTCATATCATGGCTCCGTCAGTGTACAACAAACTCCCGGCTGAAGTTACAGCCGCAACCACTTTGCAGTCTTTTAAATCCAGGCTGAAACATTGGCTTCTCGGGCGGACGTTTTACAGTGTGGACGAGCTGCTGATAGATTAATTATAACTATTATTAGAATAGGAACTTTTTACTTTGCGACGTAAATATTGTAATTGACATGTTTCAACTTTTTGACATTCAAATTTTATTTATTATTGAGATACTATGTATACTTTTTTCTTTATTTTTATTTTTATTTATTTTTATTTTTATTTATTGTGTTGTGTCCTGACGTATAATGACAATTATGAATAAAAATGTCTTATGTCTTATGTCTTCACTAGATTCCAGATATATTCAATCGGATTTAAGTCACAGTGATAGGGTGGCAGACGTACTATTTCCTGACCATTCTCTTTCATTAATTCGTCGACGACGTATTTTTTTGGAGGCTTTGTCCTTAAAATTATCGGGTACAATTCCTTTTTCGTCATATTCTCGTCAAACGGAACGTTATTGTCACGCAACCAGTTTTGCATAACAGATTTGAGTGATGCGCTCGTGGATGCCTTTATTGATTGAGTTGAATGGTAAGGTGCATTGTCAATGAAGACAATACCGTTCGGGGGTAAGTTAGGTAGCAACTTTTCTTTGAGCCATTTCAAGAAATTATCCGTATCCATCTCATGATGATAGTCGCCTGTTTTCTGTTTGCATTTATAAAGTAACTCTGCGCCTGGTATGAAACCGTTTTCTCCCCCAGCATGCACAAGAATCCATCTCTGGCCGGGGTTAAAAATTTTTTTTACGCTGCTGTCAGTACTATTTTGCCAACATTTATTAACGGTGTAGTGTGAGTGAATCCATGTTTCGTCTAGAAACGTAACCGGTTTTTATCTGCGTCAAGGTCATTGTTTTCTTTCATCCGGCGCAGGTAGCGAGTCCTCCACACGGCTATATCTGGCTTTTGTATTAAGATTGTACGGGCATTTTTACATTTTTTGAATTTATATCCCAAATGGTCAATTAAAATTTTTCTAAGGTAACTTCTTTCACCTTTAAAATTTATGTCCCTTATAGCGACTGCCAAGATTTTCTTTAATGTTGGGATTTCTTTTCTTACAGTATAAAAACTGTTAATAATATTACGTATGGCACAGATGTCGAAATCATCAATTTCGATTTTTTTTGTACTTCTTGCGCTTTTTACCTGGTGTTGACAATTTTTCTTCACGTGTATCGTTGCTAGAACCTTGACTAGTACTCGTACTCGGTGTAGCATGTTGCTGTGACGCATGCCGCAATTCTTTGGCCTCCTTTTTTATTCTCATCAAAGTGCATATTCCTGTTGCAGCACAGGTTCGTTTAACAACTTGATCTACAGGTATTACGAATTGCTTGTTAGCTTTCTCTGATTCAAAGAAAGCGAGAACTTTCAGGATTAAATTTCTTGCTTCACTGTGAATAGTTTTTCCCATATTTGAAAAAACTTTCACTGTCCCACTTCAAAGCAACGAAATAGTAACAAAAATGTCCAAACTAAACCAAAATGTCCAAACATAACAAAAATGTCCAACGTTGCAACATAAACAATATTTTAACGTAACAACAATAACAAAATAACAATAAAAGTCCAAACGTAACAATGGAATGTTTAAAAATATACCACGAAAACAAGTCGACGCGTATCGGCAACGAAAGTGCTAACCGTACTGACGCGCCGTGGCGAGCGTGGGGAGGTGAAAGGAGAACGGGGCGGATGGTTTGCATTCCAGCGAGGTCTCGAGATAATGTGACCGGGTTGTAACTGTCTGAGCCAAAACAATAATTTGCGCAGCCAAATTTGCCAGGCGTTTTCTGTTTTCATACATATCTCATATCATAGGTGTGGGTTCATTTATGTAAGCACATATTGCGGTTATTTGATTGCGCATATTCGGCTCGTTCAGTTACGGTGATTCAAATGTTACGGTGAAAGTTTGTAGCCGGTTATTTACAAAATTACCCAGGTTCAAGGGGAAGATGTTTTTTTTCGTGTTTTTATTATTATTTTTTCTCTCTTATATCTCTGCATATAATTTATTGAAATATACAGGCTGTTGTATTGAGTTTATACAGCGCCAACACAAAAATCTTTTCTTACGACTTGTTCCCTTTGTGTTCTCACATAGAGGTTGTTCAATTATTTCAGCACAAATATTATAGGGCGTCGTAAATTAAAAAAAAATTTTTTCGCCTTTCGTTATTGTTCTCTCGTGCGGCCACATATAAAGGTGTTTCAAAAATATTTTTTTGTTTGATTTCGTTATATTTATGGTTCCGTGTGCAGGTTATTTGTGTATTTTTTTGGGCCACACATTTCATTGCGTGCGTGTTTTTATCAGCTCAAATACATGCCTACACACAATTACACAATAAATTAACGCCGTCTTCTCTGTTTTTCTTTGGCGCTCGTCAAGGCATAGCATCCGCACGCTTACTCACTTAATATATATTTCATAACACAATGCCTAATAAATCACAGGCGGCTATTTTTAGAGAGGCTGTCAAGGGTATCTCTCATTTAAAGCAAATAGGTGTGGCGGTCGTAGCCGGAGACAGAACCACGTATACTGTCGAGAATTTTACCGGACGGTATCTCAGATTAAAGACACACCGAAAGAAGTTGGAGGATGTTTATTATGAGATTCTCGATGATGTCGATCTGTCAGACGAAACTGAGGCCGCGTATACGGCAAATTATGAGGCGACGACCAGTGACTGCGACGAGATTGTAGTGGCGTTTCAAAAACTCATTACATCGTCTACACCTCCGCCCAAGACTACCCCCCCCTAGCCCAGCCCCGCCCGCCGGAGTCCTGCCGAAGATTTCACTCCCCAAATTTTCGTCCAAAATAGAGGATTGGCCTACCTTCATAGCCATTTTTCGGATCCTCATCGATGAAATGGCTATAGTTTCCGATGCCGTAAAGCATTACTTTCTGCTCTTCTCTCTCTCAGGTGAGGAACTCAGCATGGTGTCTCATCTTCAGCCCACCAACGAGAATAATACAGTGGCCATGGATATTCTCACCAAGTGCTATGAGAACTGTCGTGTTCTCATCGATCGATTTGTGGATATAATTTTGGGTCTTCCACAAATTGACATCCGCTCAAATATCCAAGTATTGTTTCTCACTCCGCTCATATCAGCGCAAAGCGCTCTGCTTCATTTAAATCTGCCCATGAAAGAGTCAGATTATGTTTTCGTATCCATAGTGGTACGAAAACTCCAAGGTGAGCTCCGTACTCTTTTCGAGCGGAAGTACGGATAAGAGCATGTGCGCTGCGTAGAGAATGAGCTGTCTGGCGTTACGTCCCGGGCCGCCCGGTCCTCATCGTGGCCCACTGACACAGCCCACTCGAGGTACTCCACGTCTGCCCTACCAGGCTCGTCATGAGCTCCGCCCCATAGCTTCTCGGCAGGACAACCGCTTCCCCTATCCCATTCGTCAGCCATTTTTGGCATATAAGACAGCGCCAGTATACTCGGCTCAATCATCCCCTTCACCCACGCGCCGACAAGACACTTTGTCCTGGTACCCTCAACTTGAAGCAGCGGTCAATCGATCTAGAAAGTTAATTTGGATATTTAAATACCTAAGGAATATTACAGATAAACAACTTATTACATATACATATACGACTCTGGTTCAGTTTATTCTATCGTATTGTATTGTGTCTGGGGTGGCACTTATAAATCTAAAATTTTAAGCATCGAAATTGCCCAAAGAAGAATATTAAAAGTAACGTTACGTAAAAAGAAACTATATAGCACAACAATTTTATATAATTAAGCGTCAGATCTTAACTGTCAGACAGTTATATATACTACAGTGTATACTAAAAATCCACAAAAAGATCTCGGTTGACCCCACAATACTTGAAAAAAAAACCCATTCAATGTTATTAAAAGTAACGCAGTTAGAACTGACTTAACCTCAAAACAATTCTCTAAACAATCAACTTATTTATACAATAAAATTAACAGACTGTTGAAAATATACAAAATGAATTACCATGAATTTAAAAAAAATCTTATATTATGGCTAAAGACTTTGACGTACGAACAGACCAACAATTTGATTGCAAGGCACTCTTTCTAGTTTTACTGTCATATACCCAGCAGTATCACACACATTCACGTCACAAAACGAGATACCTCGTACATCCTCACCTTACAAATAAATCTCACACACACTCCCTAGAAGTAATTAGTACTGATCCCAAGACCTTGGTCGTAGGGATAGGGAAACTTACTCACACTTTCTAAAATAACACCTCTGTCATCTACCCACACTCACCTACTATAAGATTATAACAAACAACAAATGTTTTAAAAGTGTAAGAATTTAAAGTTAACATATAATTATATATACATGTAGTATATAGTTTATGTATATATATTATTTTCTATGTATAATATCAGGCATGCCTATAGAAAGAGCGGGCTTCTCCTATTACAGCTTATTAAACTTGAAAGGGGAGTCCCAAACCATGTAAATTGTGAACTGGAAACAATAAAGAATATTTGTATTTGTAGTTGTATTTGTATATATATACATCTCCATTCAACTCAGGTTGATATGCGATCTAAGCTGTTATATTTCTTAAGACCCTGCAATAAAGGTTTCGGCAGCAATCACCGTAAGCTGAATATATTGCTATGATTTTCCAAACATTGCAATTGCGTCATCAATTCGTTCGTGCTTTTGTTTTGATAGTGTATTTTGAAGTGGTGAAGGGTGAACATTATAAAAAGGAAAAGCAGACAAAAAAATCGTCTAACTCAGAAAAGCAACTAAGGAAAACAAAATTTGTTGTACTTTGCATCTCCCCGTCAGCAAAGTGTATTTGTCGTACTGAGATTTATGGAAATGTTCGACGAAGCGAGGAGCATGGAATAAAGAAATGTAGAATGAATGCCATTTCCTAAACAAGAATCGTGTTATATGGACCCTTCGCCACTGGTATTTTGTCAATTCTCCCTAAATAATTAATAAAAAAGTTACAAATACGTCGAAATACTTTCGTTTATTTAAAAAAAATATATTATTAAGGACAAAATATGGATAAATACGATATAACCGTAGAGGAAAATGCAATAACCCACCACGATACGGATATACCCGTTAACCTAAATACTTGCAAACTATCAGAACACTCATCAAACACTTTAATTGGCCAGCTCCAACTCAATCCTGAGGACCATCACTGGGAGGTACGACTCACCCATAATGCGCCACCTTGCGGGGGTGTTAGTCAAATACAGATATGTATCTGAACGGCACCCCAGCAGTAGGTAAATTTGTAATGTTATTTTGTGTTTAGATTAGGAATACTAACATAGGTTAAGATCATTGTTACTCACCAAACTGGACCACATTGTAGTCTGATTAATAAACGTATATTATTATTATATATAATATGTAACGAAAATAATGATCCCGTTTTAGCCGCAACTTACAATGAGGCACTCACTGAAATGAGAGAAATATTTAACAAACTAAGTCGTCTTATAACGTAGTTGGGTCTTTCAGCATGAGACTCGAGCCTAGCCACTACGTTAATATAAAAGGTCTCTTGTTGAACTTCCTAGTTTAAGTACTAACTACGACTACGACCTACGTCTGGGAAACTGTATGAAGGCAAACAACGGGATATGGTAACCAAGAAACAATGTACACAATATTTTCCTTATATAATAAGCACGGCAAATCGGTGGCAGCTGCCTGACGGTTAACCCTTTTCTATTTAGGGTTGATAAAACTGTGACTGCTGCCTTACGGTACGGACCCGGCTCGGAACCCCTGAGGGGTTGGAACTGAAGGTTGGTTGGTTGGTTAGGGTTGCCAATCCTTCACCCTTCTCAGCAACACGCATTCGGGGTGCGAACCGCGTCGGCCAAGGAGTGGTCCAGATGATGGCCTGGGTGGAGCAGCCAGTCCTTCCTTCACCAAGCAACACGGTTCGGGTTGCGAACCGCGTTGTCCGGGAGAGGTCGGAGCGACTCCTCGCGACGACGATTTGGTTATCTCACATCCCCCTTTCTGGGGCGTGGGGACTCAGTGTCGGGGCGGGTGCCCCCTTACTGAGGACTCTACCGATGCCCATATCTATGGGCATGTATGTCCTTGTTGTTTATTCTTGGGTCAGATCCGGTGGTGACCGCGGCTCTACTCTCGAGGAGCACGGCTTGACTCCGGGAGGAGCACGGCTCGACTCCGGGAGGAGCACGGCTCGACTCAGGGAGTAGCCGCGGATGTCAGGTAGTATTAGGCATGGGCGCTCGCGATGCGGGTGTTACGGGTGCGCGCGGCGTGAGTGACGCGATCGCGCGCGGTGCGGGTGTCGCGGGTGCGGGTGTCGCGGGTGCGCGAGGCGCGAGCGCGGGTTTCGCGGGTGGCGCATGCGCAAGTGTCGCGGGCGCGCGGATCGCGTCAGGCGCTGATGTGGTCTCGTCCGGTGGTTGGAGAAGGTCCCGTGGTAGGCGGCGGCGGTCGGGGGGTCGCGCTTGGTGCGGCGCCAGCTCTCGGAGATGTGATAACGGCGCATGCTCCGCGCGCGTGAACATCCCCCTCGCGAGCCGTTTGAGGAAGTCGTCCAGGTGTTCGATCTTCAAGTCTCTCGCGATCGCGTCGTTCCTCACGTAGCGAGGCGCGCCGACGATGGTGCGAAGGGCCATGTTTTCCTGCGCTCGGAGGCGTTTCTTGTTTGTCTGCGTTTGCTTGCGCAGCGTACGTGAGGCGGGATCTCAAATAGGTCTTGTAGATCCCAAGCTTCGCGCGCAGTGGGAGGCTTGATGATAGGAGCGGTCGCAGTTTTGCTCGCGCTCCTTTCACCTGGACGACGACGTTATCCACGTGTTTCCGCATTGAGAGTATCCGGTCGATGGTGACTCTTAGGTACTTCACGTGGGGCAGCCATGGGGCCTCTACTCCTTGGAGTTGGAGTGGTGTTGGTAGGCTGGTGTTCCCGGTAATGAGGGCCTGCGTCTTCCCGACATTGACCGACAGTCGCCATTTGGACAGCCAGTCTGGGAGCAGGTCCAGAGTGCGCTGCATCTTCGCCGCAGCGTGGTTCGGCTTGTAAGACGACGCGAAGTAGGCCGCGTCGTCGGCGAAGAGAGCGAGTTGGGTTCCCGCTCCCAGGGGGATATCATCGGTGTACCGGGAGTAGCAGGCCGGGGACAGGCAGCTTCCTTGGGGGACGCCAGCTTTGATGGGGCGTTCTTCAGAGGTGGCGTCTTCCACCACCACTCTGAAGCGGCGATCCGTCAAGAATGACTTCACGACCCGTACCAGGCGCCGTGGGGCTGGAGAGGTCGTCAGTTTTTATAGCAGTCCCTCGTTCTATACTCTGTCGAAGGCCTTCTCCATGTCCAGAAGTACTGCAACGGTGTACTCCTTCTTGTTGAGGCCTACCGACATGTGGTGCAGTACTCTGATCAGCTGGAGGGTCTTGGAGTGGTCGGTTCTGAAGCCGCACTGTTCCGGGCGGGGTGTGATGTGGGGCGTCAGTTTTCCGAGCAGGAGTTTCTCGAACACCTTTGAGACGTTTCTGAGCAGGGTGATGGACCGGTTGTGTTCCGGCCGTCTGGAGTCCTTGCCTGGCCTAGGCAGCATGATGACGTGGCCGACCTTCCACTGTGTAGGCAAGTGCCCCGACCGCATGATTCCATTAAGTAGGCGCGTCACGGCAGCGACTACTCGAGGGGGTATGTTTTGGTAATGGAATCAGCTCCTGGGGCCTTGCGGGGTTGGTGCGCTTGATCATCCGCTTCTTCAGGCCAGGCGAGAAGACGATGGGGTCTTTCTCAGCGGCTGTTGGCTCAGTAAGGTAGTCTCGCAGGTGGGACTCGACTGCTCTGACGTGCTCCACATCATGGGTCGGGTTTGGAGTGAATTGTCCTTCGAGACACTCGGCGAATATCTCGGCTCGGTCTTGGGCTCGGAATCTTGGGTGGCCGTCGCTACCCAGCAGCGGTTGGACTGGAGGTGGAGTTGTGGACAGCTGCCGGCATAGGCGATGCACAGAGGGGACGTGGTCGCCTATGGACTCGACATGGCGTTCCCAAGATTCCTCGGCGTTGGCATCGAATTCTTTCTTCACCTTAATGAGGGACTACCTTAGTAATCGTAAGCAAAAAACTAAAATTGGGTAATATATTAGTAATGACCTACAAATGACCTATGGTGTTCCTCAAGCGATTTATGTAACTTGAAAATAAACAATGGACACATTTTCTCTTATGCTGACGACACTGCGATTGTCTTTACAGGAAAATCGTGGAAGGTAGTCCATGATGTGGCGGAAACTGGATTGTCAAGGGTTTATACTTGTCTAAAGCAAAATCTTCTCACACTTAATACCACATATGTTTTGCCATTAATAACCGCACTCAACCTATAACATTTACCCTAAAAATTCACAAATGTGACATCGCAATAAGCGACTGCATGTGCCCTATATTAGAAAAGGTTTTAAGTACTAAATATCTAGGAGTGGTAATAGATCAGCGTCTATCCTGGCACCCACACCTGGAAGTTACTACTAGCAGAATAAGAAAACTTATTTATACTTCAAAAATTTGAGACACGATGCGACCAAAAATCTTCTGAAGCAAATTTACACGGCTTTAGCTCAATCGATTCTAACGTACTGTATCCCCATTTGGGGAGGAGGACAAAGATCCCTATTAAAAGTCATGTACTTTAAGCGATATAGATTCCCTGCTGATGAACTGTACTCTATCACTCAGTTACTAACAGTTCGAAAATTATACATTCTTCATCTAATACTGCAAAAACATAAATTAATACCATATAAACCGGACTACACGAAAAGAAGGAAAGACATAGTGGATAAATACAGTGTTAAAACAATGTTTGCAAACCATCAGTTCAAAAGACAATCTGTATATATATACAACCAAGTCAACAGAATACTAAATATTTTCCCACTACAACTTTACAAATGCAAAAACGCAATCACGGCATGGTTACAAAACCGAAACTATAACGAAGTAGAGGCACTAATGCATGTCACTGTATAAAGGTCAAGGCGCCGGTTGGGGGCCTTGTAGGTGGCGTATAGTCGCAGAATTTCGCCGGCGACCTAAATTTCAACTCCAAGAGCGTTTTTTTTTATTTATTTTATAATAGAATTTTACACAAGTATATACGTTACAATTTTCGCCCAACTGCTAAGCAGTTTGTTGGCGATACGCTCTTACATTTGATTTAGAGAAGGTACTTAAAATCTAATACTATATAGTCTTAAAACATATACATATTTGTACGAAATCATTATGTAAGATATAATAAGTTCTAGTTATGTAAGGGAAGATAACAATATATTTTTTTATTTATGTTTTAGGGTGCCAATTTTTAACTTATTTTTAACTTATTAGTAGGAGAGGATATTTATTACAAAGCTTGGGAGTTAGGTACTTCCGAGTTCTCTCTCCATAATAGTTTTTAGATGATGGCTGTAATAGTTTGCCAATTTTTACTGCTCTAGTGAAATGTCTACTTGGTTTAGGAACTTTATAGTCTTTAGTGTAGTAAATTAAATTTAGTATTGTAAAGTAGTAAATTACTAGTATCAGTGCGTAAAGGGATGTGTACTCCTTGACGGCGATTGGCAGGTGGTTGATCGTCCTCTTGACTAAAACCGCCAAGCCTCTCCAGACTCGGCCAGTCTCGGGGGAGAGCTCATCCTTCCTGTAGACGTGATAGTTGGGGACGTGGAACTTATCCTTGTCTGACAGGAAGGTCTCGCTGATCAACATCAAGTCGACGTTTTGCTCTTTTAGAAAATGCATGAGCAGCCGCCGCTATCCAGTGAGCGACAATTCTCAGTGACTGGAGCTCTGTAGCGGTTGGGATGCTACTAGTCTCTGAAAAACGGACAGGCTAAGGAGGTTTTTGATGGCTTGCATCACTGCCTCCTCTTCCTTCTCCGCTGTGGTTGTGACTGGAGCTGTAGTTGGCTCAGTCGTGGGGTTTGGCTGCTTTGCCGCAGCCTTCTTCTTTCTCCCGGACCTCTTGCGCCGAGGTTTGACGGCGTTTGTCCTGGCCGTGGCTGCATTTGCCTCGGGCATGAGTGAGGCGGGCGCCGTCTTCTCTTGGGATGGCTGGGAGGGTGGCTGTGGTTTGGATTTCTTTTTGCTCGCCGCCATCAGGGCAATGGTTCCGGCCTTCGTGTTCCGGGCCTCATTCCAGAACACGGGACAGGAGGTGTTACTTGCCGCGTGCGGGCCCCCGCAATTTTCATAGGTGGCGGGTTCCTCTCTGGGGCGAGGGCATTCCTTGGCCGAGTGTTCTTCGCCGCATCGCACACAAGCCTGGGTGCAGTGGCAATTGTAGGAGGAGTGGCGGAACTGCTGGCACCTGTGGCATTGTGCCGGTCCCTGTTTGCTCCTCCAGGCTTCGACTTTGACACCGGGCATGTACATGAGCTCGGTGATCTCGTATATTGTCAGCGTCAGGTTGGGCGTCTTCTTAAATTGGGCAAAAAATATGAAGCCCGGGCGGCCCGCATGCGCCCGGATGGGCTTGCAGTATTCGATCTCGAACCCGAGGTCGGTTAGTACCTCCATTAGTTCTTCCGGCTCGGTGTTCGCCGGAAGTTCTCGGATGGCCGTCTTTAGGCTTCTTCGGCGGGGAGCGAATACGAGAACCACTTCACGTTATTCTCTTGTTATAGCATACAATTGTTTTCTTTTCTTTTTTACCATTCATGTAGTGTTTTTTTTTTCTCGTCCAACCCTCTCTTACTCTCTATGACCTTATAGTCATTAAAGTGTCGCATCAAAGTTGATGGTCCTGTAACAGGCCTTTGGCTCATTAGGGCTATCACAGTCGATACATTCGTCCCTGTCGGCCCAAACACGAGTGCTCCTTTTTAAACACGAATGCATATGTCAATTTTTTTTCCTTAAATAAATAAATCCAAAAAAAAATACAAAAATATAGTCGAACGAGATATTGTTGCACGAAGCGGAACTCGTTGGGGTCGTTGGGAGTGAAGCGCAGTCCCCTTTGGAAGGCGCGTGCGTTCGGAGCTCGTCCAATATGTTGCGCTATCTGGCGGAGATGGTATCGCCAGTTGGGCAGTACCTCCACGACCATTGGGGGATAGCGCAGCTTCTTGGTGGAGGCGGCAGTGGACGGCGTTTTGGCCCTTACCTTACTGTTACGTAGATAACATATCTCAGCGGGTTACGCTCTGCGCGCCCCTTTTAAGCATGAAAATGGCTGAAATTCATTCATTTCATGGTCAGCAAGTGACTTATCAACAAATTACATTAATATTTTACCGTTAAACGGTCTAAAAAGGCAAAAAACTATAATTTGAACATATCTGTAAGACCCCGGCAAATTGATGATGTTAGCTAGTGGGCGAAAGCCCGCGAAAGGAAACTCTGCTTTCTGATTGGCGGTAGGTACCTTTCAGAATATGTTCACATTATTTCAGGGTTCTACAGCACTGGGTCAGGCCTTTGAAGTTTATTTTTACTTTATACATTAATATAGTCGAGAAGCGACGTATAAAAGTTGAAAAAATTCATAATAAAAATAGTCTGCTAAGACCCAGGTAACTAAACAATGTTAACTAGTGGGGTTAAGCCCGATTTAAAGTTCTATACTAAGTCCAAGTTTGGGGAGCTGTACTTGTTTTCTGAAAGCTCTCTTCTGGCCATCAAGCCTTGTTCGAGCGAGAAAGTATATTCTCAAAATACGCTATTAATCAGCAGTATTTTCAACAAGAAAAGAACAACAGAAGTTCTTGAAATTATCCACAGTGACATATGTGGACCAATGCAGAAGCCTACTTTGTCAGGTACAAGATATTTCATCACATTCATTGATGACTACAGTAGATATTGCCGAGTATATATGATAAAAAATAAGAGTGAAGCATTACAAAAGTTCAAAGAATTCAAAAAGGAGGTTGAACGATTTACTGGTAAGAAAATAAAATGCTTACAGAGCGATAATGGGACTGAGTATGTAAATCGTGAGTTCACAAATTATTTGAAGGAACAAGGCATATCAAGAAGATTATCGGTACCCTACACGCCGCAACAGAACGGATTGGCTGAAAGAAAAAACAGAACATTGATAGAAAAAGCCCGTTGTATGCTAAAAGAAAGTAACCTCAATGAAGAATTTTGGGCAGAGGCAGTTTTTACTGCAAATTATATCGCAAATAGATGTCCTTGCAGCAGTATTGAAAATGATACACCTTTTGAAAGATGGGTTAAGAGAAAACCGTCCATAAGACACTTCAAAATTTTTGGAAATAAAGCATTTGTGCAGATTAAAGGACGTAGAGGAAGCAAATTCCGTCAAAGGACAATAACTGGTGTTTTCCTGGGATATTCAGAAAGCTCAAAAGCCTACAGAATTTTTGATCCTAGAACCAAGACAGTTATTGTCAGCAGAGATGTGAAAGTGATTGATCGCATGTATTATGAAAAAGAAAATGAGCAAAAAGAATTTTTCAAAAAGTTTTATTCAAAAAATGAAGATTGTATTGATGACACTTCCAGATCGTATTCCTGGATTGAGTATGATGCTCAGCAAGAAAAACCTGAAAAAGAAAAAATTATTATTGAAAACTCTAGAAATGAAAATGAGATTGTGTCACAGGAACAAGAACAACCTGAAGATGAATATGAGGTTGAATATCTGGAATCTGAAACAGAAAATCAAAGTGAAGTTAATAATTTTGAAGATGAAAATGTAAATGTAAGACCACAGAGGACTAAGAATCCACCCAATTGGATGAAATATTACGAAATTAATGATGGAATGACTACCTCTGATGATGATTATACATACTTATGTGAGGAAGAAGATGAAACAATGAATGAAACCTGGAATGAGAGTATCAAATCTGAAATAAAAGCTCATATTAAAAATGGAACTTGGAAAATTGTTGCAAAAGAGTTAAAAACAAGAATGTTATTGACTATAAGATGGTTCTGAAAACCAAGACTGGTCCAGATAATGTTGAAACAAAGAAAGCACGACTTGTGGCTCGTGGATTTAGTCAGAGACCAGGAATAGATTATAATGAAACGTTTGCTCCTGTAGCAAAGCTAAGTTCAATAAGACTCTTGATAGCTACAGCTGTAAAAGAAGATTTGCAACTAAACCAACTTGATGTGACAACTGCATTCCTTAATGGAAATCTTAATGAGAACATTATCATGAAGAAACCAGAATACTTAGAGAAATATCTCAACCAGACAATGTCAGAGGAAAGCTCAAATGAAGATTTGTCACTTTTTAAAAAAGCAAGAGAAATGTGAGTAGACATAAGAAAAATAAAGGGTGAACAAGTTTGCAAATTACAGAAAAAATTGTTGCAAAAGAGAATAACAAGAATGTTATTGACTATAAGATGGTTCTGAAAACCAAGACTGGTCCAGATAATGTTGAAACAAAGAAAGCACGACTTGTGGCTCGTGGATTTAGTCAGAGACCAGGAATAGATTATAATGAAACGTTTGCTCCTGTAGCAAAGCTAAGTTCAATAAGACTCTTGATAGCTACAGCTGTAAAAGAAGATTTGCAACTAAACCAACTTGATGTGACAACTGCATTCCTTAATGGAAATCTTAATGAGAACATTATCATGAAGAAACCAGAATGCTTAGAGAAATATCTCAACCAGATAATGTCAGAGGAAAGCTCAAATGAAGATTTGTCACTGTTTAAAAAAGCAAGAGAAATGTTTGTAGACATAAGAAAAATAAAGGGTGAACAAGTTTGCAAATTACAGAAAGCTTTATATGGACTTAAACAGTCAGGAAGACAATGGTACATAAAGCTTGATGCTGAATTACAGACACGGGGCTTTAAGCCATCACAAGCAGATCCATGTGTGTACACTCTCTTGAAAGGGGGAGTAAAATTTATGATGGCAATATATGTGGATGACTTAATTATTGCATACTCTTGCAAAAAGACACTGGAAGAAATTAAGAAGTCACTTATGCAAAAGTTCCACATGAAGGATCTTGAAGAACCGAAACAGTGCCTTGGTATCGAAATTAATAAAACTAAAACTGGTGTAAAACTGACACAAAAGAAGTACATAGAAAAAATATTAAAACGATTTAAGATGGAAAACTGCAAACCTGTCAGCACCCCAGTAGAACCGCACCTGAAACTTGAAAGAAAGGAAGTTTGTGATGACCTACCATACCAGAACCTGATAGGTGCCCTCATGTACTTGGCTGTCGCTACGAGACCAGACATAACTTTTACTGTCAGTTTCCTGAGCCAATTTAATAATTGTTTTAGGGAAGAGCATTTCAAGTATGCAAAAAGAGTTCTACGTCACCTAAAAGGAACAAAAGATGTTGGCATCATATATAGAAAAAATGGAGAAGATTTATGTGGATATGCTGATGCTGACTGGGCAGGTTGTACCCTGGACAGAAAGTCCTACACAGGATATTGTTTTAAGTACTCCGGTGCCTGCATATCATGGGAAGCAAAAAACAGAGAACTGTTGCACTAAGCACCGCGGAAGCTGAATATATTAGCTTGACCGAAGCTGCAAGGGAAGCTATCCATCTGAAACTACTGTTAGAGGAGATGGGTATCAAACAAGAAGCTATGACATTGTTTAATGACAACCAGGCTGCACAGAAGCTGAGTAAAAATCCTATTGTGAGTGCGAAGTCAAAGCACATTGACACCAAGATGCATTTTATCAGAGATTATGTGCAGCGAAACCTGATTAACATAGAGTACCAGCAGTCGAATGAGATGGAAGCAGATATATTTACAAAAGGACTGCCTGCACCACAGCTTATAAAACTGAGACAGAAGATTGGACTATGTTGAAGAATGAAGATCAACTATTAAAGCTATCCGTAAGGGGGAGTATTGTAATATTGTGCATATACAAATAGCTTTTAGTACATATTATTTGATTGTGTGTGAATAACCTAAGTTTTTGTCTATGGTCACTTCTGTCTTGTCTACGAACTTGCTAAGATGTCTTCTTTCCTTGTTGAAATGCCTGTAACTGCGCAATAGGTAAAACTGCTCAATCAAACGGCGTTTTGAATCACAGTAACGAACAAGCAAGCTCTCTTGCTAAATTAGCATCCCACATGGAAGTAACGACATATGGCATTAACCTGTGTCGACAATCGGTGGAAGCAATCAGGGGGGAACTCAGAAAACACATACTGACCATACACAACAAAAGGTGGGCGGAACGAAACGACTGCCGCCTATCAAGAAGAATGGTACCGCAGTCAAATGGTAAGGTACCACGATACTTACTAAAACTAAAAAGGTCCGATCTACGTGAAATGGTAGGTATCACAACTGGACACTGTAACCTGAATAAGCACCTTTTCACTACAGGTGGCACCGATAGCTCTCTATGTAGAGGGTGCCTTCTAAAAGACTAGACAGTGGAACATGTGCTACTACATACTACTGCTCTGCAACCGAAGACATAAGACGAAAAGCAGGGATCGCGACGAACTCCACCTTCCCTTCACTAGACCAGTTTTTGTGTCAGCATGCTGAAGCTGTTCGGCTCTACTTCAAAGAGCTGTCCTGGCTGGTCTGACTGACCGGGGGGAAGTGCATGATACTCACGATCACGGAGAGTCAGTGCAGGACTCATCGCCCCCGCTACGAATTTAGAATTTAGGGTTAGCTGCAGCTGCCGCGGCGGTGGCGGCGTTGGAGGAGGACATGGGGGAAAGCACGTCGCAGACTCGCTTCTCCGAGTTCTCGGTCCTAGGGCTGCTGGTATCAAGCGCCCTCTTCGCCCTCTGCCGTTGAGGTAGGGGGGGCAGGGTCAGCGGCAGGGATGACGCCAGCTGGGTGTCTGTGAAGATGCGGTGAGCCGCATCTACCGTTGGGGGTTCTTGGACAGCGAGTTCGAGAAGGCGTTGTCTAAAGTAGGCCTCCATCGTGTTGAGAAGTCCCTCCGTCAGAGAGTTGGTGCGTCGAAGTCGAGCCGTCATAATTTCGTCGAGCTTGAGCCCGCGACGGGGAGTCCCTGGCTGCTCAAGCGCGAGCGGCATGGCGCATTCCGTGCTCGTACTATTGATTCCCAACTGGAAGTCGTGGAGTGAGTGCGCACGACGAGTCTGGGTGGAGTCGAATGATCCCTGGGGTAGACTCAAGAGGGCTGGATCCACTCCTTGAGACGACGACTGGGAGGCGGCAGCTTGTTGCGAGCCCAGTGATGGGCTGCTGCGGTAGTCCTGAGAAGGACTAATTGAAATAGGCGTTACCTTGCGGAAGTCCATCACTAAGTAAAGGATATATGAATATAATTTGCAATATTCCGCTAAACAATTCTTGTCGTGCTATTCAAAATGCAGACTCGTGCACCGCCCGCCCGCCCGCATAAAAACATGCTGAAAAACATCAGTTGCTGCGGAGAAGCCGAGCTAGCAACACATTCCGAGGATGCCTCGTTCAGAGGCGAAACACGTGTCGATAAATTTTCTTGCTTTTTGCATGTTTTTATGCGGGCGGGCGGGCGGTGCACGAGTCTGCATTTTGAATAGCACGACAAGAATTGTTTAGCGGAATATTGCAAATTATATTCATATATCCTTTACTTACTGAGAAGGACTGTTTGATCGCGAGCCCTGAAAAGGACTGTTGTTGCCGCTCATTGTGAGTGAGTGGCGGCTGCGTCAAACGCTTCTTTAATTTGGAGATAAATAAAAGAGCGCATTCAAATTATAAAGAGGTTTAATCAGTTTTTGAATTGAGTTAAGGAGGGTTAAAGGTCACTTCCAGCTTGGTTTAGGTGTCACAATGCTCTCTCCCGGTTCAGAAATACCGCACTCCCCTGGATTCCTGCTTCTTTTGCTCCTCTGAGAATTCACCTATCTCTCTCTGCCTTGAGAGTATAGGTACGAGTAGGTCTAAGGATGCCGAGGTCGAAGATCCCGGCCAGAGTTCCTGGAATCGGCAGAACTTATTACGACCTAAATAGGCACTAGGTCTTCAGCAGCTCCTAGGGTTATGTGGCAATCTAGAACTACAACTTAGCTACTGCAAGGTGAAATAAAATTAAGGTGGCGTTAAGTAGGTAGGTAAACACATCTACGTGTAAAACACTATCAGAAACGGTTACATGATTCTACTGGCTAGAAAACACTAATTGTTACAATTTAGGTCGGTAATAAAGGTTGACTGCAAATATATAATACTATGAATAAAACTAATATAAAAACAAACGTTAGAGACATAACAAGGACTTGATTCTGTAACGGTTTAGGTTTATCCGTAAGCACACACAAAGATCTACTTTTAAAATAATAATTGCACAACTTACCCAGTATGGGATCCACACAATATATTTATATTAAGTACTAGATCACAGTTTAGGTTAAAGATATCAAAACACAGCGATGCGTCCACATTATGTATAATTGTGTCGATCACTGATTCATTGATCTAAAGAAATTATGTCTATCTTAAAGTACCCTCGAATTGGAAACACTGTTCCCCAAAGGACAATTATATTAGTTTAGGGTTCAGAGTCTTAACTATCTTTTTTGTAAACAAATTGTTCAATAAAGAAATTTTATTTGATTGAGTCGCCTACCGCCATCGATCTGTCACCAGAAACGAGCGAGCGTCGAACAATGCGAGACTAGCTATCGCGCGCGGAATAATTTACTACTAATAAAAGTTTGTCTGTTACTAAAATGTTACGTTTTAAGTAACACAACGTTACATGCGGGGGGGGGGGTGACGCGTGCGACCTATGAGTCGTGGCAAGCGCTAGTCCCCATGCCCCTTTCCTCGGTGATTTCCGCTGGTGGAAGGCCGAGGCAGGAAGCACAGCGAGCGGAACCACGACTCAGGCGCTCTAGAGGTAGGTGCTTCCCTCCGCGCAGCTGAAGCGCGGGCGCTACTCGTGATAATATTAATAAATAATATCGAGCGAGTTTGCAACTATGAACACGTCCGTGCACAGCGAGCGTGCAGACAGTCTGACTCCTCGTCAGAGGGGTGAATGTTACTTAATAGCATTAGAAATATAAAAAATGTACGACAACTTCTGCCATCTATGTCACAAGGAACATTAAACTGGGACAATAGTTACACTTTTAGCTACCTAGATGTCGTTGTGTCAGATTTGTTTTTTTTATTTTTATGAGGCGGCATTATTATTATGACCAGCATTGCCAATTTTTGAGGAATACCCCAAATTGCGGGGAATCTCAGCTTGATTGGGGATGGATATGTGGCAGGTAAATAGATTTTAATTTGCCGTTCTGCTTATTGAAAAATACATTTTTATAGAAAGCTGAACTCGGAAGTCTTTTATCAAAAAGTGAAATAAAGGTGCGACGACGAGCGGAGCAAGGACGAGCCTGTTAGGTTAAATTGGGAACCTTGTTTAAGTTGCAGACCAATAGTATAATTCCGCCGTTGACAAACGAAGTCGTCAGTTTCTGAACGCTCGCTATTTTAACGAATGACGCATCTTCGTCGATTAAGTAGTAGAATTCGGCATTTTATAATTTTCCTTGGCATAATTACCTATATACTAATTCTATTACAAGTATTGATGGTCGCCTCTTTTAAATTGTATTTTTTTCTACCGATTCGTGAATAAAAGTAGCAATATAATAAAAAAAACATTCGGCTGGAATAAAACAGCAAAATTTTTGTATTTTTTGATGTTTCAAGAACTCGATATTTTTTATTGCTTATCGTATAGATTTTGTTTCCCTCTTCAATTTCGGTCACATAACATTTTTGCTTCAGACTTGCTCTTTTTGTGTTAGGAGCCTTTAAATGTTTTCTTTTGAAATATCTAGTCGTACAGAAAACCGTAATATTACATAAAATTACGACAAAAACCAACTCAATACGATGCGCAAACAAACAAAAAGATCTTTATTTTTTTTCTTTGTCAAAATACCTTTATACTTTATAACGTTTGACGTTTACAATTCCATATGGCCAAAGAGCCCTTTATCATTCTTATTAGGTATAGAAAAAAAAGTATTCTATGTATATTCTTTTGACGCTGTAAAATGTTACTTTTACGAACCATTTTTTTATGTTTAGCATAAATAAATAAAAAACGTGAACGCATTCAAGGAAGTTTTCGTTCGTCGTGTTGGCGCACTTGATTTTGTGGGCGGTCTGATTACCCTTAGACTACTATTGAGTACGGTCATGAGACAACAAAAACTACAACAAACACCAACGATTCGGTCACGAACCTCCTTAAATGTCAAAAATCGTTGGGAAAAATGGGCTGTCAAATGTGATGTGCAGCTAATTTATAAGGAAATGTTAATTTTATTATTTAATAATAAAATGTTACTACTTGACTGTCTGTCACTGGCAACACTGCTCTTACCGGGAATTTGATAAATTGGCGTCGGCAACCCTGATTTCGACAGTTTCTCTTGAACTTGAAACGAATTTTGAGGTTCTGCTTTCGCGTTTGTAGGTGAACAGACGTCTTAGTGGAGTTTCACGAAATTTTTGGCCATTTCCTATGAAATCTCTTCTTCTTGTGCTGTACTTGTAATTGTATGTGTTGGTGGTGGTAAATTTTGTATTTTTTGTAAGTATTACTTGGTTTTTGGATAACAATAATTGTTTTTAAAAGAAAGGACTTTTGAGGTTACCATTCCGTGATGGATACCTCCGATCCTCCTGAACCGGACCCTCCGGATGGTTCACCCAACTCTCCTGATTTGTTCTCCCAACTTACTACTGAATTAGAGTCGGACAAAAGTAGAAAACGACCTGCGCCTGGTTCTGAGAATCAGTTGCTTAAACGTTCAGTCGCTAACCCTGCAATGGCGTCTATACAGACTACATTCGTTCACCCTAGCTTTGGGGGCGACAAACTATATGATGCTAAAGACTTGGGCCCATTTATAGTGCATGTATCTCGTGAGGAAGCAGACCCATCGGCTGGTACCTCCATTAGACCTATCAAGTTTGGCAAATTTTTGGTTGACAATAAGTTCACAAATATCATAAAAAGTGTGGGACGTAATAGGATCTCTGTCGAGTTTAAATCTTGGCAGGATGCTAATAATTTTGTAGAGGATTCCTCACTAAAATCTCACAAATATATTGCTCAGATCCCTTCATACAACATTACCCGGATGGGCCTTGTGAAAAATGTTCCATTAGACTGGTCCATGGATGAGTTTGTGGAGTCAGTCGAGCTCCCTGAGGCCTGTGGTCTTATATTAAAGGCTAGACGTCTCAATAGAAAAGTTTTAACAGATGGTACACCTTCCTGGATCCCCACTCAATCTGTTGTGCTAACATTTAGAGGCCAGATCCTCCCTAATAGAATATTTTGTTTCTACACTTCCCTACCGGTCGAGACATATCACCTACCAACTATCCAGTGTCTGAGTTGTTGTAGATTTGGTCATATTGGAGCACAGTGTCGTTCCAAACCTCGGTGCTTTCGCTGTGCCCAGCCTCACATAGGACAGGGATGCAAGGTCCCTGAAGATCAGGCTACGTGTATTTATTGCTCGGGGTCTCACTTTTCAACCAATAAAATTTGCCCAGAGCAAAACCAACAGAAATCCATCAAAATGGTCATGTCGCAGGAAAGTGTTTCATACGCAGATGCCTCTTCTAGGTTCGCAGCAGTCCGTAGACCTTATGTGGAACTCGCACAAGAAATTCCATCTTCAGGCCCTGATTTTCCTCCTTCGCAATTGGGCTCTTTCTCAAGGGCCGTCAGCTCCTCATATAAAAAGACTGTTTTCACCCCTCCTCGTCCCAGACCAGCTATGAGTAAGGGTTATGATCGTGTGGCTCATTCGGAAATTATTTCCGTGGTACCTTCAGCTCAATCTAATGGTTGTGCTTTACAATCCCCCAAAATTTCCCCAAATGACAACCTCATGGAGCTATTGTTAGCTACCCTGATAAATATAATTTCAAAGTGTAGTGATTCTACTGTACCGTCCAACGTTGCCTCAAAATTAAATGAAATCTTTCTGCTTATTAATAACCATGGCTCTAGTGGACTCGACGGTAGATCATCTTCTCCAGTGGAACACTAGAAGTGTTTCCACAAAAAAATCTGATCTGTTGTATTTAATTAACAAACACAGCCCGGTTGTCTTTGCCGTCTCGGAGACTTGGTTGGCTCCGGGTTTCCGTTTTAGGATCCCAGGCTATTCTTGTCTCCGGGATGACAGAGATGACGGATATGCGGGTTCTGCAATCTTTGTCAGGCGTTGCCTGAATTTTTCTCAAATTCTCCTTCCCCCTCACGGTGTCAAGAAATTAATGCTGTGGCCATTAAATTTCGTAATATGTCAATCATATCGATTTATATAGCAGATCCAAAAACATCTGTTATTCCAGAGCTTTTCTCTATAATCTCATCTCTGCCCAACCCTATTATTGTTATGGGTGACTTTAATGGTCATCACATCTCATGGTCATATAAGACTGACTGTTTTGGTAGTGATCTTGTGGAAATGTTTGACTTGCTTAATGTGTGCATCTTGAATGATGGTACTCCTACTCGTCGTGCTCGACCTACTGAGAATTCTGGTAGTGCTGTTGATAAATCTCTATGCTCCCCTTCTCTTTCTTCTGTTTTGAACTGGAAAGTTCTTCCCCTCACTTATGGTAGTGATCATTTTCCCATTCTGATTTCTATTCCTAATTCCTCTGTAACTCATAGCAATGATTCTCCACTATTAAAATATAGACTCAATAAGGCTGACTGGGCGAGTTTTTCTTCCTCTGTTAGTGAAAAAAATTCATCTCTTTCCCCCACTTCCAGTTCTAACTTCCTGGCTAATTACTCTGAATTTGCAGGAATCCTTACTTCTTGTGCTAATGAGCACATTCCTATCAAAAATCCTTCACGTCGTAAACTCTCTTCCCCTTGGTGGGATCCAGAATGCACTGCTGCTGTTAGGAAAAGAACCTTGGCAGAAAAGGGTTATAATGCTGACATGTCAATGAACAACTTTCTAGCATATCAACAAGCTGCAGCTCAGGCTAAAAGACTATTGTCCAAGAAAAAGAAGGAGGGATGGAACCGTTTTTGTGAGAATTTGTCTCCACGTACTCCGGTTTCTCTAGTCTGGCGCAGCATAAGAAGATTTCGTGGATCTCTTAACGCTCAAAATATATCATCCAATGATCCTGATTCTTGGATAACGGCTTTTGCTGATCGTCTGGCTCCCCCTGGTCCTCCATGCACTCCCCCTTTTTCCTCCTTCTCTGTGATGCCTTCTCAATCTAGTCTCTACAACAGTTTGGACTCAATGAATTCTCCTTTCTCTTTTATTGAACTTCAACTAGCTTTGGACGGCCTTATTGATTCCACTCCAGGTTTGGATAATATCCCTTATTCTTTTATTATCAATACTTCTGATACGTCAAAAATGTTTTTCCTAGATTTAATTAATAACTTTTTTGAAAGCGGGGTCACTCCCGTGGAATGGCACTCTCAGATTATTCTTCCTATTTTAAAATCAGGTAAGGATCCTTCTGATCCTTCCTCTCACAGACCAGTTGCGCTATCTTGCTGTTTAGCCAAATCTTTAGAACATATGATAAAGAATCGCCTGGAATGGTTAGTGGAGAACCGGGGACAGCTTGCCAAATCCCAGTACGGATTTCGTAAAGGTATGAGCACTCTAGACAGCCTGAGTATCCTGACAACGGATATTCGTACATCTTTTAAAAAACAAGAATATCTGATTGGTGTATTTCTGGACATATCCTCGGCTTATGATAATGTTCTCCTTCCAGTACTCAGGCAAAAACTGCATCAGCTGAGTATACCTGTGAAGCTGATAAGAATCATATGTAGCCTACTTATGGATAGATCAATTTATATTAAATTAAACAACTCCCTTCTTCCACCTAGGAATGTCTGGAAAGGTCTCCCTCAGGGCTCAGTGCTAAGCCCAATCCTCTATAGCTTGTACACATATGATCTAGAGAAGTCGGTTGACTGTTTTTGTAATATTTTTCAGTATGCTGACGATATAGCCATTTATGCGTCTGATTCTTCAGTGGAAGTTGCATCTCGTTCCTTAAATACAGCTCTTTCGTATTTAAATGTCTGGCTTCAGAATAATGGCTTATCTCTTTCGGTCTCGAAGTGCTGTGCTGTTGTTTTCACAAGAAAACGCTCTATCCCTGATGTAGTAATTAAAGTAGAAGATAATATCGTACCGTTTGAAAGTAAGGTAAAGTTTTTGGGGATAATTCTTGATTCCAGACTTTCTGGCGTCGCCCACTTCTCGTACGTTGCTCAGAAATGTGAAAGAGGAGTGAACGTCCTTCGAGCGCTCTCAGGGGTATGGTGGGGTTCCCACCCTTACTCACAAAAACTTTTATATAATGCATTAGTTCGTAGTCATTTAGATTATGGTAGCTTTATTTTAGATCCATGTAACAAGTCTGAAAACGAAAAAGTTAATAAAATTCAAGCAAAATGTCTTAGAATCGTTTTGGGGGCTATGAGATCCTCACCGAAAAACGCTTTACAAGTTGAATGCGTGGATCCCCCTCCTCACATTCGGAGACAGTATTTATCAGACAGGTTCATGTTTAAAATTTCCCAGAACCCAAATCATCTTCTTTTGTCAAAATTAGAATCTCTTCACAATTTATTTTCGCAATCAGGCTTTAATTCTGTATTCGATCTTCCCTGCGTTCTCAGAAGTTATATAAGCCTCTCTAAAATTCCTAATCGTCTTGTTAAATTACATATTAATCCCCCATTTCATATCCCGTATGAGGCTTTAACTTTTGTCCCAATGGTAATCATGAATTTTGGCATTCAAAAGGATTCGTTAGGGGCTGACAGAACCTTTCATCGAATTTTGGAGAAGGACTGGCAGGGTTGGCTGACCATGTTTACTGACGCTTCCAAGTTAGCTGATGTGGGTAATGTTGGTGCCGCTGTCTGGATACCTAGATACAAAATTATTCTGAGCTTCAAATGTCCCCCTGAAGCCTCGGTATTCACTGGTGAAGCTATTGCAATTTTGGAAGCTGTTTCTTACGCAAATTCTCATAAATTAAATAATACAATAATATTTTCTGACTCTTTAAGTTGTCTACATTCCATACTGGCAAATCCTTTTAAAAACAAATCTCGTTTTCCTATAATCCTTCAGATTAGGGAAGCACTTTTTCGGTGTAAGGAACAGAATCTTGACATTGTCTTAGCTTGGATTCCTGGACATAGTGACATACCTGGTAACGAAGTAGTTGATTCCTACGCGAAGAGTGCCGTTACATTGGGTGTTTCCTCGCACTTCCATATTTATCATCATGATATTCTGCGTTTGGCCAAAACTAACCTTGATGAAGCTTGGTCCAAGGCTTGGATTGAATCCCAGAAGTTCAAGGCTAAATATTATGCTGGAATTCAACCTGTAATACCAAAACGGCCGTGGTTTTTTAAATACCGCGATGTTGATAAGTTACAGACATCTATAGTTTGTCGTCTCCGACTGGGTCACGTTTGTTCTCCTGTGTTCTTGGCGAAAATCAGGGTAAGGGACCATTCCTTGTGTGAGTGTGGTTTAGATGAGGGTACAGTAGATCACATTTTTTTTGTTTGCCAAAAACTGAAATTCTCGTTGTACGGTATCCTCCCTACTGATATCCCTCGCCCCGTCAATTTCAACTTTTTGCTGTCCTTTGTAAATAGTCCCTTTGTGTATACATTATGTATAAGGTAAATAATATTAAACTTTGAATATTTATTTATGTATTGTTTTGTGGTGATTTATTGTTTGTTGTTTGTTTTATTTATAATTAGAACAAACTATCTATCTTTACTAACATGGTTGTAGTTATTGTATACTGTTTGTGCTGTCCAATTTTATGTAGGTATTGTGATGTCCTTTGGTTTAGGTACTCGCATTGAAGATAGTGATAAAATAAAAAAAAATAAAAAAAAAGTCGCAGTTCTGCCCACAGTGCGTTTTTTTGCTTATAACTCGACATTGGCGGAACTAATGTGCGGAGACACATTAACTGAAGCCAGATAAAACGGCATTGAATTGAATTGAAACGAATTTTTAATTTTGAATAACTTATTTCGTAAAATGCTCAATATTATTTTGTCGACTGTGGCTTTATTTGGTTTTTGTGATATGGTGCTTACATGTGACCCTTGCTTGCTGACTCCGGACACCGAATTGCCTACGAAAATGCCTAGAAGATCGTTTATAAAATGTCATTTCGGATGTGAATCTGATGGTATGTACAAAATCACAGATTTTAATAAAAAACACGGATTATAGTTTCACTACTAAACTAATCTTGCATTATTTGGCTTGTTTCAGTTCCTATTCATCACTTTCCGTCGTATGAGTATCCGCATGAAGAAAGATTTCAGTTGTGGAAATCAGTGTTAGATTTAGCTACACAAAATAGGGGCAATGCATACATATACAACAGCATCAGATTGTGTCACAGGCATTTTGATAAAATGTATTGTCTACCAAGTAAACGGCTGACGGCGAATAGTGTTCCAACTCTAAATCTCCGTAAGTAACTTGATATAGTTGCAGTGTATTTTATTTTGACTTAATTTGTATATCCATCAATTAAATAATTCAGATCAAACGTTGTAACTAAATTATGATCGTTTTCTGTTTATCCAATGACTAATTTTCTGTATATTAATTTTTGTTATTATATTTTCAGCGTCTTCCTCGGGCCTCGGTAACCAGCAGTCTCATTCAGAACAGCCTTTTATTGAAAATGCATTGTCTTCAGAACAATTACATGGCCAAGTTTCTGCAGGTAAATACCTACATGCTATTATTTTCCCCCCTCCTGCGGGGCGACCATGACACATGAAAATGACATAGAGACATTTTTGATAAGACGTGATAAGTTATGTAAAATTTCTTGCTATTTGTCTCAAATGCTACTGTGGGTCAACCATGTGACTCGTTCTTGCGGCTCGACAATTTTGTTGTTGTTACGAATGTGAGTTCATCTAAATATGCAACCAAATAAAATAATATGTTTATTTATTACATGTGGTAATAAATATTACTTATTACAATAAAAATTAGATAAAAACACAATTTTCAAAATATTTCGGCCTCTTCTTCTATCAATTTGTGGTAATAAAGCTTCTTGAGTTTGACGATTATTTCTCATTGTTGTTGTTTGATACAAAAAAACAGTATGTGTCACAATATATATTTTTAGATAGCTTGTACAGTGAAGACCGCATCAAGTTAGACACTTCGGACTTTGTACCTATTTAATATTCTTCTCTGTAGGGGCTAATGTCGTACTGCGAGTGTATAGCTTGATGTGGTCTCCACTGTACAAGATGTAAACTTAGTTATGTACTTCCTTCAAGGGGGTCATGAAGTGAAGGCAGAAGCTTTTAAGTACTATTCCGTACATAGAAGGTATAATAAATGAACTACATTTAATAAGATTTTCGGGTGATATATATTTTAGCATAAGATTATTTTCTGGTGATGTATATTTTTCAATTTAAACATGTGTTTTCGTGAATTAAAAAAAGTTTTCTTAGTTATTTATTTGTTTGATTTCCTTGAACTCCAAATATATAAAATATCCCCCATTTACGTTTAAAGATAAATCATTTTTATACTTATTTGAAATTTAATTCTCAGTTCGTCATGTTACGATACGGTGAGATTTTCATCTAAGGATAAAATGATTTATTTTTAGACGTAAATGGATATTTACTTGGAAAAATTGTAGGAATAAAAAGCGACATCTAGCGACATTTTAAAGAACTAAAATAACGCCATCTATTACTTAAGGTTATTAAACAATACAACAAAGGAAGTGAGAGTGGCGCATCTATTCTGGGTGTATTATTTATGCTCCTCGCGAGCTCGGTGCGCATGGGCTTATAAGGGCCGCGGCGTCGCGGTGCGGGTAGCGGGGGCGGTGCGTCAGCGGAGAGGCCGTCGCTTGCCGCTGCGTGGGGGGTGCGGCCGGAGGTGGTGGCGTTGTCGCGGCGTTACAGTCTTTTAGAAAATCATCCATCTTCATCAAATTCAAAAGCCATAAATTTGTTCAGTAGTTCATTTAAAAAGGTGACAACTAAACAACAAGCACAAAACTTTAGATTTCATAATTTAAAAAAGGATTGTCGCGTAAAATTCATGTGCAGCCAACTTCAGTGGTAAGACGTGTCTCGAAAAATAAAGGCACGAGAAATAAAATTCTAGCAGGTCGACCGACAGCAGCATCGGCATTTAAAGAAGGATGTAAAAAACGCAAAAAAATACGACTGCGTTTAACATTTCTCAAACCATTTATTAATCCTCGTTAAATATTTTTTAAACTTTTTACCTAGTGTATTCTATTAATTAATGTATTAAATATGTTCAATGAAGAGTCTATAAGAGTAATAATCAGGAAAAAATTATTATTGTTGGAATAAATTAAACAAGTATTTGAATCAAACTGAACAATGTACAGTAGTACCACAAAAATAAGTTACATCGATGCAATCTCCATTTATTTGAAAAGTTTAAAAGTAAAAGATATCAGAATTTAATTGCTTCTTTTCCATCAAAAAAGAAAATCTTAACTAAGAGTTTCTTAGGGATGGCTCCTAAGATATACAATAAACTACCTAATACGCTTCGCGACACGCCAAATATTTTTAATTTTAAATCCTCTCTTAAGAAGATCTTGCTGAGTAAGGCCTACTATACCGTGACTGAGTTCCTGCAAGACAATCAAGTGGAAACTTAAATTATTGTTGGAGGGCTAGTGGTCATATTAGATAATTGTTACTTGTTAATTTTAATTTTAATGTAATTTTCATACATTTTCTGTTTATTCTGTAAATAATTATTTAATTTTAGTAATAAGAATTATTTTGTATGCCTTTTGGTGCCACATAGCTTGGACTCAATGTTTTTAACATCTTAAATTACCTATGTTGAACAAATGAATATTTATGATTTATGTACCTACGCAGTACCTAGTTCCTAGTACCTGGAAGAAAGCTCACATTATCCCTCTCGCAAAAAAGTCTAAACCTGCTTCTTTATCCGATTTTCACCCAATATCCATTCTCCCCATTCTTTCCAAAATTCTCGAGCATATTGTTCACGAGCAACTTGCTGATTTCATAGATGGTTATGGCATCTCCTCAATCCGCATCAGTCTGGGTTTCGTCCAGGCCATAGCAAGACTACAACTCTCGTCAATGTGACAGATGACTTAAGACTAAACATAGAACAAAATAATCTCACCGTCTTAGCGCTCCTAGACTTCAGCAATGCTTTCAACACTGTCGACTTGGACGTACTTGTTGGCGTGCTGTGGACTCCCAATGTTTCTCCCCTGGTAGTATCATGGTTCCATCCCTATCTTCACGGCAGACAGAAACTAGTCAAAATCAATAACTCCAAATCTGATTGGTGTAGTCTGACTGCCGGCGTCCCACAAGGTGGTGTTCTTTCTCCTCTCCTCTTTTATATCTTTATCAATTCTATTACTGCATCCCTTTCCTCCTCCTTATATCTATATGCTGATGACTTGCAATTATATGCGGCAGCACCGCTGAACGACATAAACAGAGCAGTGCACACTGTTAACTCTGACCTTGTCGCCATCAGGGAATGGACTAAGCATTTTGGCCTGCATGTCAACCCAGCATAGTCGCAGGCTATAATCATCGGTAGTAATTACTACGTCTCCCGTTCGGATATGTCTGACGTGGCTGATGTGATTTTTGATGGGGTGGCAGTGCCTTACTGCACGAATGTTAGGAATTTGGGTTTGTGGATGGACCAAACTCTTTCTTGGTCTGCACATAATAATGAAGTAAGCCGAAAAGTTTTCGGCTCATATCTTTCGCTTAACCGCCTACAGAATTTCCTGCCACTTGGTACGAAAATAATGATAGCACAATCTCTTCTTCTTCCCCTTCTGGATTATGCCGATGTCGCTTTCCTAGATTCCACTGAAGAGCTGCTCGATAAGCTGGAGCGTCTTCAGAACTTGTGCATTCGATATATTTTCGGACTGTTGTCTATACGAGTATGTGTGTCAATTTATGCAAAATTAAGGAATATTTCCCATCGATTAAGAAGTGTCTTAAGTCACCATAAGGTGTTACATTGATTCATGTGATTTATGTAATTATGATATAATACCTATATAATCATACCTAACATCGTCTCTCACACAAACACAGACACCCTAGCAAACATATTTCCCGAAATTATAGTTATAGTATTTTTTTATTGAAAATAGCTTTTGCCCACGGCTCCGCCCGCGTTTATTCAATCTTTGCCCCGTTTGCGGCTTGGGCGATATTTTATGAACACCCCATATAGTATATGTGTTGAATAGGGTAATAAGAAAGACACTTTAGAAAACCGCATGCAAATCCATTGAGTGGTTCTCTAGTTAAAACGGAACATACATACAAACAGACAGTAAAAAATTCTAGATATCTAATAACCTATTTCATTCAAAATTTCGCGAAAATATTTAATGTACACGACCTTGCATTTTATTTAATCTCTGATGATTTGATGCTTTGTGGATGGTGAATGCATGGTGAATCGATTTCATTGCCACGCAACGTGCAGATTTCATGGACGAGATTGCATGAGTTCACCTGCTTAGATTTAGATTTTTATCCGTATACGTAGTGTAACAAAGTCTATTGAATTGGTGCGTTTCAGATTTAATCATCGGTTTTAATCGCCATTCGATGCCATGCCACCCTTTCCTGCCGATGTTACTTATTTTTGTGGTTTATCTGTACCTATTACGCGTGCTAAAAAGAGAAGGACGTATGGGCTTACTATAGCAAAAATTATGGAGACAGAGAGTTGTATAGCTTAGTATGGAGGCTTTTTGTATTATAAATAAACCGGCGTTAAACAGCAGCAATCGGTTTTATCAAGCGTTTTTAGTGGGGAATGTTTTAATTTTTTTGTACTGTTGTTTTATTTTTGTTTACTTTAGATAAATACAGAAATACTAAGGCCAATGCCCGAAATGGTTGCTTTTTGCAAAATATTCCAAAATCACTGCGCACAAACAAAACTTGTCAGAGTAGATACGAGCCTTGTCGCAAAATACGTTTTGCGAGGTTATTCTAGCCTAGATTCTGTGGAATGAACTCAATAGTAGAACATATCCTTACGTCGCGTCATACTTACTTATCTGTCTGCTGTTGTCGGACTACTACTACTTCAACTACTTGTTCCAGCACTTTTGTCTGAGCTTCTTGCCTACAAGTTTTAGGTAAGACTTCTTGTCCCTACTCATTATATATTATATAGGGTGAAATTAAATCAACCGACCAAATTCATACTTGAGACTCGGTTGGTGATCAAGAACAAGGTTCTTCTAATTCCCAGAATCTATGCATAGTTTTTGCAAGAGATGCTGTACTGACCACTGACGACCCTCGATTCATCTAGAGTACAGTCGTCGAAGACTGGACCCAACACAGCATATCCAAAAATTGTAGACACTGCCAACAGTGAAGAGGAACCTAGTACCTTCTGAGTGCCTAAAAATATCCATCCTAATACATCCGAACCCAAGAGGACATCCACTGGGGCGGGAATATAAAAAAGAGAATCAGCTAAATCTAAATTGTACGTGCACGATATTACAGATGGGGAGATATCTGAGGAGGGCTACCAGCCTATTATATTATCCAGAACCATGGCTGCAGCCGCAATCCTCAATGTGGAAGAACGTACCCAAGAAAAACTTATATGTGTCCGGCCTACCAAACGTTTAACTTCTAACCCACCGATCCCCATGAGAGGTGCTGAAGCCTCCGGGTTCAAAGCCAACATATCAACTACCCGTGTAGTCACCATACACTCTTGTGCCCCTGGATCGAGGAGAGCTCTTACCCTAACCGAATCTCAGTGGGCAGCAGAGCCGTTCTTGGTTTCGCACTAGTAGAGGGAAAAGCTAGCTATTGGTTGCCCGGTCTCTCTAGCCCAGGGCGAGCCCATTGCCCTGTATATGGCGAGCGAGTGCACAGCCCCATCTGAGGGGGTACGTAGCCAGCAGCCCTACCACACCGGAAATAGGCTGGATGATACTCCAACCGCAGATACTTGTGACACAGCGGTGAGTATCGCTGCGGCACCGCCCTGCTATACTGTCCTACAGTGGGCACAGGCACTGGTGCGAAAAAAATCAAAACCAAATATTTATTTTGTAAAATCCTACTAATATTATAAATAGGAAAGTTTGTGCGTGCGTGCGTGCGTGCGTGCGTGCGTGTGTGTGTGTGTGTGTGTGTGTGTGTGTGTGTGCGTGTGTGTGTGTGTGTGCGTGTGTGCGTGTGTGCGTGTGTGTGTGTGTGTATGTATGTTTGTTACTCTTTCACGCTGAAACGGCTGGACGGATTTGGATGAAATTTAGAATGGATATAGCTTATACCCCAACTCAACTTGGGCCCGCAGAATAGCCCTGTACCGCAGGCGTGCGTTCATCATAGTTATTGATTGGTGCATGACTTACCCGAGAACTCTCTCTCCACTCCTACGGGTGCGCCCCTCGTCCTGGAGTTGGGTCACTCGCCAGACGCGGCTAGTATGTGAACGGCGAAGCTGCTCTCGATTAGATTTCACTAAGTGACGCCTTTCACCTACCAACAACGCGGCAAAATCACGGCACTGTGATAAAGTATGTCTCAAGTGTCCACACTGAAAACATGTCTGGTCACTTGCGACAGCGGCCAGCGCCGACAAGCGCGCCGCAACACGTCCTCGAGACTGTGCTGTGCCGGCGGACCTTCCTAAAATCCTGCCAGAGGGCGCCACTTCAGAGGGGTCTCACGTTCGAAACGCGAACGACTATCGGCCGGTAACTTACCCAAAATTATATTGACCAATAAAAACGACCACTTGTCTACGGGCAATCCTAACTTCTTTAGGGCATTGCATGCAACGGTGACCGGCGTCATCAACTGTATCCTAAGTTGATCCTTGCTACACACCTTAGGTAGCGTTAACAGCTGACTAGCCATGGAGTTAGGCATGTATTTATATATGTAACGTATTAGTATTTAGTATATGGGTAGCTATTATTATTACCATATCGTATATACATAATTGTACACATTAAATTTACCTTCATGTACGTTTATTTATTTATTAAATATAAGCAAACTCAAAACCTATTTAAATATATTGTATTTCCTCTTTTAAATTTAATTATTTTTATTACCTATTTAGTAAATCCTAACGTGCGATAAGTGTATTTATGTACCTATATTGCAGAAATGAAGTATTAATTTCATTTCATACGCAAAATCCTACAATTTTAATATAATTCAGTTATACTGTAATCAAAATATTTGAATATATAACACAAACAATCCTAATTGTAAAACTATGTATTAGCAATATTATTGAATACACAATCAGTGAAAGACAAACTATGAAATGAACAAAGAAAATTTTGTTTAACCTACCTACATAAAATTTATAATCTGTCTAACTATTTCAAATACAATAAACTAAGTTACTGGTATACAGATTACAGTAAAATACATAGACCGGGCTATATAAATCTTAAGGGGTTATCTGATATCTAAACCACGCCCTGCTGCCACAAATGTTTGATAAACCCGCCCTCCAGGCAGCGCCTGGAATAGCTGGGCCCGCAATAAATTAGATTCAAACTAGCCCGCTGGAAAAAGGGTCTCAAACGAGTATACTTAAAGCTAGAATAAAGTTAAATAAATGAAAACTCACAAATTCTCGAAGAATGTTCAGATTACCCACGGTCGTGACGAGCAGATCAAAGTGACAAGGCGTCACCGTGTGACCGTGAAAAGCGAGCAGATCAAACTGACAAGGCGTCACCGCGTGACCGTGAAAAGCGAGTAGATCAAAGTGACAAGGCGTCACCGCGTGACCGTGAAAAGCGAGTAGATCAAACTAAAAAGGCGTCACCGCGTGACCGTGAAAAGCGAGTAGATCAAAGTGACAAGGCGTCACCGCGTGACCGTGAAAAGCGAGCAGATCAAACTGACAAGGTGTCACCGCGTGACCGTGAAAAGCGAGTAGATCAAAGTGACATGGCGTCACCGCGTGACCGTGAAAAGCGAGTAGATCAAACTGACAAGGCGTCACCGCGTGGCCGTGAAAAGCGAGTAGATCAAAGTGACAAGGCGTCACCGCGTGACCGTGAAAAGCGAGCAGATCAAACTGACAAGGCGTCACCGCATGACCGTGAAAAGCGAGTAGATCAAAGTGACAAGGCATCACCGCGTGACCGTGAAAAGCGAGCAGATCAAACTGACAAGGCGTAACCGCGTGACCGTGAAAAGCGAGTAGATCAAAGTGACGAGGCGTCACCGCGTGACCGTGAAAACCGAGTAGATCAAAGTGACGAGGCGTCATCGCGTGACCGTGAAAAGCACGGTTTCCTCTCGTGCTTTTTTTTGGATGATGGTCAGGGACGTTTTAAACTCACTCAACACCCGCCAACTGGTTAAAAAACCCTGAAAACAGAAACTACGTCGTTGCACAATATTACGTAGATAGTCCGCCGCGAGGTAAGTTTTTTCGCTACCGAAAAAACTGCAGATTTTTGCTGATAATCGAATCACACTATAGTTCCACTAGCACTATTCTAGTGGTTAATTATACACAAATAACATGATTTACGTCCGAGACATAAAAACTACGTGTCTTAGCTCTCAGCGTTAGGATGACAAGACGGGCAATGGCAGAATGTTGCCAGTGCGTGGTTCTTAGACTGTTAGATGGTCTAAGGCCTGGTTACAAAATCTATATTATTACTAATAATAAAGTAATAAAAAGTCGTGTCTGTACATTGAATATTTTCGCGAAATTTCAAATGAAATGGGTCATTGGTACTGTACTGAGGCCGAAACAACAATTTTTAGAATTTTTGTCTGTCTGTCTGTATGTTCCGTTTTAACTCAAGAACCACTTAACGGATTTGGATGCGGTTTTTTTTATTATCATCGTAGTGACCCTGGTCAACACATAGGCTATAAGGGGTGTTCATAAAATAACGCCCAAGCCGGAAACGGAGCGAAGATTGAATAAACGCTTTTATAACTCGAAAACCCATCAACGGATTTGAAGGCGGTTTTCTTAATTATTATTGTAGTCACTTTTGTTAACACATCGACTATAAGGTGTGTTCATAAAATAACGCCCAAGCCGGAAACGGGGCAAAGATTGAATAAATGCTTTTATAACTCGAGAACCAATCAACAGATTTGAATGCAGTTTTCTTTATTATGATTGTGGTTACCCTGGTCAACACAAAGACTATGAAGGGTGTTAATAAAATAACGCCCAAGCTGAAAATGGGGCAAAGATTGAATAAATGCTTTTATAACTCGAGAACCAATCAACAGATTTCAATGCAGTTTTCTTTATTATGATTGTGGTTACCCTGGTCAACACAAAGACTATGAAGGGTGTTAATAAAATAACGCCCAAGCTGAAAATGGGGCAAAGATCGAATAAATGATTTTATAACTCGAGAACCACTCCACGGATTTGCATGCGGTTTTCTTTATTATTATCGTAGTTACCCTGATCAACACATAGACTACAAGGAGTGTTCATAAAATAACTCCCAAGCTGAAAACGGGGCAATGATTGAATAGACGCAAACGGCAAAGGCTATTATATAAATCTATGGGAAGTCTGATTCGAATTTATATCCGAAACCCACGCGAACGAAGTCGCGGGCAAAAGCTAGCCAAAATGTTTTAAAACGAACATCATATGCTCTATCTGAGTCTGTGGCCATTCTCTGCAATCGCTCTTTTAATAATTGGGTCCATTATACCAGATTGTCTCTAAAAGTGGTTATTTGTCACGGTCGTAATGTAGTCTGTCTGCAGGGTTACTGCTTCTTGGTAGAAAACGAACATCATATGCTCTATCTGAGTCTGTGGCCATTCTCTGCAATCGCTCTTTTAATAATTGGGTCCATTATACCAGATTGTCTCTAAAAGTGGTTATTTGTCACGGTCGTAATGTAGTCTGTCTGCAGGGTTACTGCTTCTTGGTAGAAAACGAACATCATATGCTCTATCTGAGTCTGTGGCCATTCTCTGCAATCGCTCTTTTAATAATTGGGTCCATTATACCAGATTGTCTCTAAAAGTGGTTATTTGTCACGGTCGTAATGTAGTCTGTCTGCAGGGTTACTGCTTCTTGGTAGAAAATTTACCAACACACTTAGCTTGACTTAGGGGCTAAGGGGCATTACAGAAATTATTATAATTGCACCATTAGAGACGGCAAACAAGAAAATAATCACTTTTTACGACGCGACTAGCAGACAAAGAAAATTAACTCACCCCGTGTCCGATTTCCTTAAATTTACAGTTTATTTACAGCTTAGCACACTGCAAAACACAATGTACACAATATCTTTATATTATTTGGACGTATTTGCAGCGAGAATTACGATAAATGACGATATTAATCGCACAGATGTCTTTCTCTTTTTCTCACTATCCAAAAATTAATCTCAGACTACCTACGCACGAGTCCACGATTTAAAAACGCGTGGCGCCATCTAATAGCAAATGGTGCCAGTAATCATGATATAGTATTAAGCCATATGATAAAGAAAGACATGATCTTGCTAAGTTTCTTGCCCTTCTTCTTAGAAAGATTAATCGAATGGGCCGATTTAGGCATTATACCTATTAACTTATTTATTCATTGCATTATGTAGGTATATACAATATTTTATTTTTTACTTATGTCAGTATAGTATATTTGGTTAGGCATTATATTTATTTATGGTCTATTCAGTTTTCTATTAACTTATTTATTAATTGCATTATGTATAATAATATTCTTATTCCAATAAGTCTCCATTTTATGCATTTGTATAACTTTATTAGCCCAACTTAAGCCCAGTTTTTTTTATATATAGTTCCCGTATTATATTACATAGTTTAATCATATAATATTATTTTTATAAAGATAAGATTGGATGTGTAAAACGTATACTTTATGTATCTATTTTACAAATAAACATTTTGAATCTTGAATCTTGAAATAATAGACTTAATTTCTTATAATTGTAATTTTCCACTGTTAAAAGAGATTTTTATTCACCCGACGCGATGGATTTTGCTGCATTAGTAGTCCCAAGGGATTTTTTGAAATCAGGAAATATTAAAATCAATATCAAAATATTTATTTTTGCAAAATAGATACATAGAGTATACTTTCTACAAGTCAAAGTTATTTTAACAATATAATATATCTTAAGAAAATAAAAATATATATAATAATACGGGAAATAAAATATACAACTGCAAAAAATAGAGGAATCTAGGAATAAAAATATTATATATAGGTATACATAATGCAATGAACAAATAAGTTGATAAATACATACAAAAAATATAAAGGTTGGGCTACTAAAATGTAATAAAGTTATACACCTGCATAAAATATAGAAATATAGGAATAAAAATATTATATATACATAATGCAATGAACAATGTGTTGAAAAATTAACTAAATAAACCATAAATAAAAATAATTCCTAACAAAAAATCATATACATACCTACTCAAGTAAAGGCATAAAAAGTATAAGACTGCAGGAATTAGTCACGAGAAAAAAATATACATCTTAGTCAACCCGTCTCATATTGTCTATTACCTTTAACAAAGTAATTTTACATATTAATTAATTTTAAGCCTTTAGAGGAATCATACAGTATTAAAATATGCTAATTATGAATTACAATTTTGAATAATATTATTCTTATTTATTACACCATGCTTCATTATCATCCAAATAATCATTGATTTTATAATAAGCTTTCTTAAGTAGTCCCTGTTTAATATATAGTTTAAACTTATTTTCAGGCAAACTAAGGACCTCCTCTGGAAGCTTATTGTAAAATCCTGTACCATGTCCTACAAAAGAGGTACCTACTTTGGCAAGTCTTAATTTTGGAAAAGCTAGTTTATGTTTGTTTCTGGTTTCAATAGAGTGGTGCACACCAAGCCTCAGGAAATTATCAATATTTTTCTGACATATCTAATAACTTGATAAATAAATTCACATTCATTATTTCTAATTTGCTCAGTAATACTTCTGCCCTTTTCAGGCAACATGACGATCAATTTGCCTGCCGGATCGCAAGGGAGTGGGACGGCGCAAGTGACAGTGTTTGGAGCGTCAGTAGGCGAGGGGCGGGGCTGGAAGGGCGCGCGCGAGCTGCTGGCGGACCACCTGAGCAAGGTGGGGGTGAGCGCGGTGGTGGGCCCTGAACTCCCGCCCCACTGCGAGCGGTTCCCGCGCGACTCAAATAAGGCGCTGTACTGCACGGTGATGGGGATGGTGTCCAAGGAAGGCGGCGCGGTGGCGGTGGGCGTGCCGATGGGGGGCGGCGCGGCGGCCTACCTGGCGCGGATGCAGCACGTAGCCAACATACGGGTGCTGGACGCCGGCGACGCCGCCCCTCCCGTGCACCGCGCCTGTCGCTCCTCGCAGCCCGAGCTGACCTCACTCGCGGACCTGGCGCATCGAGAAGGACTCGACCGGCTCCGCTGGGAGTGGATCGATTCTCATAATTCACCTATCGACAGAGCATACAAGTATGTCAAAATAATTTTACTTTTAAAATTCATATTTCTCTGTCACACAAATAAACTGTTATGACTTTCTGGATACCTATTAACACCTCAGGATAATGCTTAAAAGTCAATACCACCAGTTCTGTTAGCCATGGTAGTTCTTTATATCCTTCTACTTCCTTCTTTATTCTTCACTAGCTTTTGCCCACGGCTTCGTCTGCGTTAATTATATAGTGAGTAGTCCTAAAGAATCTCTTAATATTTTTATTTGTTTTATGTACATATTTGATGTTGACTTTTGGTTCTAATGAGAAAAATTGTACATGACCCTATGTCTATGTCCCTAGGGAAACCCCAAGGAACAAACTGTAACCAATGTCCAAGTGAAGAGTCTAACCATTACAACAGTGAAATAATTTTCTTTCAATAAGTTTCAATATAGTTCCAATAGGGAACAATCAATAACCTACGTCCAAGTGAAGCAATACAACAGTGAAAGAAGTTTTTAAATCCGTTCAGTAATAGATAACCAGTTCTAATTTTTAGCTATGTCCCTAGGGAACTGCCCATATCCAGGGAACGAACTACTTGTAGGGTGTGTCCCTAAGGTTGATAAATGATAAAGCTAGACGTCCACTGAATGAGTATATTGTTAACTGACAGTTAATGTAAGCTGAGAGCGCGTCCGCCGTGATTTGGGCTCAAACGTGAACTGACTGAACTGGAGTTTGTCGTCTCCGCTGCATGGTGCGATTGGCGCATCTGCCGCCGTCAAAACATTACCGCTGCTGCCGCACAGCCTCCAACCACCACTTAGATTGCAACATAGTGATGGACATCATGATTTGAAAGATCATCGACGTAGGGTCTTTCTGTCTTCATCAGCTATGATTATGTTTTTATTGCGAAATCCATCGCGTTGGAATACTCTAAATATTAAAATTAGAGTGCATTACAAACTGGAAAAGATAAATTAGAAACAAATGTAAAGACAAGTATTTGAAGAAATACCTCGGGCCAGGATTCGAACCTGCGACCTCTTGTTATCAAAACAAGCGCGCTACCGACTGCGCCACCGAGGTACTTACCTAGACCGTTGAATTTTTCCACCATACTTGTCCACCGATTATTTTTTGTAACTATTTGATCTAACCAGCTTGTAATGCACATACTGAAAGCTCACGCCCTCGTGAAACAAAGAAACTATATCATACCTCGTGAGCGTTCAGTATGTGCATTACAAGCTGCGTGATGAAACCAGTGGTTTTTCCATACAAAAAAACTATATCAGTTAAATGTGACTAAAGATTTCCATCTACAACGATCCTGAGACACCTCTTGCTAATATTAATTTTGAAAAAGTGACTACAGCTAGGTTTAAGCATAGATACATTAAATACTATGGTTTAAGTAATGATTTTTCCCATACGGGAAAACTATGTCAGTTTAATCTCACTACAGATTTACATCCACAACGACCCGGACACACCTCTTGCTAATATTTAGCTTGAAAAGTGATTACAGCCAGGTTTATGTATTGATTTTTTCCCATACGAGAATAGATACAGTTGTATCAGTTTAATCTGACTACAGATATTCATCTACAACGATCCTGACACACTTTTTGATACTTTGGTAAAAAATCAGCCAGACAGGGTCTGATGATGGGACTGGAAGATGGGTACGGGATCTGTTCAACGGACAACAGCAGACCCTTCGAGTTTGGGCTTATTTGATTGGTATTTATTAGCGCTTCGGTTAAACATGGTGTCCGTTGTATACAGTCGTTATTTCCAAGAAAATCTCTTCGACGTGGGTGGAGCCGCGGGTAAAAGCTAGTATTTTATAAATGTTGTAGTTATCTCTACTTACTAATGGAATTTTGACCTCAAGTATTAAATAATTTTTCGTTACTCTTCCTTTGACCTTGAGTACATGATATATTTTTGCTAGGTCTGTATGAAGGTTGTTGATGGGCAATGTCAAGTCTTTTGATAACTGTCCAGAGATTAAACTTTATTCGTCTCTCAGTTGATTGGGTGTTATGAGATGAATATTAAATTTCCCGGATAGACGTCAGTTACGGTATCCAAAAGACTGTTTTGAATGTTTTCAAATTATTCATGAGATTATTGGCAATGATTGATGCTAAAGTAAACTCACTGAAGTTGATTTCGCTTTGTAAGTGCCCTTTCAAGCTGTTGGTTGCTTGTTCAAGTTGATTTAAATGTTGATTAAAAAGTTTGTACTGCTGGTTCATGGTTGTTTCGACTCATTTTAGCAGGTTATTTTATATATTCCGCTTCTACGACTGATACCTGTTTCCGCCACAGAGATGCCAAATGTTATTGATTTTGTGTAAGTAACTGAATTTCCTTTTCATATTGTTTCCCGAAGTGGTCATCCAAGATACCGAATAAGGTATTTGCTATGTAGCCTACTCCATTGACAAGTCCACGCCGTTGACGTAATCGTGTGCTTGCGTCGAATTGCTGACCTAGCAGATTGATATTGTAATATTGCAGCTTTGTATAGCTGTGACGTAGCTTTAGAAGGACTACGTCACATTGATTGTTTACCTTTGTTCTTGAGCAAATGTTGTCTAAGTGATTAATGTTCTTATTAAATAATACCGGGTGTAAAAGCAAAGGCAAGAATCCTTTAAGGGCGTGTTAGTATGATCGGTAAAGATATATTTTTAAATACTGGGATCTCTAAGTAAAGTACCAGTACCTCATAATAAGACGATTTTCTTTATTAAAAATACACTAATCGCGTGGACACCCTCACTGGTCGCTGGCCACTCGGACGAGGGGTGCGGGTTGCGGGGTGCAATTAATGCAACTCGTGCCCTTAATCCACCAATAGCATCCCTATTTCTTAACCCAACTGATAAATTGGAGCTAAGCTCAGTTATTCAGCAACTTCCGACAAAATAGCACCCCTGGCCAGGATAACGTTAGCAACAGGTTAATTAAAAAGTTAAAATCAAATCAAAATATTCATTTTGTAAAATTGATACATAAACTATACTTTCTACAAGTCAAAGTTAATCTTTACAATAAATATCTTTAGAATAAATAAATAATATGTATATACTAATAAGGGAAACACATACAAAAAATATTTAGGTTGGGCTACAAAAATTTTATTATATACCTACACAAAATAGAGAAATGTAGGAATAAAAATATTATATATAAATGATGCAACGAACAAACAAGTTGATAAATAAATACGGGAAATCCACCAAAAAAATATTAAGGTTGTACTACTAAAATGTAATAAAGTTATATACCTGCATAAAATAAAGAAATATAGGAATAAAAATATTATATATATATAATGCCTAACCATCCGCACCATTCGATTAGTATTGCTAAGAAGAAGGGCAAGAAACTTAGCAAACATGAATATTTTCATTTGTAAAATAAACTTAATCTATACAATTTTCTTATACCTACTTAAGTAAAGGCAAATATAAAACCACAGGAATTACGTCCATGAGAAAAAAAATATTGATCTTTGTCAATCCGTCTTACATTGTCTATTACCTTTTACAGCAAAGTCAGTTTACATATTAATTGACTATAAAGGGCTTAAGATTAGCCTTTAGAGGAATCAAACATTTCGTATTAAAATTTGCTAAATATGACTCACAATTTTGATAAAGATTATTATTATTTATTACACCATGCTTCATTATCGTGCAGATAATCATTGATTTTATAATGAGCTTTTTTAAGTAGTCCCGGCTTAATGTATAGTTTAAACTTATTTTCAGGCAAACTAAGGACCTCCTTTGGAAGTTTATTGTAAAATCTTATACCATGTCCTGCAAAAGAGGTACCTACCTTGGCAAGTCGGAGTTTTGGAAAAGCTAGTTTATGTTTGTTTCTGGTTTCAACAGAGTGGTGCCTACCAAGCCTCGGGAAATTATCAATATTTTTTCTGACATATCCAATAACTTGATAAATAAATTGACATGGGACCGTAAATATATTAATTTCCTTAAACTTTTCTCTTAGTGAATCTCGATACTTCATGTTATAAATAGACCGAATTGCTCTCTTTTGCAAGACAAAGACTGCTTCTATATCCACGGCTCCTACCCCACAACATTATGCCATATGACATAATGCTGTGAAAATAACTAAAATATACTAATCTAGCAGTATCCTCATCAGTAATCTGCCTTATGCGTCTAACGGCGTAAGCGGCTGAACTAAGTCTACCACAGAGAACTTCAATGTGGGGACCCCACTGAAGACGAGAGTCTATAGTAATACCTAAAAACTTAGTTTCGTTTACTAACTCCAGCTTGGACCCCTGCAAAAATAAAGTGACATCTACTTGAATTACATTTGGTAATGTAAATTTTATACATTTCGTCTTTTTTGCATTTAGAACTAAATTGTTTGCAGTGAACCAATCAAGAATCAGGGAGAGAGTTGAATTGAAGGATTACATTATGATCCTTCTCACACACATCTGCAATGCCAGCCTCTCTGGTGGCGTTTTTCCAGAAGTATGGAAGATCGCAACTGTCTCTCCAATAAATAAAAACGGGTCTAAAAATGATCCCTCAAACTACTGTCCAATATCCCTCCTTCCAACGTTCTCTAAGATACTCGAAAAGATTGTGAACCGTCGTCTGGTAAATTTCTTTCTAACCTTTTTTATGCTAAACAATGTAGTTTCAGGCGTGATATGTTAACTGAGGATGCTGTAGGAGATATGGTTAAACTTTTTTCCTCCCTCTTGGATAAGGGCCAGGCATGCGTAGGTGTATTCTTAGATCTGGCAAAAGCTTTCGACACAGTGTATGTGCCCATTCTGTTGGAAAAAATGGACAGTTTCGGAATCAGAGGAATTGTCCTGGACTGATTCCGAAGTTATTTAACTAATAGAAAGCAGTGTACAAAGATAGGTCACTCCGTAAGCTCCACCAGAGATGTAATCTTTGGTGTCCCGCAAGTCAGCATCCTCGGTTCCACTCTCTTCTTAATGTACCTTAATGACATATCATCCCTGAAAATTAAACATTCTGAACTCTTTTGCTACGCTGACGACACAGCAATAATTTACCTTGACGAGTCTTGGAATTACGTTTTTATAACGCCTGAAAAGGGTATGTCGATGGTTTCAGCCTGCCATCCATCCATCCATCAGCCCGTGTTCGTCCACTGCTGGACATAGGCCTTTCCCAAATTTCGCCACTCATGTCGGTCCTCCGTCCTCCTCATCCAGCCGCCCCCCGCAACGTCCTTCAGGTCGTCGGTCCAGCGGGCACGAGGTCGGCCTACACTACGCTTTGCTGTACGTGGTCTCCATTCTAGAGCCTTTCGGCCCCAACGGCCATCATCTCGGCGACAAATATGGCCTGCCCACTGCCACTTCAACTTACTGATTCTGCAGGCTATGTCGGTTACTTTCGATCTCCGACGGATCTCCTCGTTTCGGATTCTATCCATCAGAGATACCCCAAGCATAGCCCGTTCCATAGCTCGCTGAGCGACCTTAAATCGGTGGATCAGGCCCTTTGTAAGAGACCACGTCTCAGCGCCATACGTCATCACAGGAAGGACGCACTGGTTGAACATCTTAGCCTTTAAGCACTGCGGTATTGACGACGTAAATATGTGACGCAACTTTCCGAATGCTGCCGAACCCAAGCATATTCTTCTGTCAGCCTCGGCGTCGAAGTTGTTTTTATCCAGCTGTATGACTTGACCCAGATAAACATATTTCTGAACAACTTCGATGCTGACATTGTCGACGGTTAGTGGGTGGCCCTTGGATGACGTGACAGTTAGACATGACCTTAGTCTTCTCCAAATTCATCCGCAGGCCCACTCGTCTCGAAGAATCGCTAAGGCCGCGCACCATTACCTCCAGTTCCTGCAGCGATTATGCCATTATCACGATGTCATCGGCAAAACAAAGATGTGAAATGTACTCTCCGTTTACGTTTACGCCTCGTCCATTCCAGTCTAGTGTTTTAAAGACGTTTTTGGGGAAATAACATCTCCCTGTCTCACGCCGCGCTGAAGATGTATCGGTCTTGTTTGTACACCCTGTACTTGGACGGACATCGTAGCGGAGTCATACAGACATTTCAACATCTCCACGTAACGCCAGTCAACTTGGCATCGCTGCAAGGACTGCAGAACAGCCCAAGTTTCGATGGATTCAAAGGCTTTCTCGTAGTCCACAAACGCTAGACATAAAGGCTGATTACCTATATACTCTTGGGTTTTGTGTATAACCTGCCTTAGCGTGTGAATGTGGTCCACAGTGCTGTAGCCTTTTCGAAACCCAGCCTGCTCTGGAGGTTGGAAGTCGTCGAATCGTTGAGCGAGACGATTCGTGATAACTCTTGAAAACAGCTTGTAGGTGTGACGATACATCTTGAATTATGTGCTTTTGATCCGTCATTATGAAGTCTATCTCATTTTTAGTCTTACCATCAGGGCTTTGCCAGGTCCACTTCCTTTGAGGCTTCTTTTTGAATTTCATCAAATAGAGCTCCTGGCTTTCAAGGAAGCTGACCAGCATCTGGCCCCGAGGGTTTCTGCAGCCATAACTGTGTGGTCCGATTACCGATTCACCACACTCTTGTACTCCCATTTTGGCGTTGAAGTCCCCCATAACAACGGTAAAATGTGTCTTGGTGGTGTTAAGTCTGGCCTTTAATATGTCATCATAGACGGCCTCGACTACATCATCAGAGTCACTCGACGTGGGGGCATACACTTGAATGACTTTAAGAGAATATCTCTTGTTACGTCTAAGAACAAGGCATGCAACAATAAGATATGCCACCCGAGTAGAGACACTACCGATTTCTAACACGTTGCTAGTGAGGTCTTTGTTGACCAGCATGCCAACTCCACTGACAGATAATTGATCGCCCTCTCGATAGTAGAGCAGGTGTCCTGACTCTAGGGTTATGGTATCCTCACCTGCTCGTCGGACTTCCGATAGCCCCAGAATATGCCAGTTGATTCTACCAAACTCTGACTCGAGCTCAGCGAGGTGTCTGTCTTCCCGTAACGTCCGTGTATTATACGTCGCCAAAAAAGTCGTCGGTGTTGGTGGCCATTCAACCGGAGACTCTTAGCACCCCCTGCCCCACCGTTAACACGACCGCCACCGTAATCGGGAATAGTGGGGCTGCCGGGGACTGGGGGCCGTTTATTTTTTGTGTACATCATCATTGGGAAGAGATGCCCATACTCACACACGCTGGGCAGGCGGGTTGGTGAGCGCGGTGCCAGAACCTCTCGCACTAGTGACACCGCTGCCCGTCAATAGTCTGCTTATTTAAGGTCTGGCAATTCGGGATGGATATACCGCCATCACACGGTCCCAGGCTTGGTGGGCTACCTGGATTTGTGCCTGTCTGCGAGCTGTATTCTTACTCTCCCCCGAATAACTTCAGGGGCGATTTGCGAGTAAGATGGTGGTACCTCCACAGTCGAGCCCGGCATCAGCTCTACCACCTATAGTGTCCTATAGTTTCAGCTTGGCTACACAGAAATCTGCTGACGTTGAATGAAGAAAAAACAAAATAACTGTGTTTTCATAAAACCTTGGCATCCCAGCCGCCACTTTCCGCTCGCCTGCGGGAATACATCCAGTCGCTACATCAGTAGCAACATCAGTCGCAACATCAGTCGCAACATCAGTTGCAACATGTACGTGTACTCAGTTCAGTAGAACATCTTCTATTAAATACCTAGGTGTGACATTAGACCAACATTTATCATTTAAAGAACATATTCACGTACTTTTTGACAGAGTCAGGAAGGTTATCAACGTGTTGAAAACACTTCGAAACTCTGCAGATATAGGCCTCTTAAAAAGTATTTATATTGCGATATGTCAATCCGTGCTGACATATTGTATCTCTGTATGGGGTGGAGCAAGTAAAACTGCATTGCTACAGGTTGAAAGAGCTCAGCGCTGTGTAATAAAGGTTATGTTTAGAAGGAAATATAGATACTCGACTAATTTTCTCTATTCAGATTCAAAACTGTTAAGTGTCCGTAAATTGTTTATTATTTACATCATTAAAAATCACAGGTGTAGGAAATCAGCACACACAACAGTCAAAAGCATCCATCACAATTGAATGTCGACCTACACATCGTGACACACCTACGATCACGGCCACAGCTCATATATTAAAAAACATTACTGGGTACCTACCGTTAGAAAAGGTTCCAGATCTCGCTCAGTTAACAGGTCACCCGCCCATTTGCTCTTGCCGATCGGAAATACTACACACCAGCTCCAGTTGATTTAATATTGGGATCTGACGTTCTTGGTCAAGTCTTAGACGGAACCAAGGTTTCGATTGGCCCTGGCAAGCCCATAGCCTTCGGCACGATTTTGGTTTTTTCATTATTAGGACCTTTCGAAAGTTTACATGACTCACCCACGAATAAGGTCAATTCGGTTCACATTGTCGGCTCTCACACGGACTCAGAGAAATCCACTCATGACATTCACGAAAGTCTCGAGAGGGTTTGGGAATCTGAGAAACACCAAAACTACAAACATACCAGCCCCTTAGAAGAGCAGTGCGAGGATATTTTCGCACCACAACTACTCGTGAACCTTCAGGCCAATTTAAGGCCACACTCCCATTTCTGCACAATGCGCATGTACTCATGCGATTGCGCTACGCAGGTTTCTCAATTTAGAGAAGCTGCAAGCTAACCCGCCCTTGCGCTCAAAATATGTAGAGTTCATGTCAGACTACATAAAGTTGGGACATATGTCGCCATGTCACCCTCATGCCTTTGCTCATAATCCTCATTACTACATCCCACATCATTGAATAATGAAGCCAGGTTCAGAAAAAATCTGCTGTGTGTTCGACGGGAGCTGTAAGAGCTCAAACGGCGTCAATTTAAACCACTGCCTTCGCACAGATTCAGCTCTACAACAAGACATTGTGGACATTATCATGTCTTTTTTAACCCACCCACTAGTGTTCAGTACTAAATAGTAGCAATATATGGACTAGATTTCAAACCATATGTTTTGGTGTTGAGCTCGTCGACTGTCACTGGATCATCTAGATTCTAGATGCTCCCGCCAGAGAATCAACTGGAAACGCCTGTCGTCACGATGAATAACAGCCTGGAAGAACATCATCTTGATGTCTGCTCTGCTCCAAACACCACCTGATGCCTCCTAAAATTTAAAATTATGTCAATAACACCCCGGTGTAGCTTTGGCCTGGAATGCAAACACTAATTCAACGAGACTCCTTTTGAAGTAGGTGCTGAACCATCATATACGGTTTTCGACTTGCCTGTTGAACTGCATGGTGGGTGAGGTATGAAAATAGTGCTCAACGGAACTCCAATTGACTAGAGCCGGTGACATATGACCCAAAGCCTCGTACTTACGCATGAAGTCAATATAATTTTCACGTAGCACCGGGTCACGCTGCATGCGCCGCTCCATGACCAGCAGTCGCTTCTCCGCTAGTGCTCTGGACTGTCCTAGAACAGGAGAGGAAACAGTAAATGGCAACCTTGTTACAAATCTACCAGAGGCCAGCCTCGTAGTGTTGGTAAAAGGCTTCACATTCTTCATGGTCCGGATCCACCCTAGGAACCATGGAAAGCTCTTTTACTTCCCAGAATCTATGCATTGTTTTAGCAAGAGATGCTGTATTGATGACCCTCTACTCATCTATAATGTACAGTCGCCGAAGACTGGTTCCAAAACAGCATATCCAAAAATCTTGGACACTTAGTACCTTCTGGGTGCTTAAAAGGATCCATCCTAATACATCCAAGTCCAAGAGAACGTCCACTGGGGCAGGATGATGATGAAAACTGGATCTGTTAAATCGAAATTGGACGTGCACGATATTACAGTCAATTACACAAGACCGTACGGCCTATAACTCCAAAGTTAGGGGTCGGGGGTAGCGGGGAGTGGTGTTTTTGAACTCAGGAGACACAGTTCTATCATGCAATGATGCTAACTCCCAAGCCGTTATGCTCGACCTATTAGAGTGCAGTATCTTGTTGCACAAATTGCAGTGTGACGCCTATATATCTGCACATCGGTCCGATGCACATTACATGTGCATGTAGCCTAGCAGACCGATGGTAACCTAAGCTCGCAGCCAGGTATATACGACAGTTGGGATACCTACGTCAGCTTATCTACGTCAATGATACCAAGAAATACTTTATAATAAATTTTATTTTAAAAAAAAATTTCATGCTGACCCAGGCTAAACCAATACTGGTTCTATGACGCCTCATACCACCAGTATTGATTTTCGCCTGGGCGCTGCGACGGGACCTGGTCGGATCAGTCACCTGTAAATAGAAAAATTAACATTAATTTCGTTGAAGCTTACAAGACGTTCTGAGGGTTAGGGCATACGAGAAACTCTTTGCTTAAAACTTCCAACGGTAATAAGAAACTTGGATGGGTCGTTGATAGCAGTTTGTAGAAATGATATACTCACAGCAGCGACGTGCGGAGGCACCTTAGGCCTGGCGTCAGGCCTCGCCTCCGACAGCCTCAGGAACATCGCCACGAAAACCTTCATGTTAGTTTAGTGGCTGCGAATGAAAAGAAATAAAATATTAAATTCAGTCATAAAACAGGCGCTTTATCCCTAGAAAGAATGCACAAGAGAAGTATAAGAATGCACAAAATTATTAATTTAAATATTCAATACTTACATAGAGCAAGGAACCGGCCCTCTGGTCTAGAGGCTAGCGCTCTTGACCAGAGCGTCGGGAGGTCCCGGGTTCGATTCCCGGTCTCGTAATCTTTTCGGAAGAAATTAAATATGGTCGTGACTCGCTCGAGACATATATATGAACCATACAAATGTACACGTACAGGTGCGTGTCACATGTATATGGCTGTAGACCGTGTTTACGTTCTCCCGACAAGATGTGACGTAGCTCCGAGGCCGTGAGGCGAACCCAGGGACCGGCTGTAGTGGCTCGGGTTTTCCGCAGTTTCCCCGAGCCCATGGAATCGAGTGCCATGGCAAATGCGGTACAGAGGTGGAAGTCGGATGCGGCCGCATGGTTGTCTCGTTACTGATCCGGACGAGGCACCCAGGGCGGGAACTGGCTACTGACCCGGGCCGACCCTGCAATAGGCGCAAGCCTCTAAGCGGGGGGAAAATGAATAATAAAAATACTTACATAGACACGGAGAGTCACGGGTCACTTGGGGCACGTGTTGGCTGTCGATGAGCTTATGAATATCAAGGATGATTTGGGCACATTATATAGGGGCCTGCTGATATCATCGCCTGTGACGTGAACTATCCAATGAAGTAATGTAAGGAAAATTGATTAGGCATTTAGGCTATATATAATCCTGAATACAAATTTATAAATAATTGTGGTTAAATCGCGAGCGGTTTATCCTTTTGCATCACCCATCAGAAATAATGCCGATAGAATTGTAATAATAGGCAACTATTTCTGTGGTTTGCCTGAAACCCCGACGTCAACGGAATTTCACCATATTTGTATGCCATAATTAAATAAATGTTATCATACCGTTTGTTTTTAAACCAAAGTTGGGTTTATGTAGCTAATACAACGTGCATACGTTTTGACATGCTCACTTTTTCAAACTCCGTACAAGATTAACTTGCACGCCGACCAGGTGCAGCTCCGTCTTGGCCGTACGTACCATCGAGCTACCGATAAGACCGCTCTGCACGTGACTATCCAAGGCTGCATGGAGATCTCGGTAACGCAACGGATCGAGGTGCAACGAGTGCGCTATCTTTGAAGAAAAAACCATGTATTTTACTCAGGCTTATCGAGAGCGGCTTGTGGCTCATCAGCGAACACTTCGCAACATACAAAAGTCCTGCCGTGATTTTGTTTTCGAAGGTGCGCACATAGCAACGGGACGCATGCAGCGATAATGTTTAATTAACTATACACATAACGCAAACTTGGCTGCAATTCTGTTGAACTCCCAATGACATCATTCGGCTTTGCCACACATGGTCATGCCTAGCGATACATACCTTTTAGTGATCGTTATCCTCATTACAACGGGTCGATAAGTCAAATAATTATTTTGACACGAACCCGTGCTAGTTTTTATAAAACCCAACATAAGGTATTTGGGATTATTTAGTTGCTACGGCCACAGAACAAAAGTAAAGTGTGACAACGCTTTTCGCTAACATGGGTATTTGCTGCTGCCTTATTCTCGCCGTCCGAGGGTCCGAGCAGAACGGTGACGGATGACACACAGCTTTCATAATGTAAATAATGTTTATGCAACATTACAGCAATGCAGAGTGCATATCAGACGTTCGTACTCGCGCTTGCTGCTCCGGCACCCTAACGTTATACTATCATTGCTGACATGCTGACTGCTACATGACGACGGTCGTAGTAAACGTAGTAAAGACATGTTCACGTCATACTATCTTGACCTACGCAACATAGGTGTACGTGTACGATAACTAGACATACACACACATATACACATACAAGGAAAACGTGCTATGATCTCTACATTCGTCACGAACGTTTCAAGATTAAGGAATGTGAGTAGCAAAAGTCTACGAGCAGGTGAGCTTTGCTCAGGTACGTTAGATTGTTGTGTAGAAGCTGACACTAGCCTAGGAACGACGTTACGTTACTAGAAGTCTAAGTTTTGCGTTACGGCGTTCATGGGCTGTGCAGCTGTCATTTTCTTACTTTTCTGCAACACCTGCAAGTCTTTTGCAGAGATTTATGTCTAGAACTTATCCAGGAGCAAGCCCGGAGGCTCGCAACCACCGTTTGTAGTGAAAAAATTCAAGTGCATTTTGAGTGAAATGCATCCTAGTGCATCGGGTTAAGATTGCAATGGCAAAATTCCTAGTCACACCTTAAACTGCATCTAGGCATTATAGACCGCACGGTCCTGTGTTCCTGACTGTATATAGAGGGAAAATTGTGAGGAGGCTAGCCGCTATAACTTTTTAATGCCTGAACCGATTTCGAAGTATTTGGTATCGTTAGAATCCCTATAGCATCTTGAGTGAAAAGGTATAAATATATACAAAAAATATAAAATTAAAAAATTAAAAAAACTCGACTTCTGGAATAGGATTTAATCCGGATTTCAGTGCAGTGGGGAGACTACTTCATTGGATACGTGTTATTTTGTATGTCACCCGACTGCACTGAAATACGAATTACGTAAGTCTCTATTCCGGCATTCGTGTCTTTTTATTATAATTTTTTATATTGTATGAGATCTTCCTAGCTATAGCCTCGTTTATACCTGCCTAGCCCTAATCAGCCAATTCTGTGACGTCATTTAGAAGCCAAACGAAAATAAACTTTAAATAACTTTTGTATTTTTGTAAAAATAAACACTATCTCGATGGGTCCGTAGAACAATGTTCTGTGTAAAAATAGAACGAAATTGCGATTTTAAGCATTTCGAAACCAACTTGTCGAAAGCTGGAGATTGGTGTAATTTATCTTTTTAATTTTGGAGTACTTTTCGAGATATTTAGGTGAACAAAGTTCTATGTGAAAATTACTCCGACGAACAAAGTTGCATGGAGACATAAAACATTTTTCTATGGGAATACTCCGCTACATATGCGCTCATTTTTTAAAATTAATATTAGGGAAACTGTTGAATTAGTTGAAATACCATATTTGGACTAATTTTTTGCTAATCTTGACCATAAAACATAAGAAAATTTTATTTTTGTGTGGAATTTTTCAACTCATTTAATAAACAATTTAAATAAGCGGTTGTTTAATTCCACTTAAATGTAAGTTTCAGCTTAACTTAAAGATTTAATGAACATTAATGTTCAATGGTGTAATAATTTCTACATAAGACTAGCTTTTGCATGCGGCTCCGCTCGCGTCAAAAAGATTTTCGTAGAAATAAGAAAAACAAAATAATTTGATTTTTTAACGACTATACATAGGTAACACTAAAAGTTTCCGGAACTGGCCACTTACATAAACAATATTTAAAAATTTATTGCAACATTTGAAAATAGAACTCTTTGGCTGTAGAATGCAGTTTGTTTCATCTGACTGTCTTTTGTTTTTACCTTGTGGCGCCATTTAAAAAATTGTGTGTCTGCATCAACATGGATTTAACTCGGGAAAATTTTCGTAGTATGATTTTCTACGATTTTAAGTGTAATTTGACAGCTCAACAGAGCATCGCTCGGCTTGAAACAGCTTTTGGCAATGAAGCACCATGCAAGACGACTGTTTATAGCTGGTTTGCAGAATTCAAGCGTGGTCGTATCAATCTCAATGACGAATCTCGCGATGGTCGGCCGTCCACCGCTGTGACCAACAAAAACATCGATGCTGTGCGCCGTATGATTGAAACAGACAGGCATGTGACCTACCATGAAATTCGCGCATCCTTAGAAATAGGCATGAGTCAAATACAATCAATCCTACACAAACATTTGGGTGTGAGAAAGCTGTGCTCGCGGTGGATCCCACACAACTTGACCGAGGCTCAAAAAACGGACCGCGTCACTTGGTGCAGTGCCATGCTTACCAGATTCAACGAAGGTGCGTCAAATTTGGTGTGGGACATAGTAACAGGTGACGAAACATGGATTTATTGCTACGATCCCAAAACAAAGCAGCAATCGAGCGTATGGGTCTTTCAAGATGAGCCGAAACCAGCCAAAGTGGCGCGCGTGAAAAGTGCATCTAAGCGGATGATTGCTTCTTTTTTTAATAAAACTGGACACGTGGCTACTGTTGCTTTAGAGAATCGTCGTACCGTGAATAGTGACTGGTACACGACCATTTGTTTGCCGGAAGTTATTGACGAACTCCGTAAAAATAACCGTAAACGCCGTATCATCCTGCACCACGACAATGCTAGTTCTCACACGGCCAGACAGACAAACGACTTTTTGAAGACGAAACATGTAGAACTCATGAGTCATCCTGCATACAGTCCCGACCTGGCACCTTGTGACTTTTTTCTGTTCCCAAAAATTAAGAACCAATCACGCGGTCAACGATTTTCATCACCAGAAGAGGCTGTCGAGGAGTATGAAAAACACGTTTCAGAGGTCACCACAGGGGAGTGGCACAAAAGTTTTCAAAACTGGTTTGATCGAATGAAAAAGTGCATAGACGCCAAGGGAGATTATTTTGAAAAACAATAAATTAATTTTGTACCTTTAATAGTATTTTTTCATATTCATTCCGGAAACTTATAGTGCGTCCCACGTATGCAACGGACACCATGTTCAAGCAAAGCGCTAATAGAGACCAATCAAATAAGCCTAAACTCGAAGGGTCTGCTGTCGTCCGTTGAGGAGATCCTGTACCCATCTTTCAGTCCTATCATCAGACCCTGGTCACCATGTTATACCAAAGTGCTAATAAGGACCAATCAAATAAGCCCAAACTCGAAGGGACTGCTGTTGTCCTTTAAGGAGATCCCGTACCCATCTTCCAGTCCTATCATCAGACCCTGGTCTCCATGTTTTACCAAAGTGCTAATAAAAACCAATCAAATGAGCCTGAACTCAAAGGGTCTGCTGTTGTCCGTTGAGGAGATCCTGTACCCATCTTCCAGTCCCATTATCAGACCCTGGTCACCATGTTATACCAAAGTGCTGATAAAAACCAATCAACTAAGCCCAAACTTGAAGGGTCTGCTGTTGTCCGTCGAGGAGACCCTGTACCCATCTTCCAGTCCCATTATCAGACCCTGGTCACCATGTTATACCAAAGTGCTAATAAAAACCAATCAAATAAGCCCAAACTCGAAGGGTCTGCTGTTGTCCGTTGAGGAGATCCTGTACCCATCTTCCAGTCCCATCATCAGACCCTGTCACCATGTTTTACCAAGTGCCAAGAAGTGTGTCAGGATCGTTGTAGATGGAAATCCGTAGTCAGATTAAACTCATACAGCTTTCTCGTATGGGAAAAAATCAATACATAAACCTGGCTTTAATCACTTTTTCAAGCTAAATATTAACAAGAGGTGTGTCCGGATCGTTGTAGATGTAAATCTGTAGTCAAATGAAACTGATATAGTTTTCCCGTTACTATATACCATAGTATTTAATGTATCCATGCTTAAACCTGGCTGTAGTCACTTTTTCATCTTAGCATTAGTAAGAGGTGTGCCAGGATCGTTGTAGATGGAAATCTTCATTCAGAATAAACTGACAAAATTTCCTCGTATGGAAAAACAACCGGTTTTATCACGTATAACTAACCGTCTGGTCAAGGCATGCCGATAAAGCAGCTAAGCAGCGTTTTTTCTCCCGACATGGTTCACAAATATTGAATTTTCAAACTGAAAACCTAATTATATTAAAATAAAATATAGCCTTTGTTACTCAACAATAGTGTAGCTTTATATAAAAGAATATTTATATATATATTAATTCTAGTTAAAATATGCACATAAATAAATTAGCAAGATATATTTCGAGTTCTTCTGGACTCGGCATCAGTTGCAATGACAAAGACAAATAAATATAAATATGACAGGATAAAAAAAAAAAAAAATAGGAAGAAAATAGTAGTTTTGTGTGCCTGCTACACAGCACAAAAAGTTTAGATTTGGCTCGAGAGGTTAGCTGTGGTTTGATTTAATGTTGTTTATTGAGGCCTGGTCCAAAGTGGGCACCAAGCGACCAGATGAATGAAGTCTCCCATGTGCGAAGCTGGATGTCTGTGAGAGCTGGATGGAATGACTTAATGACGCGAACTGTGAAACATTGGTTGAAAGGTGAATTGTGAATACGTGTGTGGGTCGGTACTGGTAGAGTGTTGTTGTTTATGGAGTCACATGTATGGCGATGCTGATTGATGCGGATGTGGAGTGCGTTTTTTGTCTCACCTACATAAAAAGCTGGGCAATGTCGGCATTCTAAGAGGTAGATACAGTTGCTTGTCTTACATGTTGTATTCGGTTGTGCATGGAGGGGTTTTTGTGTGTGGTGAGTATTTATGAGTGTATTTGGGTTGATGATGGCGCAGGTTTTGCATCGTGGCCGCTGACATGGTGTTGTGCCCGGGCTTGTGGTGTTGGTGGTTGGTGCTGTAGGTTTTGTTTTAGTTAAGATGGATTTTATGTTAGCATTTTGTCTATAGCAGATTGGTGGGTTCCGTGGTAGTAAGTCTTTTGTTTCATCGTTTTGGTTGAGGATAGGGAGACTGTCCCGGATTAGGTTTTTTAGCTTATGGCTGCCATCGAAATATGAAGTAATTAGTTTTAGTTGGTTTGTGTAGTTTCTGTGTTGAGTGTTGTTGTTATGGTATCTAGGTCTGTGATAAATGTGTTTTCGGAGGAAGTTGTCTGGGTAATTTCGTTTTAGTAATCCTGTGTGAATTTTGTTCTGGAAAGAGTGTAGTTTTTCTTCATTGTTGCATATACGGTGGCCACGGAGTGAAAGTGCATACGGGATGGATTGTTTGATATGAGCGGGATGGCAGCTGTTGTAGTGTAGATATTGTAGTTTGTTCGTGGGTTTAAAATGGACAGAAGTGATGATTTTGTTTTCGTTGCTGAGAGTGAGGTCGACGTCCAGAAATGTTATTTTGTCTGATGATATGGTATGAGTGAATTTTTAATGAGCTATAGTTATTGAGTCTGGTGATGAAGTCTGTTAGTAAGTCGTGTCCGTGTGGCCATATGATGAATATGTCATCAATGAATCTTTTCCAGATCAGAGGCTTGAGGCGTTCAGATTCTAGGAAACTGCTTTCAATGGATGCCAAAAATAGGTTTGCGTAACTGGGGGCCATTCGGGTCCCCATTGCGGTTCCTTTTATTTGATGATAGTGTTTGTTTTGAAAAGTGAAAAAGTTGTTTTTGAGAATGATTTCTGCCAGTTCAACGATGAAGTCAGTTGATTGTTGATGAGGTATGGGGCGGTTATTTAGATGAGTTCGTAAAGTGGCAAGACCAGCGTCATGTGGGATATTGGTGTATAATGAGATGGCATCTATGGTGACAAGAAGGAGTGGTTCGTGATGAGGCAGTTGAAGGGACTGAATAATGCCTAGGAAATGGTTGGAATCTTTTATGTGAGATGGAAGGTTTTTTACTAAAGGTTGAAGGATATCATCTACAAAAGCTGATATTCGTTCTGTTGGTGCATCGTATGAGGCTACAATTGGTCTACCTGGATTATTTGTTTTATGTATTTTTGGGAGCATGTAAAAATGGGGTGTTTTTGGATGGTAAGGCAGCATGAGAATTTTGTCAGTTTCCGATAATCCCTCATTCGTGCCTTTGGTCTGGAGTAGATCATTGATGGTCTCAACGACCTGGTTGCATTGGTCGCTTGGTATCGGTGAGTAAAATTCCATATTGGACAGTTGTCGCATGCCTTCTGTAACATAGTCACTCATATTTTGAATTACTGTAGACGAGCCTTTATCTGCAGGTAGAATGATTATTTCTTCATTTCTTTGTAATTTTTTAAGTGATTTTTGTTCTTCTTGAGAGAGATTTTTACTTTTTGACTGAAGATTGTTTATATAATTTTGGTCCGATAATTTAGTGAGTATTGTTTTCATAAAAATTTCGATTGGATGCCAGGAGGGTAATGGTGGGGGCTCATTATTACTTGGTGGCTTAAATTTTTTGAGTGAATCATGTATATTTTGGTTGGTAGTTGTTGTATGTGATTTCCAGTAGTGTTTCCACTTAAGGTTTCTTCCAAAATTAACAAAATCATTTAGTAGTTTAATGTGGTCTAATTTTTTGGTGGGACAGAATGAAAGGCCTTTGCTCAACAGTTTTTCATCTGCTGAGGTGAGTTCCAATGATGACAGGTTAACTACAATGTTTTCTTCAGTATCATTATGTACGTTTTCTGTGTTACGGATTAGTGGTGGGGGAGGGGGGATGCAGAAAGGGTGTATTAAGTTTGTTGGAGCCAGGTTAAGCTCGGTAAAACTTTTGATTTGATGGGTAGTTATAGGTAAATTAATGTTCTTGTTTCTGTAATAAAATCTAAGATTTTGAAGTTTTTGTGATAGTCTGTCATCTTCTCGCTTTAGTTGCATGTTAGCAACTAGAATTATCTCTTGGATTTGTAAAAATAGGTGTGGAAAAGCAATAAGGCTTACTTTTAGTAAATTGTCGAGGCTGTTTTTTTCGTGGGTGCATAGACAGACATATTGGTTGTATAGCATTTGTGTAGTGTAAACAGCATTTACATAATTAAAGATTTCCATATTCTTTCTGATCAATGTTGGCATTGTATGAAGTGGTATTTTTTGGACCAGGCCTTTCGGTGATGCGCCAATTTCTAGACATTTTTGGAGGGATTATCGGAAACTGACAAAATTCTCATGCTGCCTTACCATCCAAAAACACCCCATTTTTACATGCTCCCAAAAATACATAAAACAAATAATCCAGGTAGACCAATTGTAGCCTCATACGATGCACCAACAGAACGAATATCAGCTTTTGTAGATGATATCCTTCAACCTTTAGTAAAAAACCTTCCATCTCACATAAAAGATTCCAACCATTTCCTAGGCATTATTCAGTCCCTTCAACTGCCTCATCACGAACCACTCCTTCTTGTCACCATAGATGCCATCTCATTATACACCAATATCCCACATGACGCTGGTCTTGCCACTTTACGAACTCATCTAAATAACCGCCCCATACCTCATCAACAATCAACTGACTTCATCGTTGAACTGGCAGAAATCATTCTCAAAAACAACTTTTTCACTTTTCAAAACAAACACTATCATCAAATAAAAGGAACCGCAATGGGGACCCGAATGGCCCCCAGTTACGCAAACCTATTTTTGGCATCCATTGAAAGCAGTTTCCTAGAATCTGAACGCCTCAAGCCTCTGATCTGGAAAAGATTCATTGATGACATATTCATCATATGGCCACACGGACACGACTTACTAACAGACTTCATCACCAGACTCAATAACTATAGCTCATTAAAATTCACTCATACCATATCATCAGACAAAATAACATTTCTGGACGTCGACCTCACTCTCAGCAACGAAAACAAAATCATCACTTCTGTCCATTTTAAACCCACGAACAAACTACAATATCTACACTACAACAGCTGCCATCCCGCTCATATCAAACAATCCATCCCGTATGCACTTTCACTCCGTGGCCACCGTATATGCAACAATGAAGAAAAACTACACTCTTTCCAGAACAAAATTCACACAGGATTACTAAAACGAAATTACCCAGACAACTTCCTCCGAAAACACATTTATCACAGACCTAGATACCATAACAACAACACTCAACACAGAAACTACACAAACCAACTAAAACTAATTACTTCATATTTCGATGGCAGCCATAAGCTAAAAAACCTAATCCGGGACAGTCTCCCTATCCTCAACCAAAACGATGAAACAAAAGACTTACTACCACGGAACCCACCAATCTGCTATAGACAAAATGCTAACATAAAATCCATCTTAACTAAAACAAAACCTACAGCACCAACCACCAACACCACAAGCCCGGGCACAACACCATGTCAGCGGCCACGATGCAAAACCTGCGCCATCATCAACCCAAATACACTCATAAATACTCACCACACACAAAAACCCCTCCATGCACAACCGAATACAACATGTAAGACAAGCAACTGTATCTACCTCTTAGAATGCCGACATTGCCCAGCTTTTTATGTAGGTGAGACAAAAAACGCACTCCACATCCGCATCAATCAGCATCGCCATACATGTGACTCCATAAACAACAACACTCTACCAGTACCGACCCACACACGTATTCACAATTCACCTTTCAACCAATGTTTCACAGTTCGCGTCATTAAGTCATTCCATCCAGCTCTCACAGACATCCAGCTTCGCACATGGGAGACTTCATTCATCTGGTCGCTTGGTGCCCACTTTGGACCAGGCCTCAATAAACAACATTAAATCAAACCACAGCTAACCTCTCGAGCCAAATCTAAACTTTTTGTGCTGTGTAGCAGGCACACAAAACTACTATTTTCTTCCTATTTTTTTTTTTTTTTATCCTGTCATATTTATATTTATTTGTCTTTGTCATTGCAACTGATGCCGAGTCCAGAAGAACTCGAAATATATCTTGCTAATTTATTTATGTGCATATTTTAACTAGAATTAATATATATATAAATATTTATAAAGAAAAGCCGAAGGGTAACATATACATTTTATTATTTATATAAAAGAAAGAATTTTTATAATCGGTTCAGTAGTTCCAAAGTTTACCTCAAACATACTGTATGTGAAAAGCCCCCCTCTCCACAGATATGGTTTAAACCTCGCGTGCTGGACCCATTTGAATATTATAAGGAGGTTAAAACCTGTCAGAAAGGGGCTTCCCATACAAAGGGGGTTCTTATATACTACAATTCCTTTCTGAAGGGTAAATGGTTCAAAGACTCACATTTGGATGCAGCCTTACTTCTTGAACTTCTGCGCTGGATTCAGACCACCAGACTCAATCTTGGTGTCTGGGCAGACAGCGTTGTCCTCTCGTCGGTCTGGCGCGTCACAGGTCTTCGACAAACTACTGGCTCATCCAGCAGCTTTTGGGAGGAATTCTCTAAACTCAACCCCTAACCCCGAGCTAGCTCGACCCAGACCTCTACCACGATTTCCGTGAATCGTGCTAATGAAAATCCAAACACATCACTTTCCACCGGCGACCGATTCCCGAGACTGTTCGGACACACAATAGGGCTCGCAATTAATGCTCATTAATTGGGTTATTTTACCACTTTTCCACTGTTTATTTCCTTGAAATACATAATAATTACTTCAACACTGGTTGAAATCCATTTTTACACGTATCTCCTTGAGAGCAACATTGACAGTAAACCGGAAAAAACAACTTTGACATTTCACTTTTTTTACAACCCGTGTTGCAATATCAAAATAATAGAATCTGACACATACTTGCGCGTTCCGAACGCTTTTAAACCGAACACATACAAACAAACAAACAAATCTTTTCTCTTAATATCATACTAGCTTTTGCCCGCGGCTCCGCCCGCGTCGAAAAGATTTTCGTGGAAATAAGGAAAACAAAATAATTTGATTTTTTGAACGACTATATGCAACGGACACCATGTTTAAGCAAAGCGCTAATAAAGACCAATCGCACGCCCATTAAGCAGCTAAGCAGCGCTTTTTCTCCCGACTTGATTCACAAATATTGAACTTTAAGACTGAAAACTTATTTTTATTCAAATAAAATATAGCTCATGTTACTCAACAAAAGTAAAGTAACGTTTTACAAAAGAAAACATTTTTGGAATCAGTTTACCATGAGTTTTGCTTACTATATACGTTACCGTCTGCGTAAAATATGGGCGTGCGTTGATCAAATGGTTAGTTATACGTGATAAAACCGGTATATCAGGTTCTTATATCAGTTTAATCTGATTATAGATTTCCACCCGCAACGATCCTGACTCACTTCTTGCAATAGTTTTTTTTTGGGGTAACTCCATCCTTCCGTAATTTGTAAGATTATTTTTTTGTTTGGAAGTTTGTGCTTCCAAGTAGGTCTTTGGCTTGATGAAATATTTTTTTGCGAAATTTTAATTGAAATGGGTTATTTGTATTGTACTATAGAGGCCAAAACCATAATTTTTAGAATTTTTGTTTCCTATGTTCCGTTATAACTCGAGAATCACTAAACGGATTTGGATGCATTTTTTTATTATCATCATAGTGACCCTGATCAACGTAAAGACGTATATTAGTGGGATGGGATAGTGGGATTGATAAACTCAACCCAATGATTGATCGTCTCCATAAAACTGTCTTCCCCTTAACTGAATAATTAATTGACAAGTTACGAAGGGCTGTTAAAGAAATAACGCTCAAGCCAAAAACGGGGCAGATATTGAATAAGCGCGGGCGCAACGCCACCGCGCCGGGAGCGAAGCTTATTCATTAATTATCGGTAATTTTCTGTTTCTTTCCTATTCGATATGCTTTGAGGTCCTATCTTTTAACGGAATTTTAAGTTTCTTAGTCCTTTGGAAGTGCCCTATAGGTGTTCATTGTGTGCAAATTTGTATGAAAAGTAAGGAACGTCGGATTCTAGATTGTCTTAACAGCACTAGTTCTGTAACAATACTAATAAGAATCCAGTTTCAACTTGATATCTCTCACGGGGCTGGAAACAAAGGGTCTTGATAGACGAAGAGACAATCGTAGACGTACAGTTAATTATTTATTGAAAAGTATAGATTTTACAAGGTGATTTTATTAGGTATTATTACAAGACAAAGTGCGGGAAAAGTAAATTAAGATATAAGCAAAATAAGATAAAGATCTACCTACCAATATTATAAATGCGAAAGTTTGTGAGGGTGTGTGTGTGTGTGTGTGTGAGGGTGTGTGTGTGTGTGTATGTTTGTTACTCCTTCACGCTGCAACGCCTGAACGGAATTGGATTATTAAACCGAATAACACGCGAGCGGAGCCGCGGGCAAAAGCTAGTATATATATAAAATGCTAATGTGCGTACGTAAAGACAGGGTTTTCTCTATCACCACCAACTCCTATCATCTTCTAGTTGGGGTGGTCAATACCCCTTGGTCTTCTGCTGAAAGTAAGGGAGTTTGGTTGCAGTGGGTGGAAATGGGTGGTCGTGGGTGGTGAAAAGTGAAAATATATATATCTGTCCTTTTCAAACTTATGAGAACTTTTGGAAAGTTCCAAAGATTTCTGAAATGATCAGAAAACTCCAGAATGCTGTTACAATCGATCTAAAATGTTCTAGAAGGTTCTAAAAATTTCTGAAATGATCTAGCTAGAAAGTTTCAAATTGTGTGCAACTGTTAAAATCGATATGGAATGTTCCAGAAAGTTCTAGAAGTATTTGGAATTATCTGGAAAGTTCCAAATTGTGTGCAACTGTTAAATTACATATGGAATGTTCCAGAAAGTTCTATTATAAATATCTGGATTGATCTCGAAAGATTCAAAATGTTTGCAATTAATTATCAAGGATTTCTAAAAGTTCTAAAAATATCTGGAATGATCTGGAAAGTTCCAAATTGTGTGCCACTGTTAAATTCGTTTCTATACACAGCATGCTTGCTGGTCGACTAAGTCTCAATATCTTAGATAGAAATCTATATTATCTACGTTAAAAAGTGGATCCTTAAATTAATTAAACATGCGATGTATTTTAACCCGAGCAACGCCGGGTCTTACTGCTAGTTTTTTTATTAAAATTTTCTGTTAAATTGTTGGATTTAGGTTCAAAACAAACCTTTATGTAATTAAAAAAGTAAAATATAGCCCATATTACTTGAAATTTAGTCACAAATACCAAATTTGACGAAAATTAGTTCACTACTGATATCTGTTCATAAACTTACGCTGGGTTAGTTTTTGATCGAGTTTATTTCATTTTTATCTGTCATATTGACGTGAACCCTGCACAGAGTTGATGTTAAAAACTTTGACAATGGTGCAGTGACGCTTGACATAATATTTAATTGTTGCACGCTGGGTAGGAAATACATATTACATATAACATACAGTGCGACAAGGTTCTAAATGAATGTGAGTGAGGGCGCGGTGAACTCTCAATATATGTTAATATATGAAGGCGGCTGTAGTTCTGCTTTCATTAAGTTCTTGATCCCGTTCACTGTACTTTGTATGTCTGTAGTTGTCTTTTAGTTTAGGATGACGACACGTACGAGCAAAGTAGTTAAAATGTCAAAGCAAAGTGTCCTAATAAAATGGGAAATAGATTGTTTAACAGTTAACATCGAATGTGGTATTTCAGGTTTACGCCTAACAGATGCAAAAACATGGAGTGTGTCACGCTGCTGGTAAGGGACGCAACTGAGCTGGAAGTGATGCGGGACCTGGTGGAGGGCGCGGAGCTGTACGCGCTCGTGTTGGTGCTAGGCCCAGACCTGCACAGAGAGCTCGCCAAGCTGCCGCACCCCTCCCCGTGGCCCCTGCTGCTATGCGCGTGGGAGTCGGATCTAGTGGAGCCGCAACTAGCGGCACTCGTGGCTAAATGGACGAAAGTTACACCGCTGCCCTGTAACTTCAGCGATTACCGGGTCGACGTTGCCTGTCCCTTCGAAGGACGCCGCCTCGTAAAGCTGGTGCAAGATTCTACATTAGCACAAATGCCCTATCTCGATGATGTGCTATACGATTTCAGTTTAACAGCGAAGGATCTAGAGCAGCTTGGTGAACAAGGTCCATCGGCCTCAGACACCAAGGCCAGGCTCACACAGAACCAAGACCGAGCAGCCTCGTGGGTAGACAAGAGCAAGCTCCGCCTAGTCGTGCTTATACCGAGAAGCGGCACGAAGCGCACCTGGGATTCGGTTGGTTTGATGACGGCAGTGGAGCTCGCCAGACAAGACGGTGATCTGAACGTGGAGCTAAGAGATGCGCAGTGCTCAGCTATCGGTGCAATCCTGCAGGTCGCCGTGCAGCTCAGTAGAAGCAACTACAAGTCGTTGACGGCGCTAGCGGGCCCGGCGTGCGGCGCCGCAGTCGCCGGGATAGCAATGCTGACGCAGGTGTATCGACTGCCGATACTTACCTACACGCCAGCGGCAGTGCCGGACCCGAGTCAAAGGAGTAATTGGGCGCTGCTAGCAGGTGGAGCAGGGCGTGACCACGGTGCAGCGCTAGGCGCGCTCATGCAGCGCTTGGGCTGGCGACGATTGGCAGTTCTCGTCGACTCAGGCTCCCGCTTTTTACTGGATCCGAACCAATTACGAGCTGATGTTGTGTTACAAAAGGAATTACCAGATGGTGAACAAGTTCGCGCAGATGAGACAAATCATTCGATGATTATTGAACAGGTAATAATAATTAGTGATCAAACGGACGCACCTAATTATGTCAACAGATTCATATGAAGCAATTTTGGTTAAGTAAAAAACTGGTCAAGTGTGCGTAAGACTCGCACCTGAGGGTTCGGAAGCATTCAAATAAGTTAATAGACTTAAATGATTCGAATAAAAATAACAAACTTATGAAATATATGAGACATAACTGGAAAATTAAGTGGGTCGGCTTGTATAGAAATTAGTAAATATATAATTCTTTGTGTCTACCGACCCTCGGGACAAGATTACAATATTTTTGAAAAAACCATGGAAGAAGGGCTATTGTTATTATTTGATACGAAGAAAAAAATTATCATCAGTGTAGGTTTTAACGTAGATATACTAGAAAAGTCGGTTATGTCCACGAAATTAATTCAGTTATTCAAATCATTTAATTGTCTAATGTGTTCTTAGAACCAACTAGAATTACCCAAAATACAGCAACTTGTCTTGATAATATATTCTATGATTGTGACTACTCAGACAATAAAGTTATTAACCGCTTGCAGTCTGATCACAGGGGCCAAACTGTAACTTTCATACAAAGTGTGAAACAATTGCCCAAAAAATCATTTTACAGGCCTGTTACAACTCACAGACTAGAATGTTTTCAAGCAAACTTAGAACTTAAATTACCACATTTTAATCTTCTCCAAGATGATCCAAATGCTCTCTTTGCAGACCTGTTTAACATAGTTTCCAAAGAATTTGAAAATACGTTTACATTGCGGAAAGTTTCTAACAGTAATAAAATCACTTTTAGTGACTGGGCAACGCCAGGTATTTACAAAAGCCGACACATTGTACGACATAAAATCCTAAAATAATAATATTTAATTTATTGAACATTTGAAAATATACTCACGTACTTTCAAATTAGTGTGCTTAAAAGCAAAAAGTATATTTCTGAATAAAAAACTTAAAATGGCCGATAACAAAGTAAAAGCAGTATGGAATATCATAAATACTGAAACTGGGAAGAGTAACAAACGGAATAATTAACTAAAATTGAATATTAACAATGAAGTTTTTACAGGAGATAAAGAAGTTGCAAAGGCCTTTGAACAATTCTTTACTGACATTCCTTCCTTGACAACTAAAGGCTTAAATTCAAGTCCAAGACTTGCACAGGATCTTTTGAGTGATCACGTGCATCAGTGTCTTTCTGTATTTGCTTTTAAGCATATTAATTCACAAACTGTCATTAAAGCATTTAAATCTCTTAAATATCTGTTGGCCTATCTGTTAAAGTTGAAAGCTGTATTATTGATTTAATAGCGTCATATTTATCTTTAATCCTTAATAAATGTGTAGATGATGGTGTCTTTCCTGATTTAATGAAGTTGAGTAAATTGATCCCTCCTTTTAAATCAGGCGACAATGAAGACCCTTCCAACTATAGACCGGTCTCAGTTTTACCAGTATTTAGTAAGATTTTCGAAAATATTTATTTTTAATCAATTATTATCTCATTTTTATTTAAATAAGTTGTTTCACAGTGAACAATATGGATTCACTAAAGGGAAGTCAACCACTGATGCAGGAGTCAAGCACATATTTGACGCTTGGGAAGTAAAGCAGGATGCGTTCGGTGTATTTTGTGACCTCTCAAAAGCTTGATTTTGATTGCGTTAATCATGAAACACTTTTATGTAAATTGGATCACTATGGAGTTAAGGGTGAATCTTTGGCGTTATTTAAGTCATACCTTAGTGACCGGATTCAAAAGGTAGACATTAATGGAGTAAATTCATCTGGAGCATTAGTCAAAATGGGTGTTCCGCAGGGCTCCATATTGGGGCCCCTATTGTTTTTAATATACATAAATGACCTTCCTTACTTAGTTAGAGACTTATCTGAGATAGTACTATTCGCAGATGACACGTCACTTATTTTGAAAGTGAATCGACATAACGAAATTCTTGATGACGAGAATTCAACTCTCTCTCTGATTTTTGATTGGTTCACTGCAAATAATTTAGTTCTAAATGCAAAAAAGACGAAATGTATAAAGTTTACTTTACCAAATGTAATTCAAGTAGATGTCAGTTTATTTTTGCAGGGGTCCAAGCTGGAGTTAGTTAACGAAACTAAGTTTTTAGGTATTACTGTAGACTCTCGTCTTCAGTGGGGTCCCCACATACAAGCTCTCTGTGGTAGACTTAGTTCAGCCGCATACGCTGTTAGACGCATAAAGCAGATTACTGATGAAAATACTGCTTGATTAGTATATTTCAGTTATTTTCACAGCATTATGTCATATGGCATAATGTTACGGGGTAGAGCCGCGGATATAGAAGCAGTCTTTGTCTTGCAAAAGAGAGCAATTCGGTCTATTTATAACATGAATTACCGAGATTCATTAAGAGAAAAGTTTAAAAAAATTAATATATTTACGGTCCCATGTGAATTTATTTATCAAGTTATTAGATATGTCAGAAAAAATATTGATAATTTCCCGAGGCTTGGTGTGCACCACTCTGTTGAAACCAGAAACAAACATAAACTAGCTTTTCCAAAATTAAGACTTGCCAAAGTAGGTACCTCTTTTGTAGGACATGGTATAAGATTTTACAATAAGCGTCCAGAGGAGGTCCTTAGTTTGCCTGAAAATAAGTTTAAACTATACTACATTAAGCAGGGACTACTTAAGAAAGCTTATTATAAAATCAATGATTATTTGGATGATAATGAAGCATGGTGTAATAAATAATAATAATCTTATTCAATATTGTAATTATTAGTATATTTTAATACTGTATGATTCCTCTAAAGGCTTAAAATTAATTAATATGTAAACTTACTTTGTTAAGGGTAATAGACAATATGAGACGGGTTGTCTAAGATATATTTTTTTCTCGTGACTAATTCCTGCAGTCTTATATTTTTTTATGCCTTTACTTGAGTAGGTATGTATATGATTTTGTATCATATGTTTTATTTTGAAAAAAGGAATGTTTGCTAAGTTTCTTGCCGTTCTTCTCAGCAATACTAATCGAATGGTGTGGATGGTTACGCATTATGTATATTTAATATTTTTATTCCTGTAATTCTATATTTTATGCAGGTGTATAACTTTATTACATTTTAGTAGCCCAACCTTAATATTTTTTGTATGTATTTCCCGTTTTTATTTATGAACTTATTTCTTCATTGCATTATGTATATATAATATTTTTATATTTTTATTCCTAGATTCCTCTATTTAATTTATTTTTTATTTATTTAAAAACTTACGACTATCATTTATTTATGCAGGTGTATATTTTATTTCCCGTATTATTATATATTTTTTTATATTCTAAAGATATATTATTTTGTTAAAATATCTTTGCTTGAGGTTTGGCTAAACGAGGAGGGCAAAGACGTCGAAATATTATGTATTACAGAGCACCATCGTAGAGAGGAGGACCTGTGTAGAATAGTTGTCCCAGGTTTTAAATTGGCTAGTTGCTTTTGTCGCTCAAACAATAGGAGCAAGGGGGGGGTGTGTATTTACCTACGAATTGATGTTCAGTATAGGGATCTGACCTATATTAATAAATGCACGATTCCATATATTTTTGAAATATGTGGAATAGATCTAAATGGTATCTTTATACTATGTTTGTATAGACCTAAAACCGTGAAGGAAAACGATAGTTTTTTGGATCATTTGGAGGGCGTCCTGAGCACAATTTTTAAACATAAAGAGCGAAAAGTAATAATCTGCGGAGATTATAATATTGACATTTTATCTAAAAACTCGGAGTCTTTGGCATTTCTGTCTCTCTTAAAATCGTTTAATGTCAAAGAGTTTATCCATGTACCGACGCGTATCACTAACCACAGTGAAACATGCCTCGACAATATACTGTCAAATTCCGTTTTGAAGGATGCGACTGTCTCTGAGGTTGGTATTTCTGACCATACTCTTCAGTTTGCTTCTTTCAACGTCCGAATCAGCAAAACTACTAAAAGACTCTTTAAACTTGTCAGAGATTTTAAAGATGAAAATCTTCTTAGGCTGAATAATTTTCTACTAAGTAGATCATGGACTGAAATATTTGAATCAACAGACTGCAATATGGCTTTTGAAAAGTTTCTCGATATTTTAACTGAAGCTATTGATGTTTATTGTCCAGAAATCAAAGTTAGATGTGACAATAAGATGAAAAAAGATATGTGGATTACACCGGGTATAAAGAAATCATGTAAGACAAAAAGAGATTTATTCATTCAATCAAAAAGATCAAATTCCGATGAACTACTTCGATTTTACAAGGCATATTGTTTAGTCTTATCAAGGGTCATTGGTCACGCAAAAAGAAAAGCAAATGAAGAAATAATCCTAAAATCTGATGACGCAGTAAAATCTACTTGGAAACTCATCAATAAAACCATCAAAGGAAATAAGCTAAATGAAATTAATATTTATAAAGGTCTAACGGATGGTACTAAAGTGGTGCTTGATAACTTAGAAGCTGCTCAGTTGTTTAATAGTTTTTTTACCGACCCAGGTGTGGATGCTCCCAGGGCCTCAACCGATCCAATAAAATTACCACATTTTAGTAACGAAACTATGTTCCTAAAACCGGTCTCAAAAGATGACCTTCTAAAAGCAGTGTCCTCACTTAAAAATAAGAAATCGTGTGGATACGATGGTATACCTCCTAGGGTCGTTAAATTTATAATTAACCCTATCGCTGAACCCCTATTATGCATTATCAATCTTTCCTTCAGGGAAGGTGTCTTCCCGTGTAGATTAAAACGAGCTCAAATAAAACCTATACATAAGAAAGACTCAAGACTGGCCGTCGATAATTATAGACCCGTCTCGCAGTTGACTGTTTTTTCTAAGATATTTGAAAAGTTAATGTTAAGCCAGCTTCGTAGATTCCTCACTTTTCATAGGATACTAGCAAGGGAACAGTTTGGATTCCAGAAAGATCTTTCGACAGTGGATGCTATTTTTGACATGGCGGAGTTTGTGTCAGAAGCCTTGGATGGCAAACAAAATATAGTGACTGTCCTATTAGATTTATCCAAAGCTTTCGATAGTATCGACCACGGTATAATGCTTGAGATGCTGAACAGATACGGTCTGCGTGGCAAGGTTAATGAGTAGTTCTTTTCATACCTTACAAACCGTGAGCAAAGTGTCCTACTTCCTATCATAGACAGTAATGATATGTTGGTAAATGTGGAGTCTGAATCACTAGTATTACAGAAAGGCGTCCCTCAGGGTAGTATATTGGGCCCAATCCTCTTCCTACTATATATTAACCACTTGCCACAGGTGTCAAACAACAAAGTGGTAATGTTTGCCGATGACGTGTCGGTTTTCTTCAGTTTTGAAAGAGGTAGTGATAAGGACTTAGCAAGTGAAATCCAACATTCCATTTTTGCTATTATAAATTGGTTCAGAGATATTAAATTAAGCACTAACGTAAATAAGACTAAAATGATTCACTTTAGAAACTACAATACGCAAATTATGGATGTTAGTGTCACTCTGGAACTCAAAACTTTGGAATTTGTATCCGAGGCCAAGTTTCTTGGAGTACACGCTGATGAATTTATGAATTGGAAGTGCCACATCCAAGCCTTACAATGCAAACTTAGTAGCTTCTGTTACGCCCTTAGAATGCTAACTCATGTAGCAACAAAACGTGCTGCACTTCAGGCATATTTTGCCTTTTTCCAGTCGAGGGTACTCTATGGTTTGTCAATATGGGGTGCTACTGTGGACATAAAAAAACTGTTCATATTACAGAAGCGTTGCATAAGAATAATTGTAGGGTTGACATCAAGCACGGTGTCTTGTAGAAATTATTTTAGGCAATTAAAAATTCACACGATTACGGCATTATACATAATTGAACTATGTAAACTAATCAAGCGGTATCCAGATAAATTCCCTATTAGATCACTTAGCCACAGTGACAGGTTAAGGGAGCGCTATAGATATGACATTGAGCAATCCCCTTGTCGTACAGCTGCTTTTGCAAGATCCACTAAAATGGTTGCTGTGAAGGTGTATAATGCGCTTCCAAGTGTAATTAAGTGCCTCACTGGATCTAAATTCCTTGATGCATTAAAAGGCTACTTGTTAAAAATCTCACCATATGACCTCAATGAATATTATAATTACAGCGATCTTTAACTTCTATCATACTTGCTCAGTGTTTGGCACTTTCGCATTAGAATAATAGTGTAATGATTCGTATCCGGAGTCCATTGTTGTTTGATTATAATTGTAAATAATTTGTCCATCCAAATTTATTTTATATAATTTATTTGTGTGCATGATATTGTTACACCCTGTGGGTATAATTACATTGATACATAATTATAATACTATTACCTATTATCATACATGTAATTAATTGCAATAAACGAATATGAATATGAAAATATGTTAGAATTAACAAAATCAAAATATTTATTTTGTAAAATAGATACATAAAGTATACTTTCTACAAGTCAAAGTTAATCTTTACAATAAAAATCTTTAGGATAAAAAAATAATATGAATATACTAATAAGGGAAATACATACAAAAAATATTTAGGTTGGGCTACAAAAATTAATTTATATTACATAAAGTAGAGAAATCTAGGAATAAAAATATTATATATAAATGATGCAAGGAACAAACAAGTTGGTAAATAAATAAGGGAAATACATCTAAAAAATATTAAGTTTGGGCTACTAAAATGTAATAAAGTTATAAACCTGCATAAATTAAAGAAATATAGGAATAAAAATATTAAATATACATAATGCCTAACTTTGACTTGTAGAAAGTATGCTCCATGTATCTATTTTGCAAAAATAAATATTTTGATTTTGATTTGATTTGATTTACTCGTTAACTTGTAAAGCCTACTTAGCTGCGATAGTTTGCCTTTTAATTTCGTTATATACTACTATCAACTATCGTGAATTTTTGTACATATCCCAAAATAACAGTTTAGCTGGCAAAGGGGGGAACACTTGTCTCTATAGCCCGAGCACTAACGCTGATCCATCATATCAGCTATTCGGATAGTGACAAAAGCATGAAATTTGGCACAGATGTTCTCTGGATAGATCTGAGTAGATTAAGCCCGGTTACCAGTGGTTCCACTCACTAACGTTCGTGGTGGTGGGGGGGAATTCCATCCCCGCCGCACCTGAAATAAAAAATCTTACGGATCTAGTTTAGCTTAAAATGCACCAAAAACTGGTGCCAGTGCAAAAAAAGGAACTTAAACTGCACCGATATTCTTGCTTGTGCAGTGGTAAATGTACATAATTATTTCATTTGAGTTCTTAAAAAATGGAAAATGTTACGGAATTTTCTTTGTGATACCTTACTTTTGACCTATCATATTAATTTAATTACCTGTATTAACTGCTTGGTTAAATTTGTTGTTCATATATAATGTATGAAAAACAAACTTAATTTTGATGTTGTCATTTCAGGAATGCAAAGGGATCTATATTTTTTTATTTGGTTTTGATCATAGACATTATTAATAATGTCTTTGGTTTTGATAATGAAATTTGTTTTGTATATTTTGACGTTAAATAATTGTAATTTTGCACGTCGAAAAAACTTACCTCGCTGCTGCGCGACTATTTATATTTTTTTCTCAAGAAAATATTTCAGGAAGTATACATAAAGTGTATATTTATAGTAAATATATTAATTGAGCTTTATAATTCAATTTTTACTGTTCCCTACAATGATTAGTTTTTAAGTGATTGCCCATTAAAGACGAAAGTCTTGGATATGTTTTATATTTTTTTGCATAAATCTCAGTAATTCACTATGAAATGATGTTATTTTATTATGTTAAATAGATTTGTCATATGTTTTTCACACGAAAATGATACCAACATTGTTCTTTTAGCTAAAATAGATCCGTAAGATTTTTTTATTTCAGGTGTTTGGGGGCGGACCCTGGTCACTATGTTTTACCAAAGTGCTAATAAAGACCAATAAAATAAGCCCAAACTCAAAAGGTCTGTTGTTTTCCGTTGAGGAGATCCCGTACCCACCTTCCAGTCCCATCATCAGACCCTGATCACCATGTTTTACCAAAGTGCTTGAAACCGCTAGGCTTCAGTGCAGGGCTGAAATGTGGAATATGGGGATGTGACAATGAGGAATGTGGGCTTACCTGGTTGCTGCTTTCCTTTGTCCAAGATGGCCGCGACGGGAGACGCGGCGTGCCGACAAAACTGCTGCTGGTCTGATGGGAGATGCACTTTAGATGCACTTGCACACAAAATAGTTCTGAGCCGGTAAATGTTTGTAAGCGGATCGCTGGCACTGGGCATGCTACAGATGAGCTGAGCGGGTTCTCACAGCCGCGCGTCTGTCACGGTGTCACCGACGCAACTCTCGGAGGTCACGGCGGGCACTCGACTGTCGGTCGACCAGCGCGGGCGCCGACCGTGTTCGACACTGCAGCGCCCTCTAGCGGATAAACGTCGCGTTCGCGCGAACAGTGCTAATAAATAAATACCAATCGAATAAGTCCAAACTCGAAGGGTCTGCTTTTGTCCGTTGAGGAGATCCCGACCCACCTTCCAGTCCCATCATCAGACCACGGACACCATGTTTTACCAAAATGCAAATAAATACCAATCTAATAAGTTCAAACTCGAAGGGTCTGCTTTTTTTTATATATATAAAACAGCTTACTCCTCCGACATGGGTAAATCGGAGATTTTGATTAATGCGGTTATGACCGTATTTATTCCATATATTTTTTATGCTTTAATTTTATAGAAGTTAGTTATTAGTATAATAATATTATAGGTAGGTAACCTTCCAGTCCCATCATCAGACCCTGGTCACTATGTTTTACCAAAGTGCTAATAAAGACCAATAAAATAAGCCCAAACTCAAAGGGTCTGTTGTTTTCCGTTGAGGAGATCCCGTACCCACCTTCCAGTCCCATCAGCAGGCCCTGGTCACCATGTTTTACCAAAATGCTAGTAAAGACCAATCAAATAAGCCCAAACTTGAGGGGTCTGCTGTTGTCCGCTGAGAAGATCCTGTACCCACCTTCCAGTCCCATCATCAGACCATGGTCACCATGTTTTAACAAAGTGCTAATAAATACCAATCTAATAAGTCCAAACTCGAAGGGTCTGCTTTTTTTTATATATAAAACAGCTTACTCCTCCGACATGGGTAAATCGGAGATTTTGATTAATGCGGTTATGACCGTATTTATTCCATATATTTTTTATGCTTTAATTATATAGAAGTTAGTTATTAGTATAATAATATTATAGGTTTTAATTAAATTAAATAAATAAATATCTACATATAATTACACAGTGAGATACGTTAGGTCTTGCGTCTAAGTATTTTAATCTTCACTATTCTAGTTGAAATTTCAATTAAATGTGCCCTCATAGCGTCGTCTTGCATAGCATTTTGAAGATTTTTAGTTTTTATGCTTGAACCCATCTTACATTCTGTATTATGTCGGGGTACACTATGGGCTGGACAGTAACAAAGCAAGTGGATCACATCTTCTTCTTCGTCAGGATCGCATATACAACTAGGAGCATTTATAATACTGCAGTTGAACAAATATTTAGGAAAAGCACCGTGCCCCGTTAAAATTTGTGTCATCATATAATTTGTTCCCATTTTTCTTATGACTTTGTAAGCAGATGATATGTCGGGGAAAAACTTTTTTGTGATTGACGCAGTAGAGGATTGTTCGTATCTTCGCTGCCATTCCTGTATGCTTTCTTCTCTTATCAAACTCTTCGCATATGAGACGGGATACATGTCGTAGTCAGGTGCTGTTCGCTTGTACAAGGCTGCTTGTTTTGCCAGTTCATCAGCACGTTCATTCCCAGCGTTGCCAACATGTGACTGAATCCAAAATAAACTCACACTTTTACCATTCTGCCTGAGGAGGCTAATTCAATGTCTGATGTTCATTGCGATTGGATGCAAGGTGTCGCTGTTTATGATAAGATCTATTGAAGCTCGTGAGTCGTTAAAAATGTTGATGTTAGTGTCTTGGAGTTTTTCAGTTAATTCAAGAGCTTTTTGTATTGCAAGCATTTCGGCTTGAAAGACGCTGCAATAACTTTCCAGCAAAAACTTTGTTGATTTTACTTCTGTTCTGTCCTTCCATATAGTGACAGCTGCACCAACCTTTCCCTGAATCTTGCTTCCATCAGTAAATACGTGGGGGCCCGTGATTTGATGTGATTTCAAGGTGTTTTCGTCGAGATTTTCCAAGCACTCGTAAGTGAGGATTTCGACCTTGGCGGGATGAGGTTTTTTAGTGTATGGCAGTTCTGTTTCAGGTAATCTGTCCTCGGGTAAGCTGTCGAAGGGCTTTGCTCGTCGAACTGCATACAACTTCACCGCTTCTCGGACACGAATGTCCAGGGGCAGCAGCCCAGACAACATCAGAGAAGACATCAGAGATGTAGATTTATACGCCTTGCATATTTTAATAGCAATAAGCCTTTGAATAGAGTTCAGTTTGTTCTGGATGTTTATCTTCAACGATTCTTTGCCCCTAGCGCCAGCAGCATACAGAATAATGGGTTCAATCAAAGAGATGTAGATAGTTCGTATAATGTCTGGATTCAGCCCCCAAGTTACTTTAGCGGCTCGAGAAATCATGTTATATATATTTGCGGCTTTCTTGCACACTGAAGCAACATGTGACTTGAAATTTAGTTTGTTGTCTATAATCAACCCTAGAATTTTGAATTCATCAGTGTACTCTATTTGTACTCCATTCATTTTTACAACGGGTCTATTATACAGTAATTTATTTGTGATGATCATTGCATTTGTTTTGTTTGGAGCAAATTTTAGTTTATTGTCGGCTCCCCAGTCCGCAACTACGTCCAACACCTCAAGTATCTGTGGTTCTAGTTCTATGGCAGAACCTCCTGAGAACATCAAAATGATATCATCTGCAAAGGCTTGCACGTATACGTTCATCTTCTCTAGTTTCTTAAGCAAAGAGTCAATAAGCAGGTTCCAAAATGTAGGCCTCCCAATTGACCCTTGAATACATCCCTTTGTGTTGGACTTAACCCATTCAGAACCTGTATAATTTATTTTAATTTGACGATCACTGAAGTATCCCAGCACCATACGGTATAAGTTTCTTGGGCAATGTTTGCTAATTAGTTGTTGTTTAATAGCGGGCCACCATGCGTTATCGAATGCGCCCTCAATATCAAGCGATACTAACACAACAATTTTTTTCATTTTAATTTGATCTTTGACTGATATGATCAGATCATATAAAGAATCCTCCGTTCCACATTGAGGGATGAAGCCGTATTGCCTAGTACTGAGCCCTGGATACATATGCCATTGTATTCTGGCAATAAGCATCTTTTCAATTGTTTTGCCCAGGATAGCGAGAAGCCCAATAGGGCGATGAGCTTTAGGGTTTGCATAATCAATTTTTCCGTATTTTCTTATAACTTTAATGGCAGCAATTTTCTATATTTTTGGAAAATAACCCAAACTGAGGCATTTGTTGCAAATTTGAAGAACAATTCTTTGTTTATTTTAATTGCTGCTAAGCAGATATCCGGGTTAAGCCATCAGGGCCGGGCGATTTTTTTGGATCCATATTTTCTATCGCTTTAGTCAATTCTGCCTCTGTGAATAGAGGGTCATCAGAAGAGAGTTCTTCACAATTATCCACATCTAGGCTCTCCACAGCTGTTCTTGTCTGGGTGTTTGCCATATTATCATTATCTGTTGTGTTATCTGGGAAAAATACTTCTGCAAGAAGTTTGGCTGATGCTGATGAGTCCACTATGTTACCAGTATTGTCCCGCAATAAATTTTCCTCAACTCGTTTATTTGTTCGATTTAGAATTTTACTTACTTGTGTCCAGATATTATCCTTTTTTATTGTTGTGCAAAAATCCCTCCAGCTTTTAGTTTGTGCTTCCATTGCAGCTTTAGTGTATTTTTCTTTCGCTTCAAGAAAGTCTTCAATTACATATTTTAAGCGGGATTCTGCGGTATATTTAATTCGTCTTTTTTTCCGGGTCATATATTTTTTAAGTTTTTCAATATCTTCATTCCACCATGGCAGTTTCCATTTGCTGTTATTCTTAATTTTAAGAATTGAAACTTCACATGCGCTGCTTATAGCATCTGAGTATGCTTCCACAAAGCTATCAAGCGCTTCTACGGAGGAAATATATTTTACCGTATCTTCTGTAGTATTATTGTTTAGAAGTATTGTTTCAAATACAACTTTGAAATTGTTCCAATTCACTCGTTTTGTGTTATATTTTCGAGTTCCTTGGTAATTTTTCTTGGTAGGATCACTTTTTTTAAGTATAGAAAAGGTTATGGCATTGTGATCAGCCGAAGTCAGTTCTTGATCTACAGTCCAGTTTTCAACGTTTCCTGCAAGAAGCGATGTACAGACGGTGACATCAACTCTGCTTTTGTAAAGCGTTACGGTAGACCTCAAAAGTTTTTGTTGTACCCTCATTTAGTATTGTAAGGTTAAGTTCTTCTATAAATCCGTTATAGCATTCACCTAGATTATTTTCGTATTCATTGCCCCACCAAGGACTCCAAGGGTCTGCTTTTGTCCCTTAGGAGATCCCATACCTACCTTCCAGTCCCTTCATCAGACCATGGTCACAATGTTTTACCAAAGTGCTAATAAAGACCAATCGAATAATCCCAAACCCGAAGCGTTTGCTGTTATCCGTTGAGGAGATCCCATAAGCACCTTCCAGTCCCATCAGCAGGCCCTGGTCACCATGTTTTACTAAAATGATAATAAATACCAATCGAATAAGTCCAAACTCGAAGGGTCCGTTGTTTTCCGTTGAGGAGATCCCGTACCCACCTTCCAGTCCAATCAGCAGACCAAAGTGCTAATAAATACCAATCAAATAAGCCCAAACTCGAAGAGTTGACTGTTGTCCGTTGAGGAGATCCCGTACTCGTCTTCCAGTCCCATAATCAGACCTTGGTCACCATGTTTTACCAAAGTGCCAAAAAGTGTGTCAGAATCATTGGAAATGGAAATCTGTAGTCAGACTAAACCGATACAGTTTTCTCGTATGGGACAAAATCTATACGTAAACCTGGCTGTAATCACTTTTTCAAACTAAATATTAGCAAAAGGTGTGTCCGGATCGTTGTAGATGTATATTTGTAGTCAGATTAAACTGATATAGTTTTCCCGTTACTATATACCATAGTATAATATGTGGTTAATAAAATAGCTTAAATCTAAAAACACATAAACTAATTACAACTTATTGACCCGAAGTCCATACAAGATGACGTAGGAGAAAACTCATGTGGCTCCCGGACTATAAATTTATATAATAATAACAATAATAAGCTTTTATTTCCCAAAAATTCAAATTAATTACATTGCATTGCTTAAACATACGATACTTAAAACTAATATTTATTTTACTATTTTGTACATAATAATTAAAAATAACAATAAACTTTGTTATAAAATTATATAATTCAATTCAATACACATCAAATCTTATTTTATTTGCAATATTGTGCTTCTTATATTTAATTTTAATAAAGTTGATACAGTTGAATTACTTTATACTTCCTTTTTCTACGTAATTGTTATTTTTATAATGTAAATGTTAATTTCAGTCATACTAATTAGATATTTTATATTTTAAAGTTAATTACTATGATACATAATAATATTTTTTAATTAACGTTAATAATAATTAAACTAAAAATAAATTATACAACTAAATGACATTGGGAACTTTACCATGGGAAATCTCCCCACAGCGGACAATGATAAAACATAGCTTATTTTAAAGCTATATACCTCTCCCGATGTTGACGTAAAGCGCATTATTGTGGCACATAGGTGTATTGAGATATGATGATCTAGAAAATGACTTGATTTTTGAACTTTTTACGTTGTTTTGCATTACATGACACCTAGTAATATTTATTTGTATTATAGAACAATACATAAGTAAGTATATAATTATTTTATTCCTTCAATTTTTTTTTTAATTTTTATTTATGTAATAAAATATTATTGCATTCATGATTATGTACTGTATATTCATGTCTACGTTTACAAACTTCAGGAACAGGACTAATTATGAAAAGAAGTTATGTAATAATAGATTTTTTATTAATTATCATAATCTATAATAATAATATCATCCAAAAAGGCAGCTGGCGTTAGGTTGACATCTTCATGTCTTGCCCATGAAAGATAGTATATCATGCTCGCAATATGTGCACAACATCCCACTGTGCGGCGGCCATCAATACAGGAACAGTAATAGCCCTGTAGTCCTTCGTGTCCATTTAGTGTAGGATCAATTAAAATGTACGTATAATACTGCCTCGATCGCACATGACGTGATTGTATGCGGCTTCTTATCAATGTCTTGTTTTCTATTAAGACGAGATGTCGATACACTTCTATAGTATAAACATTATTTGACCTCATGTGTTCATGGCAGTATGATCGGGCCAGTTTCAAATGGTATATGCCTAGGGTTATTGATAACAATTCTTCATAAGTCATTCTAGGGAAATCTACCAGGTCGGGGTTATTCGCTTCCATCCTTACGAATGTGACCCTTTGTCCGTTTATGTTATTATTTATAACGTAATCTGCAAGATTATTTTCTGTGTTCATCTTTTCATTAATTATGTTGATATAGTGTTGGGCCCGTTCATTGTCTTCATATGGAGATTGATTAGCATTTATGATAGCCGCACAGATTCTAAAATCTACCATCATGTTCCGCATTGTCACATTAAAATAGTTTTGTCGAAATATTTTAAAGTCTCCTTTGAATCTTCCATTGATTGCCTCTACCACCCACCGGCATAATGTGACCAATCTCGATTTATTGGCTTCAGTGGTGGTTAACTGCTGTTCTCCTCGTCTTCTTGTGGGTGGCAAATGTGCTTCAAATCCACATTCTTCAATAGTAGATACGGCGTCTCGAAAACCTCTGTCTAATATGAATGCGTCTCCTGGTCTGAAGTACCATTCGAGTCCAGATCCAGATTCATTGGACAATAGGTTTTTCAGAATCTCCGCGTCAGATGTGGTTGCAGCGTAGGGCCCGAAAACATCGATGATGTGTCCATCTTGGCACACTACTAAAAAAGGCTTCAGAAGATTCCTATATTTATGATGACTATATGTCTTTCTTTGGAACAAGAAATTCATACTTTTTTGTAGATAAATATAGGTGCCATCAAGTATGATCACAGCGTTACGGCCTTCATTTCCAAAAAAAGCATTTTGGATTCTGAGATTTCTTGCTTTGAGTTCCTCTATCGTTAAATGATCTATACCAAGGTAAAAAGGGACATAGTCTTCTGTCAAACATTGTCTTGCTATTCGAAGCTTTTTCTCTAATGTTCTTCTCGTCATTTTAAATAATGTCGCCAATCGTTCATTGGGTTCTCCAGTCCTTACTTTTAACAGATATATGCCCAGAACTGTGGCCGGATTTCGTGATCCCGCTCTTAGAGACGGCGTTTGTTCCAAAATGTTATTGAACTGATTTTTGCTCAAAGATGTCCAAAAATGGAATTCGTCGTCATCAAAGCTTTCAAGGTTTTCAAAGTCTTGTTTTTTTTCGAGACCCCATTTGTAAATGTTTATTATGTCTAGCATATAGTCACTATTGAAATCCTGGTGATTTCTCTGTAGCATCAGTTCTTCCCATACATTGTTTCTGAAGTGCGAATCACAAACTCGAGCACGATAAGGGATGTAGAAATTATGATTTCTTAACATATGGAGCTTCACGTACACAGGCACAGAATGGCTTGGTGCATTTCGACAGTTGTCATATATGCAGTGCCTTGATGTGTTAGAGGCACGTGAATGACCGTCGAGACTAAAAGGACCAAGAGGCAATTGCATCTCGGGTACTCTTGCTTGTTCATTGTCCGGTTCATCTGGCACCGGTTGTACCAATCTCTGTGCTTCTAACTGAGCTCGTACTGAACGATCAGCTCTTTGCCAGCAAGGATGGCATGTAAATCTTGCGCCATCAAATGTAATCTGTAACAATATGTAATATATTTTTTTTTTACATGCATCTTTTTAGTTAAAAATCCTATTTTTCTTATATAAACCTCTTTCATTTGATACCCATATTACGTAAGTGCAATACTTCAGTACTTAAAACACAACATGTTTTGTCGTAGTGTTATTTCATTATCCATTAATTCATTGTCACTCTCACAACTGTGGCGAATCTAACAACACTTCAGTCACCAAAAGCCGTTTAAGCTATGGTACAAAAAATGGATTTAGATACATACAACAGTGTAAACTCCAAGTAACATCACTCGATTTAACGAAAAACTCCCTACAGCGTCAAAATCACTCGTCTTTGGTTGGTTAAGCTTGTTTTCCATATAATGATACACTCCATGTAGCATTACACCCACTCTCAATAACGACGACTGTTCGGCAACGGTCGTATTGTTTTCGATTGTGTGCACGTGATATTGACTCCTATTCCTTTCGATGAAGGTGCAAAATGCAAGTGCATTGTTTAGAGCTCTTACGCTTCAATGATTCGGGTGTTTCCAGGAACTGTATATTCTTTTGTTGCTTTTAGTATCCTAGCCCGTAATAAACGCGACTGTCGGCATCATGCAAACCAAACTTTCTAATAAATTCGTTCTTTTGTTTACAAATTGGGACTGCACGTGTAGACTTTTGTTGACCATGACTAATAAGTAGGAGACGCTTTGGATTTAGCCGCTCTATCGTGTCCACAATATGGAAAATAAAGAAAAAATTCTCCCAGCAGAGATGGAGGGGAAATCTTCCAAAAAATTAAAGAAGCCTAAATACGAAGATTTGGAACAAGCTATACTATCATGGTTTCACCGACAGTGCCAAAATAATATGCCTATCTCGGGGCCGATCGTGAAAGCTAAGGCGGAGAATTTCGCTGAAGAACTTGGTTTAAATTCTTTCAAAGCATCAGAAGCATGGCTCGGAAAATTCAAGCAACGTCATACATAACTATTAGCTTGAAATAAACTTTTTCTTTTCAAAAAAAAAAAATCGAAATATTTATTTTTGCAAAATAGATACATTAAGTATACTTTCTACAAGTCAAAGTTAATTTACACAATATAATATGTCTTTAGAATATAAAAAAAATATATAATAATACGGGAAATAAAATATACACCTGCATTAATAAATGATAGTCGTAAGTTTTTAAATAAATAAATAAATAAAAAATAAATAAAATAGGGGAATCTAGGAATAAAAATATTATATATACATAATACAATGAAGAAATAATAAAAACGGGAAATACATACAAAAAATATTAAGGGTGGGCTACTAAAATGTAGTAAAGTTATACACTTGCATAAAATATAGAAATATAGGAATAAAAATATTGTATATACATAATGCCTAACCATCCGCACCATTCGATTAGTATTGCTAAGAAGAAGGGCAAGAAACTTAGCAAACATTCCTTTTTTCAAAATAAAACATATGATACAAAATCATATACATACCTACTCAAGTAAAGGCATAAAAAAATATAAGACTGCGGGAATTAGTCACGAGAAAAAAAAAATATATCTTAGTCAACCCGTCTCATATTGTCTATACCTACTCAAGTAAAGGCATAAAAAAATATAAGACTGCGGGAATTAGTCACGAGAAAAAAAATATATATCTTAGTCAACCCGTCTCATATTGTCTATTACCTTTAACAAAGTAAGTTTACATATTAATTAATTTTAAGCCTTTAGAGGAATCGTACAGTATTAAAATATGCTAATTATTAATTACAATATTGAATAAGATTATTATTATTTATTACACCATGCTTCATTATCATCCAAATAATCATTGATTTTATAATAAGCTTTCTTAAGTAGTCCCTGCTTAATATATAGTTTAAACTTATTTTCAGGCAAACTAAGGACCTCCTCTAGAAGCTTATTGTAAAATCTTATACCATGTCCTACAAAAGAGGTACCTACTTTGGCAAGTCTTAATTTTGGAAAAGCTAGTTTATGTTTGTTTCTGGTTTCAACAGAGTGGTGCACACCAAGCCTCGGGAAATTATCAATTTTTTTTTCTGACATATCTAATAACTTGATAAATAAATTCACATGGGACCGTAAATATATTAATTTCTTTGAACTTTTCTCTTAATGAATCTCGGTACTTCATGTTATAAATAGACCGAATTGCTCTCTTTTGCAAGACAAAGACTGCTTCTATATCCGCGGCTCTACCCCACAACATTATGCCATATGACATAATGCTGTGAAAATAACTGAAATATACTAATCTAGCAGTATTTTCATCAGTAATCTGCCTTATGCGTCTAACAGCGTATACACAGAGAGCTTTCATAATTCTAATATTTCTTCTTTCTATTTAACGACAACTCTCTTTAACGCGTCTTTAGTGTCGTTATATAGACTTTACACTGTATATACATACTGTTCGCGATGGAACAAAAGGTAAATAAAGAAAAGAAAAAAAAAGGACTTTGGAAATTGAGATGATGATTCACACCCTAGTCAAACACATGAAAAACAGACAACAAGTGATTGTGCCGACAGACATATCGAGATTGAGGTGGTCAGGCTCACAGGCCTTTGACCAGCAAATAAAGTTTAAATGTACAAACAAAAATGACTCTTATTTTCTATAACATAAAACACATAATAATAACACAAATAAACACAAAACAACTTTTCATATACTAAAGAATCCAAGAACTGGTTAGACGCACACACACACGCACAGATAATTTTGTATGGCGACGTTAGGGCGCAGACACATACATACGCTCGAATAAAGCAGAGGCACGAGCTTATTGACCTGGGGCCTTATTGTCTAACTTTAAATCTATCACAATACACTTGAATTTGTCATAATCAAAGGTATTGTGATAGATTTAAAGTTAAACGATAAGGCCCCGGGTCCACGAGAGGCATTAACGCATCGAACTGGGCCCCTTCAATATTGTTATGTCATGCATGAATAAAACGAAAAATATTCACCACTTCGCTTTTTAAACCTTATATCTATCTATATTTTATTACTTATTAATGTAAAATAATAAATACATACCTCTCGTGGCGCTATTTCTTGTAAAATAAATTCCACATGAACTCTGTTTGCCTCAAGGAATGCTTGAGATAGTCTGTGCTTTCTGCGCCGCAACACAGATCGATCACAAACAACACAACGGTTCGGTCTTTCCATTTCACCCAAAATCCAATCAAAAAGAGAAATCCAAAAAGTCCGTTAAACAAAGCAATAAGTAGTCGGTAATGATGAATAAAATAACAATAACAAAGGAAGCGCACAGATCGCAACGAGCAATGACGAAGGACTGCGACTGCCGTATTTGGTTTTTGAGCGATGCGCACAGGCCGCGAAACCGGTTTATTTTTTACTTGACCCCACCTCGACAGCCGTGCTGCGTCACTACCTGCCTGTTGCCTATTATTATGTTATCATAGCGATTGCTTATCTATAATTATTGTTTAAATATTTTTGTGAAGTAAAAAAATAAAAATACCAACAAATAAAAACCTCATGTTCTCGGCATTCCCGCAGGTTACAAAAATAAAAATTTCACATTTATAAAGTAGGTAATGGTATATATAAATTGTCATTAGTTTCGTTTGCGTCCGCTACTTTTCTAAAAGTGGGGCATAAAGTTCCCAATATCAATTTTTATTTACAAGAGTTTTATTTTTTTTGTCTGTTTGGGCACCCAAGATTGGGTAAAAGCCTCCTCCATAGCAGCCCAGTCTTTTCGGTTTTGGGCCAATCTTGTCCATGCTGGTCCAGTTATCGCAGTGATATTGTTGCACTAGCGCTGCTTTGGTCTCCTTCCTGATCTTTGGCCATCCCTTGGGAACCAGACTATAAATTTAGAATATCTAAATTAAAACTTCGCCTGATTTGCATTGACATTAGACATTCGGGCTGACCTAAATAACGCTTCAAGCTATATAAATTCTACAACATTATGTTCCCTATGCATATGCTTACACAGTCTCTGGTTCACTTTGAATTGGCACTGCCGCTATTTTACTCAAGAATCCCAAGTTTCAATTGGCAGCAGATCCGTAGATGGGGTTCACTAATGGCACCGGATGCGAGTTACGAAAGGAACAAAGTAACTTACAGTCTGTGACGTCACGGGCATTCACCATCAATAACCGTTATGGCGGTGTACTGACTGACCACTGATTACTGTACAAGAAATCGGATCCCAGACCAAGGCTTGGTGTCCCTTAGTGAAATCCGTCGCAAGGGGCGTTACTTTCAGGCTGTAAGTTACATATTACACATTTTAACCTTACAATATAATTTAATGTGAATCACTTTGTCTATAAAAATAATTTCGGAAAACTTACCCCGTGACAACGTTTTATATTGCATTTATTATCTTACACAACTGTGCTTATGCAAATATCGACAAAGATAACAAAACACATAAATTTTGCAATTATTTCAAAAAAGATTCTTTAATTTCCACTTCTGCGAACCAATGACAGAAAATGAATGATCATCGCTGATTACCCTCCGATTATTTCTTTAACCTTTTCTTGTTTCGACCGTCAACTTTCATACAGTACAAAACTGCTCAGAAATTTTACTATTGGTGCCATCTATTGGCGAGAAGCAGAAATAAACATTACAATACTCCCCCTCCTCAAAGGGAATACAACCTGCATTCCATGAAAGAAATAAACTATATTAATACTTTAAGATCTGTCGCATGCCACTTACCCAGATCTTTTCCTCTGAGGCTTTTTAGCATGTATACATCCGACGATAGTTTCCCAGATATTACCGCTTTTTTCATATTTAGAAGAAAGCTTTGCCATAAAATTTTTGTCAGCATTGGACTGATACTTTGTCCTTTTCCATACAAAATCTCCAACTTTGTAATTAACATTTCTGCGTCTTTTATTATAATTCTTAGAATTAATTTCATAAGCTTTTCTCATTCTTTCGTTTATGTCCTTATATAAGTCATCTCGAACCTTAAGTTTTTCTTCATAAGCACTTCTGTCAAATTGCAATGGTTCTGTCGTAGAGAAATTTATGTTATTTCTTTTACCATGAATAGATGTCTCCCGTCCCAAAAATAAATATGATGGTGTTTTACCTGTTACCTCATGTACGGCAGTTCGGATTGCGTGGCCGATGTGGGGTAAATACTTATCCCAATCTTTGTGGTTGTCTTGAATATATGAAGCGATCGTTGTTCCAATTACTTTATTGACTCTCTCTGTTGGATTGGCCTGAGGATGATAGTATGGTGTATACCAAATTTCTGAATTGTATTCCATAATCAGTTCTTTAAATTGATTTGACGTAAATTGTTTTCCATTGTCACAGATAATTACATTAGGTACTCCATACATGAGAAATTCTGAGGGGAAACAGAAAAACAAACTTACTGAACCAACATGCAATGACTAGCAGCATAGTATTTCCGGATCTAGATCTTGGGACGGGCCCGATTAGATCCATAGATATTATTTGAAAAGGTTCAGTAACCTCGTTATGCTTACCCATCATGCCTGTTGGTGGTTGTTGGTTATGTTTGTGCTTAGCACATATTTCACATTTATTAACATAATTTTTCGTATCTCTAATATGTGATGGCCAAAAATAACGCTGCCTTACTCTATTGATACTCTTCTTTACTCCAAAGTGTCCTGAGATTGGATCGTCATGGCACTCTTTGAGAACAATGTGTCTTAATATTTCTGGAATTACCATTTTCCAAGAATCTTTTTCTTCTGGAAATTGTTTAAGTTTCAAATACTTCCATAATATACCTTGATCAATTGTCCAATCACCTTCTGTCTTCCCATTATTGACCGCGTGTTCCATGCTGATATACCAGTCGTCTTTATCCTCTGATCGTATTTCAATACCCAATATTTCTTCTTGGTCAACGGCTCGTGATAACGAGTCTGGATTTATGTTTTCTTTACCCTTCCTATAAATCATTTTATAACCTTCCGTGAGGATCCTTCATTTTATCTAAACATTCGAGGGCACTATGATCTGTGAGTATGATGAAATGTGAACCTTCAATGTATGGCCGAAACTGTTCAACTGCATGCACCACACTCAGTAATTCTCTTTCCGACGTAGAATACTTTGACTCCCTCTCCGATAATTTTCGACTCGTATATGCAACTGGCTTTTCCTTTCCGTTAATTTCTTGGACTAAAACCCCACCAATACCTCTGTTTGATGCGTCGCACTGTATTTTAAATCCTTCAGTGAAGTCAGGACAACTCAGCACCGGTGTAGTGGTAAGAGCTGTTTTTAAACTCATAAACGCTTTTTCTGCTTCATCATTCCATAAGTGAGATCATGCAGAAGCACAGCTACAATTGAAAAATGTTCCACAAAACGTCTATACCAGCTGGCCAATCCTATGAAACGCTTCAGTTCTGTAAATGAATATGGTCTTGGATAATCAATAATTGCTTTTACTTTACTGGGTCAGTTCGCAATCCCTCATGGTCTACGATGTATCCAAGATATTTCAAAGATGAGCGAGCAAACTGACATTTCTCTAAGTTGATAGTTAAACCAGCAATTTTCAGTTGTGTCTTAACCCAAAGTAAGGAATCCATGTGATCTTCAAATGTCATACTGCAAATAACTATGTCATCTAAGTATGTAAATATCTTTCCTTCATATTCTGGCGGAAACAATCTATCCATAAGCCTTTGCTGAGTTTGACTGGCTTTACTTAGGCCAAATGGCATAACTTTAAAATAAAAAAGACCCATGCCAGCCAAACCAAACGCAGTCTTTTCTCTGCTGCATAATTCCAGGAGCACTTGCCAAAATGCTGATTTCAGATCAATGGTCGATAGAAATCGTGGTTCTTTTAAGTTATCCAGCACTGCTGATACTCTTGGTAATGGATAGGAATCTTTTTTTGTAACTTTATTGAGTTGTCTGCTGTCCAAGCAAAGTCTATTATCCCCGTTAGGTTTTTTAACCAATAAAACAGGAGATCGCCATGAACTAAATGAAGGTTCGATTACGTCTTTTTTAACATATCCCTAATTTCTGCTTCCAGCTCCTTCATGATTGGTGGTGCAAATGGATTTTGTCTTTGCTTAACTGGTAGATGGTCACCTGTATCAATTCTATGCTCTATGAAATTAGTTCTCCCTAAACCAACACCAATCGAAGATTGCATTTCTTGAATAACTTTTTCCAACTCCTGTGTCTGATTCACTGTTAGTTCATGACGAGATATAACTGAATTTTCAAAATTTACCTCCAACATTTCTATATCTTCCAGTTTTGTTAGAATACACCCTGTTACACTATCATTTTCTACTCCTATTGACAAATCGAAAGCCCAGAAAAAATTCACGCCTAAAAGTAATTCATGTTTAACGTTGTCCATGACTTAGAATTTCACAACATTATACTTATCGATAAATTCAACTGGTAAATGTATCACTGAGGTTATTTCATGAGAAGTACCATCTGCCGTTGTAAGTTTAAGCATTTCTATATCCTGAGTTACAAATCCCATCGTCACAAGTTCCAAGAATAATTTCTTTGATATTACTGAAGATGTGGCGCCAGAATCCAACAGACCAGCAAAAGATTTATCTAAATTTTTTACCACTGCATAGTAGCGGTTATCATGTGACTAATGCTTCACAGAACATATTTATCCGGTTTTAAAATATTGGGAAACTATATTCAACCAATTGTGCCATTCATCATGGTTTTCTTGATAAAATGCCTTTTTTATTGCCTTGGAGGACATTCGGCATGAATAATGTCTTCCCTTTTTTTGTTTCCCAGATTTTTACAAGAACAATTGCTTGAAATCTGGCCAAATTTTCCGCATCGGTAACAAAACAATCTTTGTTTTGGGATTGTACAGTCTCTGAAAGTATGACCAATAGCTCTGCAGTTCCAGCATTTACTGACTGATATTTCCCTTCCAATAAGATGCTGTCGTATCTCCGATCCAATAACTGCAACTTCTGAGGTCGGAGCTCCTTGATAGGCTAAATCTGGTTCCAAGGTATTAAGAGTGTTAACAGGTTCTTTAAATCTTTCACAACTTTGTTTAGTCGTTCCAGTATCCTTAGTACTAAACTCAACTCTGCAATATTTTGGAATAAATCCCTGCAAACAGCACGTTGGTAATAGGGTTGAAGATTTTGTAAGAAGATCGCTAATTTCTGAGATTCTGTAATCTTGGATGGCAATCTCCTAAACATATTTTGCATGACCGCTATATATATGTCCACTTTTTCTTCCCTTCCCTGTGTTCTCCTCTTAATTTCCTCCAGTAATTCCTCTTGATAATATGGGTTTTGAAACGCTTGAAGAAGTAATTCTACCAGTTCTTGCCAATTGTTGTACAATCTCTATTTGCACGAAACCAAATAAGAGCGTCTCCTTCAAAATAATCAACGGCATATGTCCATAAATCGTAATCGTTTGCATTACGAGCACTCTTTATTTCATTTATACGTTCCAGAAAGGCATTCACACTAAAACTGCCTTTCCCGGTAAATTTGATTCCCCAATCCTTAATTGGAATTAATTTTCGTGGCTGTTCATATTGATTGACTGTCGAAGTTCTAACAAAATTTGCACGTCTATCAATTTCTTGCTCTTGTGATTTACGCCCCAAATTAGTTTTTGAATAGGGGGAGTTTTGTTCAACAACTTCTTTCTCTATACTAGTACTCTCCAGTGCAGCTATAACTTCTGATGCATCTTCTCCGAAAGTCAGATGGAGGATTTCCTTTTCCTTTTCTGACAACGGTTGATTATCTTTGTCGTCCTCCGTGTCCTTTAAAGAAGTTAACGTCGTGAGGTAATCGTCAATGTCTGTACAAATTTTTGCATGTTTATTAACGTGTTCATCAATTACTGGAATGATAAGCTTAGCACGATGCTTCAGGTGAAGCAAGCGAGACTGTATACGTTTGATACTATTTCGATCGGGTTTACCTGATATTTCCGATAAATTAAGTGAAATTATTTTTAATTTCTCTTCACAAATAATTATCTGAGAGTATATGTCATTAATGCAAGATTTCGGTGTTTCAAACTTTATTGATGATAGGCCCTTCACTATTATTTGTTTTTCCTTCACTATTATTTCCCTAAGAACTTTTCTCATTGTATGAACATTACCTAAATCATGAACTCCATGACACGCCAATTCAAACTCGAGCTCATTTCTCAACAAACAATGGACATCCATTATTAACCCTTACAACAATGTTTATTATTAATAATATATATTTCGTTAAATTTTTGTCACTAAATTTGTGAAAATTCTTCAAAGCAAATAAACGTACTTATTGAAAGCATGTGAGAGACAAATGAACTAAAACTTAATAAATCTATAAATGGAAGGAATAAAAAACAAATACAAGAGATAAAGTAAATGGTACTTAAAATAAAGATTCGTCTTTCAATTTTTATTGCCGTTGGGCGCCATTGTGATGATTTCGCTTTGTACTTTAAATAGGGTAACTGTAGGTTCTGATAAAAATTAAAAGACACTGATCTTTGGGAAGCACACATTATAGTTTAAAACTGACCCGGACTATGTGGTTAATAAAATAGCTTAAATCTAAAAACACATAAACTAATTACAACTTATTGACCCGAAGTCCATACAAGATGACGTAGGAGAAACTCATGTGGCTCCCGGACTATAAATTTAGAATATCTAAATTAAAACTTCGCCTGATTTGCATTGACATTAGACATTCGGGCTGACCTAAATAACGCTTCAAGCTATATAAATTCTACAACATTATGTTCCCTATGCATATCGAGGGCTTCATGCCATAGGGGCGTAACCCCCAAAAATCGATTTTTAGATTTTAATGTCAGTCGATTCGTCAGTATAATCTGCTTTCTATGTAAAAAATACATATTTTTTGACACGGTAGTTTTTATCATATTTTAATATTTTTGTAAGGCGTATGATTATCGACACGCAATATATGTCAAAGCAAAAGGAAAAATAATAGGCGTAAATACTAAAAAAGAAAATTGTACGACAATTTGAACGTGCCAAAAAGACGTATGCACATACGACTTCGGATTTGTTTGATGTGTGTCGTGCTATAGCGGCGCAAGAACGTACGCCCTCCCGCTACAGGTCAGTGTGGATGGTCTCGCGACGTAAGGAGGGCGTATTTTTGATACAAATGAAGAGAAGTAACTAACACCACTATTTACGCCTATACCATCTGTCCAAATTGTAAGTCCTAGTCTCCTCGAAACATCCAACCCTGTCTCCAAATGCAACGAAAAGAACAATGAAGACAATGTATCCTTGCAAAATAAAGATGATGAAAATGTTGATCAGGATGTATCTAATAATGATCCACATTATGCTCCGCCAGATTTAGAACCTCAGCTAACACTGAGACTATCTGCAATATCAACCTACCAAGAAACTATCACAAACAACACACCAAACACAGCTCCAAACAAATTACCAGCACCACCTGACACAAATAGCGGAAACGAAGCCAAAACCAAGCGTAACAAAAGAAAAGCATCAGATAAATGGGTTAAAAATGTCAGAAAAGTGAAAAGAAACAAGGGCTTAGAATATACATCAACGACAGGACGTTTAGTGACTGGAAAAAAATGCATGATGATAGAATCACAATGCTGTAAGCAGGCTTGCCACTTGAAAATTGAAAATGAGAAAAAACTTCAAATTTTCAAATCTTTTTGGGACTTAGGAAGTATTGAAAGACAGAGAGACTTTATTTCTTCAAATGTGAAGTCCAATAATCCTACTGAAACTCGTGTGGTAAATTCAAGAAGAAAATATACGCTGGAGTATAGTTTTACTATCAATGGTGAAAAAATAAGCGTGTGCAAAAATTTTTTCCTTAAAAATTTGAATGTAAGTGAAAAAATGGTTCAAACTGCTATAGAAAAAGCACGTCGCGGTGTAGGTCAGATTCAATCGCCTGACAAACGAGGGAAACACGTACCTAAAAACAAATATGATGAGGATAAAATGAAATTTGCAAACGATCACATTGATTTATTTCCAGCCGTTCCATCACATTGGTGCCGAAAAGACACGAAAAGAATATATTTGGAACCCACACTCAATAAAGAAAAAATGTTCGAGCTGTATGTAAAGCACTGTAAGGAACACAATAAAGAAAATGTTTGCAAAACGGCCTACAAGGAGTTGATTTTGCAAAAAAACATAAGTTTTCATAGACCAAGGAAAGATCAATGTTGGTGCCATAAATATGAGCAGTTGTCGGAAGAAGAACAGCAAAAAAAACAAGAAGAGTATGAAGAACATATAAACAGAAAAGATTATGCAAAAGCGGAGAAATCTGTTGATAAATTGAGAGTCAAATCGGATGAAAAAATTATAGTCTGTACATTTGACTTTGAGGCTGTATTATATTGTCCCTTGGTCTTAGGAAAACCAGTTTTTTACAAACGTAAATTAGGCAGCATGAATTTCACCGTCCATAATTCTGCAACTAAACAAGGATATTGTTATTTTTGGCCTGAATATGAAGGCAACAGAGGTGCCAGTGAAGTATCAACATGCTTGCATCACTACATAACGAGCCTTTCTAATAAAGAGCACATTATTTTATACTCTGACTGTTGTCCAGGACAAAATCGCAATTCAATCCTGGTTTCAATATTGTTCTCCATTGTTTCCTCACAGGATAATTCAATACAAGTGATAGACTACAAATTTTTAGAGCCTGGACACACGTACATGGAATGTGATAGTATGCATTCCACTATAGAAAGTGCATCAGAATATGCAAAAATTTATATTCCTTCTGACTGGCATAACGTCATAAAATTAGCCCGAAAAGATAATCCTTACGAAATTAAGTTGATGGATCACAATGGCTTTATAGATTACAAGAACGTTCGTGATGCAACTATTCCGAATGTGATTAGATCCACTGATGGTTTTGTCTTAAAGTGGGGAAATGTGAGGTGGTTGCAACTTAGGAAAGACAAACCAGAGTCGTTGTTTTTTAAAAATGACTACTGGGAAGAGTTTAAAGAGGCCAAAATAAAGAAACCAACAAGAAGATCTACCGCAACATCCAGCATTCCACCAAAAATGTATTCACAACAAATATCCATAAAACCTGTTAAACATAAGGACTTGATTGAAATGTGCCGTGATGGAACGATTCCAGAACTTTACCATGGCTTTTATAAAAGTTTGCCTGTTTCCAAAACCCACCATGATAATGACTCGCATGTAGACGCCAATGGAGATGATGATGAGATGGCACTTTCAGTGTCCAAAGACTCGTTTTTAAAACGACGTCCAAGAAGAAAAAACTAATGTTTAAATTTATCACAACGTTTTAATTTCTATAAGTCTGAATAAAAGGCTGTTTCTCAGGGACTAGTTATAGATGTGTTACTAAATATTTTGATACCAAAAGTATCTTCTTAGACGTTTAAATTTTTAAAATAAAAAGCTGTTTTAATTTTAAATGTTTAATTTTTTATATAAAGTGTATAAGCCAGTTGAAAGGCTGTTTCTTAATGTTTAATTTTTGATACAAAATATATATTGTTGAGTTTTATGAGTATTCTTTTCATTTTAAGTAAATTTAAGAGCCGTTTAGTAATAATAATTAATAATAACTGTTGGTAATAATTCAGAAAATTTTGAATTTAAAATTTCAGTTTGTTTAATTACAAAAAGGCGGATTTCTTATTATACACCTGCTAAACGGCTCTTAATATTGATTTGAAAATAAGCTAATTATAATAACAAGTTTTTATTGTTTTATGACCAAATGTTTATGTTTTAAAAAACAATAAGTTTGTACGAGTATTCAATTTTATAATAAACTGATTTGAAATGTTTTATTTTTGAAGCACGTTTTTTAATATTGCCTACCCTCAAAGTATTTTCCAATCGTACGCCTTACGCAAAACGGAGTAAAGAAACCTAAGTCGTCAGACCAGAGAGGCGTATAAATAATTAAAAAAAATATCTATCTTTAATATGGCTTAATAAACATTTATATAGTGACACTTAGTTTGCAATTAGTAAAGTACATAAATAAAATAATCAAGATTCCCAATATTATGGTTTTTGTTTTTTCGCCCGAAAATTTGTATGACGATTTCATATAAAAAATGTCTTGGTCTGAACATTATCGCTGAGCTAAAGAGGCGTAGCTACGAAAACTATCCTTTAAAATGAACTAATCATACAACTGAATGTATGTAAATAACTGCTTCTTATGTATTACACGTCACGTAAATTATCGATAAATTATGTCAAATAATGAAAAAGATATTCAGTTTTTTGTCTCTCCTGTAAAGTAGCCATTTCGGGGATGCGCCCCTATGGCATGAAGCCCTCGATATGCTTACACAGTCTCTGGTTCACTTTGAATTGGCACTGCCGCTATTTTACTCAAGAATCCCAAGTTTCAATTGGCAGCAGATCCGTAGATGGGGTTCACTAATGGCACCGGATGCGAGTTACGAAAGGAACAAAGTAACTTACAGTCTGTGACGTCACGGGCATTCACCATCAATAACCGTTATGGCGGTGTACTGACTGACCACTGATTACTGTACAAGAAATCGGATCCCAGACCAAGGCTTGGTGTCCCTTAGTGAAATCCGTCGCAAGGGGCGTTACTTTCAGGCTGTAAGTTACATATTACACATTTTAACCTTACAATATAATTTAATGTGAATCACTTTGTCTATAAAAATAATTTCGGAAAACTTACCCCGTGACAACGTTTTATATTGCACTTATTATCTTACACAACTGTGTTTATGCAAATATCGACAAAGATAATAAAACACATAAATTTTGCAATCATTTCAATAAAGATTCTTTAATTTCCACTTCTGCGAACCAATGACAGAAAATGAATGATCATCGCTGATTACCCTCCGATTATTTCTTTAACCTTTTCTTGTTTCGACCGTCAACTTTCATACAGTACAAAACTGCTCAGAAATTTTACTATTGGTGCCATCTATTGGCGAGAAGCAGAAAAAAACATTACAAAGGTCTGAATCATATTCTTTTGTTTTGCTTATTTCCACGAAAATCTCTTCGACGCGGGCGGAGCCGCGGGAAAAAGCTAGTCTACATTAATTCTCATATCTAAATAACGTTTAAAAGGACCTAGGTCTTTCAATTTAAATTCTGAGCCTAATACAGTTTTCAGCTTTTCTGTCTCAACAGAAGAATTCGAAAAAATTAAAAAATCATCGACATAGACAGTTACAATCATTTTAACATTTTCAGTATATTTTGTAAGCAAACATGGTTCAAATTTACTGTTTTTAAAACCCAAGTTAAATAAAAAATCTTTTACTCTTCCATACCAAACTAAAAAAGACTGCTTTAGCCCATAGATGGCCCTTTTAAGTTTCAAAACTTTCCCATTACATTGATTCATAAATCCTTGAGGAATAGACATGTAAATATTCTCTGTTAAATGTCCATTTAAAAAAGCAGTTGTCACATCCAGGTGTGTAATGTAACCCCACTGTACACTGAGAGCAAACAACATTCTCAGTGTGGAATGTTTCACAACAGGAGAAAAAGTGTCTATATAGTCAATGTCCCGTCGCTGTGTGAAACCTTTCGCTACAAGTCTGGCACTATAACGCACTTTATCATTCACATCAAGCTTTTTATTGAACACACAGGTGCAATGCACTATTGATGCACCACTTGAGACATCGACAAGCTCCCACGAATTGTTGCATTCGAATGACTGCAGCTCTTCTTGCATGGCTTGTTTCCACATCTCAGCTTCTGGACCATTCAGTGCCTCTGGGAAATCAATCTGCTCAGCTTCTGGAGAAGTACTGGAAACATGTAAACCATAACGTTCCGGAGCTCTCCGCGTCCGCTTGACTCCCAGGGTTTCTGTGTCAAGTTGTGTGGTTGAAATATCAGTCTCAATGTCTGAAGTGACTAGGGTATCATCACTTACATCATCTACACTTTCAGCGTCTGTATGTACTGATGTAACAGAACTTCTACCAACCAGAGATTCATTTCCAGAAAACTCCCCCACTGAATCTCTGTGCTCTACATTCAGTTCCGGTGTCTCTTCATTTTCTGGGGTTTCTCCACTCTGAACTAAGTTTTCATCTTCTTCTTTATCATCCGTGATTACCACATCTGGTTTGCCTTCCATCACAATCACATCTCTCTTGATTAAGACGGTATTCTTTCTCGGATCATAAACACGGTATCCTTTAACGGTTTCTGAAAAACCAACAAGAATGTACTCCTCAGCTTTCCCGTCCCACTTCAATCTTTTTTCTTTGGGAACGTGAACCATCACAGGACTTCCAAACAAACGAATAAGACTCATGTCTGGTTTCTTCCCATGCCACGTTTCAACAGGAGTCTTGTTCTCCAGGCTTGAAGTAACGGATCTGTTTTTTAGATATACAGCTGTATTTGTCGCTTCAGCCCAAAACTGCTTTTCTAGCTTAGCGTCAAATAGCAAGCATCTGGCTTTTTCAACAACAGTCCGATTAGCTCTCATTCAGTTCCGGCGTGTATGCATTGGTCTTTTGGTGAATTATTCCTTCGCTCATCAAGAACTTTTCCATTTCACCATAACAAAACTCGCCTCCATTGTCTGTGCGAAGTATTTTTATATTCTTGTTCTGCTGGTTCTCAACCATTGCTTTAAATTCTTTGAATTTCTTGAATACTTCATTCTTATGCTTCAAGAAGTATATAAAAGTCATTCGACTGTAATCATCCACAAATAAAAGAAAATATTGTGCACCTGATAAGGATTTTGTCTCCATAGCACCACATACATCAGCATGTATAATCTGTAGTGTCTCAGTACTCCTATGCCCCACATGTAAAAATGGTAATCTCATTTGTTTACCTTCGCAATAAATCACACATTTTTCCTTCATCATGTCACTGGTAGCAGGATAAGACAGTCCATCCACAATACCATTCTTCATTTTGTTCATATCATAACAGTTAATGTGTGCTAGCCGCCTGTTCTGCACTTGCTACTGCCGGTGCTGCCAACGTACACTCTGTCACTTTTCTCTTCAGCCTGTACACTCCGTTGGTTGATTCTGCAGTAGCTACCAATACATTCTGCTTGTTACGAATGTAGCAGTGACTCACTGACAACAAGTTAGTCGTTAAACTTGGCATGCATAACACATTGAAATGTGGGTAGTCATATGGTACACACATAAAAATATAATTCTATAAAATTTTATTCATTTTTATTACTTCCAAGTATAATTTTAATGTTATAAACAGTGCATTTTTATACTGGACCCTTAATTCACCTGGACAATTAAAAATCACTCTGATCACTTCACTAGAACATCACTTTAATTTCACAAATGGATCCCTACACTCAGCTGTCAAAAAACATGCAAGACTTAGCTGCTATGTTCCTGGATAGGATGGGCAACTATGACAAGGATCTGCAGGATGCCAAATCTACAGTCACAGCCACAGATACACCTTGTGACTTGTCTTCGCTGTCGGGTGAGTTTATTTATTTATTTATTTAGGTTTTTCAACAGATACACACTTTACATTTACAAAACAAGATATACAGAGCAAGCCACAGTGGGTATCCAATAATAGAAAAACACAACTTATACATTCGCACAGTTTAAAGCATTTGTATGGAAGTCTTTGTCAATGATGAAGTCACAGATTGAGCTGCTGTCGCTTGGCGTCGATAGACATGAGATGGTATCCAGGAGAAAAGTTCTTTTATTCCATGGGATAGCTGAAACAGAAGAAAATCCATCAGTCACTATTTCAAAACTATTATCCGACAAAATGAAATTGGCAGGGTCAATCACAACTGATATCACTGTGTGTCATCGTCTTGGCAACAATAAAGAGAAAGCCAGACCTTTATTGGTGCGCTTCACAAACTTTTCTTCACGAAATACTGTTTGGAGTTCCAAATCTGTCCTTAAAGGCAATGGGATAACAATCTCCGAGTTTCTAACGAAGGGTCGATACGACAAATTTATGTCTGCTCGTAAGCACTTCGGCATACACAAGTGTTGGACATCCGATGGCAAAATCGTATTGCTGCTTCCAGACAAATCAAAGTGCAAGATAGAACTGATGTCTGAACTAGAGGCAATTGTGAAGAAGTTTCCTTTGTCGAAAGGCTCCCAGGAAGAGCATAAATCCAAGAATCCTAAGCCTCAACGTGAACCACTGAAACCCATTGGGAGGTCAAAGCGAATAGCAGCTGGTTCCAACACGAACAAGAAAACTTAAAGACAATTCTTTTCTTTCTATTAAGTATATATATATTTTTTTTTCGGTTCCGACTCACACATGTGTTTTTGAATCGTACGGATAACCATCCATGGGTATTTCATTTCGTGAGGTAGGTAGGTACCTAGTTTTCACAAATAATTTTAATTTTTCGTGTCGTTCGTTTATTTTGTTTTATTTCTGTCAAACAAAATTTATGTCAGTCAGTGTTCTGTCGCAATCTGTGACATATCGGAGCTACGTTCATAAACTGTGTATAGTGTAGCGAGTAAGATTTTAATGTCATCTAGCATAACTTTTTACAAAGTCGAGCTGCCGTCTCTTTTGCTTGTGTTTAAAAATATATATTAAGGTATCTGACTATATTTGTTCAAATTGCTTTCTGCATATAAAATTATAGATTTCAGAGAAATCATGCAGGTTTTTGATGTCATTTTTAAAATATGATGTTCACAGTACTTTCTTACTGCAGTCCTCGGGAAAAAGGGGTCAAGTTATAGCATCGCTTTTTAAGCTTTAAATAAGTTGTAGTTAATTGTAATAGAATAGAATAGAATACAATATTTATTTATTAAAGCAACAAAGGCTCAGTTTGTTAGTAAGACACACAAAAAAATGTTAGTAACAAAATAATATATACAATCAAATATAATAAAATTATAATGTGAGAAGGTGGTGTGATAGTCATTTTCGCACCACCCCACCCGATGTTTCGCAGCAATGACCTATATAAGAGCAGTCCAGTCTGCTTGCGATCATATTTAGGATGCTGTTGGTGCTACCCCGCACCCTGCGCACCAGGGAAGAGCATCTTTTTGTATTTGTATTTGTATTTATTTATTTAAGAAAAAAAAAATTGACATATGCATTCGTGTTTAAAAAGGAGCACTCGTGTTTGGGCCGACACGGACGAATGTATCGACTGTGATAGCCCTAATGAGCCAAAGGCCTGTTACAGGACCATCAACTTTGATGCGACACTTTAATGACTATAAGGTCATAGAGAGTAAGAGAGGGTTGGACGAGAAAAAAAAAAACACTACATGAATGGTAAAAAAGAAAAGAAAACAATTGTATGCTATAACAGCCTCATGCAAATTTACAAGTAATATTATTAAGTACTTATATAAGTATGTAATGTATTTTTGTATCTAGTTATATGATTATATTAATATGTATATGTATATACACCTAAAATTATTATTATTTTTTTTTTTTTTTTGTTTTTTTTTTTTGCCTACACAGCGTTTTCAATTGAGCAGTTTATGCCAGAGATCTCCAATTTCATCTTCACTTAACTCTAATAAATATTCTTTTAACTTTTTATTTAAAACTGATTTACGTTTTAAGAAAGGTTCTGTGTCAGTATCAATATAGTTGGAGACACTATCAGGTAATAGATGGTACAGACGAGGCGCAATAGAGTAAAAATTTTTTCGTCCGAAGAGGGTTGATTTAAAAGGTGCTGTGTATTTTCGCCTTGTATCTATTCGAGACTTTCTATTCAAAATCAACAAAGAAAAGTCTTTGAGATGTTTAGACATATATACAGCTGTTTGCCAGATAAAAATCTTTCTGGGGCCCAAGACTTTGCATAGTTTAAAGATTTCACTAGAGGGAAATCTGCGGGGTTTGCGTTTAATAATTTTCAAGTTTTGCTTATGTGCTATTATTAACTTATTCATAACACTAGACCCACAGCTTCCCCAGCCAATGATCCCATACAACATAAGTGACTGTGTAAGAGCCAGGTAAATATGCCAGAGTAACTTTTCGGATAAAATATTTCTGAGTTCCTTATAAACGTAGCCTAGTCTTAGAATTTTAGCCGATACTGCAGAAACATGTTTTTCCCATCTAAGATTTTCGTCGAGGTTCACTCCAAGGTAAGTAACGTAGGACATGCGTTGGAGATTTTTGCATTGACAAATAGTATCAGCTGAGCAAGCATGTACCTTCAGAGTAAGGTCCTCGTTTGGCAGGCCCGCTTTTGTCGGAGAGAAACACATGTAGACGGTTTTGTCATCGTTAAGGGTGAGTAGGTTACTATCAAACCATGCCTTGGCCTTTCTGATACCATCCTCTGCTAGTTTGAAAGTATCTGTCCATGTTCTTGCTGCAAAAACTAATACGGTGTCATCGGCAAAACAAATTGTCTTACATGTATCCAAGAGCGAGCAGAAGTCGTTTAAATATATATTAAATAAAATTGGACCTAACACACTGCCTTGCGGCACACCGAATTCAACGCTTTTAGTAGCACTCAAGTAGCTGCCTACTCTAACTATCTGACTGCGACCACCGAGATATGAAGAAAACCACTGGAATGCAGCGCCAGTGATACCAAGGGATCTTAGCTTTTGTAACAAAATTTTATGGGAGACCGTATCAAAAGCTTTCGCTAGATCGACGAATATTGCTAGTGATTTATTTTTGGCCTCATAATTTTCATTTATTTGCTGTGTAAGAGCAGCTAGAGCATCATTAGTGCCGGTACCGACTCTAAAACCATATTGACTTGTTGATATTGTCTCTTCTGTAAATGGTGTCAGTCTTGCCTTAACAATTTTTTCGAGTAGCTTGGATGTAATTGGAAGAAGGGATATTGGTCTATAGTTAGACATCAATTGTTTGGAGCCTTTTTTATGAAGCGGGATTATTATTGCTGTTTTCAAATCGTCGGGGAAAACACCAGATCTGAAACTTAAATTAAATATAGATGTCAGAGGATGTATTATATATTTTTTTATACACTTAAATATTTTTGATGTTAATCTATCACAACCGCTCGAGTTGGTATTTTTTAGATTAGATATAGCTTTTTCAATTTCTTCAGGATTAGTAGGACGCAAATAGAAAGACTTGTCTGATGAGGAGCCAGGGACTTTTTGGCTAAGTTCTTGCTCAGTTATTTTATTGACTTTTAAATGATTTTGAGCTAATGAGCAGCCAACCGAGCAGAAGTAAGAATTAAGGGAGTTAGTGACAAGATCAGGATTTTCAGTAATCCTCTCTATTTGACCTTCCACAATAAGTTCTTGAATATCTTTTCTATTATTTTTGACGCGGTTAGATGCTTCGTTTATCACTTGCCAAATTTTCTTAGAATCACCGTTGCAATTATGAATTTTTTCTTTGTAGTATCTATTTTTCGTTTTTCTTATCACAGCATGGCAAACTTTCCTGTAATTTAGATAATCATTTTTTAGGATGTGGTCATGGGGATGTTTTTTAGTTAATTTGTGTAGTTTATCTCTTTTATTTATGCAATAGACTAGGCCATCAGTTATCCATGGTTTTAGTTTTATTTTACGATTTGGTATTCGAGCATTGACGGTGGTGTTTTGGTTGACGCAAGTTGTTATAATTTCATGAAAAATTCTTAGAGCGGAGTTGACATCTCGAGAATCATAAATTGTCTGCCAACTACAAGACTGTATGTCTTTATAGAGCTGTAAATAGTCGATATTCCAATTTTCATTATTATAAATATTTTGTGTTTTTGGTAAGCAATCACTCAACGAGCAGAAGATCATTGAGTGATCGGTAAGGCTTGTATCTAGAACTACACATTGATATTCTTTTTGTGATTGAGTTCGCAGCATGCAATGATCAATACAAGATTTGTCATGGGTGGGTTTGTCGATTCCTACCATAAGTTGATGTTGAATAAGGAGAGATAAATAATCGTGAGTCTTCATGGAATTTATGTCTAAAATATTGATATTTGTGTCACCGACTAATATCAAATTTTTACTCTTGCATCTCCGCAGAGGCTCCTCCAGGGTCTCTAAAAACACATCAATGTTATCAGAAGAAGGGGATCTATACAAACCGATTATAGTTGTGTCATCAGGTAGAGTTATTTGAAGGCAATTAGCCCCGAGAACCTCTATTTCCTTCCACTGATGGGGGATGCTATTTTTAATGAACGCAACTACTCCATAATTCTGAATAGGATTAATTTCAGTGGCAATTGAGGTATAGCCAGGTAAACAATTTTGCGACTTACGGTGTTTTATTCTACTTTCTGTCAAAACCAGGACATCGAAATCAATATTCAGTGAATTTAATGTGACCATAAGTTGATCAAAGTTTTTATGTATGCTGCGTATATTAATGCACGCTATCAGTAAAGAATTATCAATGTTTTTATTTAATACTGTTCTACATAATGTAAAGTCGTTTGTTAGAATCGTTTCATTTTTTTGTTGGAAGTCTTGGAGATCATTATTATATTGAGTAATAAAATCGAACTTTACTGAAATAGCTAATCGTCGGATTATGTCGGTAGTTTATGTTGAAGATTTCATAATTTGTGTGTGTAGGCTTGTTTCGTGTGAAGTAAAAATATATATGTATAAGAATATATAAATATTTATTATTTTAAATTTGCGCATTGTTGCATAGAAACAATCAACTCGCGCCTCTGCGAACATCCCTGAAGCGCTGCAGAAGCGAGGCAACCTCAACAGCACCCTAAAGGCATTATTATATTGCACTCGGAGGACGTTATAAGACTTTTGAGTATAGTTAGCCCACAGGCTGCACGTGTAAAATGATGTGCAAAAAGCTCTGAACAGTGTTATTTTAACATTACGTGAGCAACGTGCAAACCTGCGAGCCAACATGTTCGCTCTCACCAATAACGCCCTCCGTCCTCTTTCAATATCCGCATCATCTTTGAGGTCGGGAGTCAGTATATGGCCTAGATACATAAATTTGTACACCCTTTGTAATACACAGTTATTGAGGATAACTGGAGGACACTTGCTAATATGGTGTTTGCTCCCTTTGACTTGGCTCTTTTTTACATTGTATACCAGTCCATGAGTCTCAGCATACGCCTCACAAATGGCCATAAGCTTCCTCAGGCCGCAGACAGACGCACTCAATAGGACCATATCATCCGCATAGCTAATATTGTTGATGCTGACGCCGTCTATGTGACAGCCGACTCTGGTCCTACTAAGCTCATCTATCAGGTCATTCACATACAGGTTGAAGAGCGTAGGTGAGCTCAACCCCCCCTGCCTCACCCCGCACTCCAACCCGTACCGTCGAGACATGACCCCTTCCCATCGTACATTATTGACCTGGTTTCCATACCAATACTTGAGAACATTAATTAGTTCTAGTGGGAGGTGTGCTTTATTAAGCTTTTCCCAGAGTACATCGTAGGAAACCAGGTCAAAAGCCTTTGACAGGTCGAGAAAGCAGGCGAAAATGGGAGATTTTCGTTTCGTGTAATAAGTGACAGCGTGCTTAAGAGACAACACAGCGCTTTCCGTCGACAATCCCGGTCTAAACCCAAATTGATTATCGTGCGGTTTGATAAATTTATTCAATTGTTTATTAAGCACGCTATCAAATACCTTTGAAATGACAGTCGCTAACGAGATTGGCCTATAGTTATTTTTATCCGCAAGATCGCCGGTTTTATTCTTCACTATAGGCACTACCACCGTTCTCAACATATCTGTAGGCATAAAGCTATGACCCAGGCAAAAGTTGTACAACATATACAGTACTCGAGGTAGATGCGGGCCAGCAAACTTTGGGTGCTCAATACTGAGCCCGTCGTGGCCAGGGGATTTACCTTTTGACATTGATTTAATTATATTTTTAATATCTTTAGCTGTTAATGTTATCTCCCTCTCCACTGCGGGCGCAGCATCCAACACAGACTGTCGTGAGGGCCCTAAAGGAGATTTAACAAAAAAGTGATCCATAAATAGATTGGCAATACTCTCAGAGCTACTCACACCGCAAACACTCACTGGGAGGCCTGGCCTACACTGTAACTTGTTCGTATCTTTCCAGAATAACCTAAAATCATTCTTCGAATGATGGCAGGCAAGAATATCCATTTTAATTTGGTTCTCATGATCCTGGCACCATTTTAAACGAGACTTAAAAACCTTTCTAGCCTCGTACATTTCGTTGTAGAGGCTACCTGAAGGAGGTCTGCCGTGCCAGACCCACAACTGAAACTTCAGTTTGGCCTCCCTGTGAGCCTCAGCCACATGTTTGTTCCAGCCCGCAACCACCTTTTTTACATATTTTCCTCTTTCACGACCTATCAAAGAAGCCTCACTCAGGGCCTGAACAATTTTCCTATATAAGTCATTTATAATTAATTTATGACTAGGATCATTACATAGTTTGTCACTACAACTCCGAAATTCGTATGGAAAATCAATTAGTCTCAATCTTTTATTACATTCTATTTGATAAGTATCGATTTCCTCAGAAGTTCTTTCTCCCCATAAGAATTTGTTGTGACCCACTTCATTAGCGTATTTCTTAGGTAATATAACATTAATATTACATTCTACCACTAATGGATAGTGGTCCGACCATAATACGTCATACATAACATTTACTTTTCCTATTGAACATTTTGCAGCTTTGGTTACCAAGCAATGGTCGAGCCATCGTTTTGCTCCATTTATTTCACTTACGTAAGTGTAGGTATTGGAAGATACTCCTAGCACATCACTATCAACACAAGACCATTCTTGGTCACGACAAACATCCGTTAACTCGCGGTAAAATAGCTCTGACGGGTTTGCGTTAAAATCCCCCAACACATACGCACAGTCTACTGCACAGCTATCTACAAGTGTATAATTGCACTTACCGCACTTAGAATATCCGTAAATTCCGTTAGATTTGACATGGAGTCCGTAGGCATATATACGCTTAGAATTAATAATGATTTATCACTTAGCACTATTTTTATTGCACATAACCGTGGGTTATTGCACTGGATAACGACCACGTCTTGAAAAATACTACGCCTCCACAGCAGAGCCACTCCTCCATACGGACGCCCCACCAGTATTCCCGCCGAGGTGTCCACCGCCGATACCCCATTATAGCTGAAGTCGTCATTTATGGTTTTTAAGAACGGTATTTCTTCCGGTAGTAACCACGTTTCTTGTAACGCTATAACGTCAGATGTCAAACACAAATCACGTATGGCTTGCATGGACCGTTTTACGTTTTTACAATTAAAGGTGACAAATCTAAATATATTACTCATTTATTTATTTTTGAAGAGCCGTCACCTGTTACAGGAGTTTCATTAATTCGCTTTACTTTAAAGTTAATAAAGCGTCGGAAAATGATCCCTTGGGGCCATAGTTTTTCGTCCAGAAACAGTTGTAATATGTGCTGGGACACGAAGAACTTATATGCATTATGGTCACACTCACGTTTGATCGATATTTTTTCCAATTTAACTGTTTCCTGTGTCTTTTTAAAGATGTAGTTAACTATATCGGTTTCCGAAGTGTCCTTATGTACATTCGTAATAAAAAGTGGTAATTTTCTCTCTGCTGCTCTAAACTTCTCATCCTTTTCAACCACAACCGTTCCTGTTTTTCCTTGAACGCGATTTCTTGATGGTTTTCTTTTCCTTTGTACGACCGTCCAGCCTTCGTCCGACTTTATTGCTTCCGCATAAGACACAGTACGCTTTACGCTCGCTCCGACAGTCAGCTGTGCGCTCGTCTCGGTATAAGGTGAATCATCGCACTCTGTCATGCTATGTCCGTCGTTTAGTGACGATGTCGCCGTTCTTACGTAACAACAAGCGTCACCGTTTGTTTTGCGGAACGATGGCTCGGCGCAAGTTTCTCCGCTACCCTCTTTGTGACTTATGTTATCATTTCTCACATGTAAACTATTTTTTTTCTTAGGAGATAATTGTTCACAGCTCGCTTTGCTTTCATGATTAATCATTATGGAGCTTGACAGCGATTCATTCATAAGCGATAGGCCCGAAGTCGAAAAAGGTGGTGAGTAGTTATTTTGATTGAAACACTCCTTCTTGATGTCATCCAGCTGGTCAATGGTCACATACAACGATTTAATGGTCTTGATTTCGGCCCGTACTAACACCAGATCCTTTAGGAGCTTAGAGACATCCAGGTGGTCAAAGGTTATTGGCGGTAGTTTGTCCAGGTCACGAGCCACAAAAGCAGGCAACAAATCGGGATCAGTGATTCTGAAGAAATTGAGCATGTCGCACAACTCACGATTCTCCTTTCCTTTCCCTTGGCGTATAGGTTTACGTAGCTCAGGTGAAACCGATTCAAATAATAACGATTTCGACTTTGTTATTTGTTCACTCGTAAATGACGACGCACATATTTTGATAAGGCTATCTTCACTAGCTATCGATATTTTGTTTTGTATATATGAAAGAAGTTCATCAATAACGATGTTACAATTACTGCACTTTAGAGTACACGACATCTTTACGGACCACAAATTAGCCTCGCAACCGATAACACGCACGCACGCTCGCACGTACGTACGCACAATTACAATATTGTTAAATATTTTATACTTATATATTTATTTTTATTTTATTTAAATATGTCTGATATTTCAAATAGTAGCACTGACAGTATTTATTTCTCTTTATCTTCTTCTTCCGAAGATCTTTTGAGTGCGGATAGTGATTCGTCTGATATGCTTGATCTCAGCAAAAAGCTACATACCACCTTTAGTCCGGTCCCGAAAAATTTTAATGTCGTCCATATAAATGCGCAAAGTATTAATGCACATTACCCGGATTTATTGGCATCATTCACAACCAGACATATCCATGCAATCTGTATATCAGAATCTCATCTTCGGCCGACGCTCCCCTCGACGCTGTATCCCATCTCTGGTTATCGTCTTCTTAGACGGGACAGGACTCGTACTACTGGTGGTGGTGTTGCTGTTTATTTACGTGCTGATCTGGAGTGCAAGATTGCCTCTGAGTCTGATCCCGGTAGTCCTACTGAACATTTATTTTTAGAATTATCTCTTCGCCACACAAAACTTCTTTTATGTGTATTTTATAGCCCATCTTGTCATGTTAATTATTTTTCTTCACTTGAAACAACTCTTGAATCGTTTAGGTCTCATTATGAGCAAATTATCCTCATGGGAGATTTCAATACCTGTCTTATCAAAAATGACCACAGGGCAAAATCACTAAAGTCAATGATGAAATCCATTAATTTGAATATTTTACCTTCTGGTCCAACTCATTTTCAACCTGGTTCTGCCCCCTCACTCCTTGACTTGATTATTACCTCGTCTCCAGCTCATGTTGTTTTCCATGGTCAATTCAATGCTCCTGGTTTTTCCCATCATGATCTCGTTTTTCTATCATATAATCTTCGTCCCCCTAAATTCAAACACAAGGTCCTCTTTCTTCGTAATTTCAGTGGTATGGATCTGGAAGCGTTAAGAGCTGATGTAAGTCGGATGGACTGGTCCTCTATAGCTAAAATCTCTCCAGTTAATGATAAGGTTGAGCATTTAAACAAAATTATTCTAGAACTGTATGATAAGCATGCTCCCTTAAAGCAGACCAGGGTAAAACATCTCCCAGCACCGTGGCTCACAACGGAGATTAAGATGCTCATGGCACAAAGGGATAGGGCTCAGGTTAAATTTAGACTGGATCCTTCTCCTCAGAATGTTAAACGGTTCAAGCTGTTGCGTAACCGCTGCAATAGTGCCTGCAGGCATGCTAGACGTCGGCATATATTCGAATCCATCGAAAAATGTCCTCCAAACAATCTTTGGAAATTCCTAAAAACCCTTGGTGTTGGCAAGCCAAAGTCCGGTCCTTTCTCCAACTTTGATTTAAACGCCATCAATAGTCATTTTAGTAGTCCACCTTCCTTCTTATCTACCTTTCCCAAATCTAATACCCTGAATACCCTTAACAATACAATCCCGTCGACTGACTGTGCACCTTTCCAGTTCCATGGATGTTCGGAAGATTCTTCGCTCTATAACTACTAAGGCAGTAGGTGACGATGGACTCAGTAAAGATATGTTCATGCCTATCTCTGATGTTATTTGTCCAATAACAGCAGATATTATTAATTGTTCCCTGTCCTCTGGTTCCTTCCCCAGTTCTTGGAAGAAAGCCCACATTATCCCTCTCCCATAAAGTCTAACCCTGCTTCTTTTTCTGATCTTCGTCCTATATCCATTCTCCCTATTCTGTCCAAAATTCTTGAGCATATTGTTCATGAGCAATTTGCTGAATTCCTGTCCCATAACCATCTCCTTAATCCTTACCAATCTGGTTTTCGTCCAGGACACAGCACTGTTACAGCTCTCGTCAATGTAACAGATGATTTAAGGTTAAACATTGAACAGAAGAATCTTACATACTTGTTGGCGTGCTGAGGTCTCTCAATGTATCTCCAGTGGTAATTTCATGGTTCAATTCCTATCTCCGCGGTAGACAGCAGATGGTTAAAATCGATACCTTCAAATCCGAATGGTGTAACCTTACTGCCGGCGTCCCACAGGGTGGCGTTCTTTCTCCTCTCCTTTTCTCGATCTTTATCAATTCTATTACTACCTCTCTGTCTTCCTCCTTTCATCTATATGCTGACGACTTGCAGCTGTACGCAGCAGCACTGCTAGACGACATAAACAGGGCTGTAGACACCATTAACTCTGATCTTATTGCCATTAGAGATTGGACGCAACGTTTTGGTTTGCAGGTCAACCCGAAGAAGTCACAGGCTATCCTCATTGGTAGTAACTATTATGTCTCCCGCTTGGACATGTTCAACGTTTCAGATGTGATTTTTGATGGGGAAGTAGTGCCTTACTGTACGATAGTGAGGAATTTGGGTTTGTGGATGGACCAAACTCTGTCTTGGTGTCCACATATCAATGAAGTAAGTCGTAAAGTTTTCGGCTCATATCACTCGCTTAAGGGCCTACAGAAATTCCTGCCACAGGATACGAAAATAACGTTAGCTCAATCTCTTCTTCTTCCCCTTCTGGATTATGCCGATGTTGCTTATCTAGATCCCACTGAAGAGCTGCTTGATAAGCTGGAGCGTCTTCAGAATTTGTGCATTCGATTCATATTCGGACTGCGCAAGTATGATCACGTCTCCGAGTTTCGATGCAGATTAAAGTGGCTCCCTATCCGACTTCGCAGGAAATTGCATATCCTTTCCCTTTTATATAATGTTCTTCACAATCCCCTCTACCCCAATTATTTAAAAGAAAGAGTTGTCCTTCGCATTGACCATAGTAACAGAACGCTTCGCTCCTGTCACCACCACGATCTGGCGATGCCTCCGCATACCACTGATCGTTTCTCCAAATCTTTTACGGTCAATGCTGTTCGGCTTTGGAATAAACTTCCGCAAAATCTCAAAGATCTTCCTTCTGTGTCCTCTTTTAAATATCACTTGAAAAAATTTTACCTCTCCTCTCTCTGAATGACTTACTGACTAAGCTACTTGGTTATTTGTATGTATGTATTTGTGTATTTAAGTATGTATTTGTATTTAGTATATTTATAATTAGATTATAGATTTAGAACTAACTTAGAATGTACCTATGCACTGATGTGAATTTCTTCAATAAAAATGTTTTATATTTTCCCAAGGTTGACTGGAAGAAATTCCTTTTAGGAATAAGTCCGCCCTTGCCTTCTGTCTGTTCTTTGTATATTTGTAAATATCTTGTTCTGTGTGCAATAAAGTGTTTATTCATTCATCTTTAACTGTGATATCGTAGTTACAGTCAGTCGTTATCAGCACGTCTCCGGAACACAAAACTGGCACTTTTATATCGTTTGCAACAGTAATCTCTGATAAACACGGCGTAAAGTTAGCACCGTTTATCCAGTCCTTGTTTGCTGTCATATGTGCGCTTGCGCCGGAGTCCACGTACCACTCACTTTTACTATATTTTCCATTCAGAAATACAACACTAAAAGCATTAGATTGCTTATTTTTCTGCAATAATGGACACTGGTTTCTAAAATGACCGCTTTGTTTACATTTGTAGCAGGTTATGACCTTTTCACTTGTCATTTTCGATGACGACACGCCGCCATTTTTACTAGTGCTGTACTTAAACTTTGAATGCGATTTTTTTGCAGCGAATGCAGCGCCACCGGAATCCGTATCGGTAAAATTTGAAACCTCCATATCGATTAACTTGGATTTTATTGCATCCGTTGTAATCTGAATACCTGAGTGCTCGATCGCCATGATCATAGGAGAAAATCTTTCTGGCAAACCTGCTAATAATAATGATCAAATCCATTCATCCATGATTGCAAATCCTGTGCCCTTTAATCTGTGAGCTGTCTCGACGACTTGCGTCACATACGAAGTCATAGAATCGCAGCTTTCTTGTCGAATTGAGATTAAATGTCGTAACAAGATTATTTTTCTGGAAAAGCCTGAGTCATCAAACAGGTTCTTCAGTTTTTTCCACAACGCTTCTGAACTAGTTGTTTCCTTGATATGCACGTACAATCCAGGATCAATCGTCAAAATTAGCTTTGTCTTGGTTTTTGCGTCTTCTGCAGGTTTTCTTTCTGTGTCGGCAACCGTTTTTATGTAATGGCTCATACCCTCTAACACCAACAAATTCTCTGCCGCAAAACTCCACTCGTAATTTTCTCTGCCTTTCAGCTTCGGAACACTTTGAATATAATTTGTAGCCATGATGGCTCGAAAGTTCAACGATTTTTGCAACTGTAATTACACGACCACACGGTAAATTACTCAAAAAAATTGGAATATTCACCCATAACCTAATAAAACACGTAGACTTTCAGTTAACGACTGACAGTTTTATTCTTCAAAGCTTAATACTACTATCTTAGCATAGGTGGCGCTACTTACACATGATTTTGTTATACAGTATTGCCATACTAAAATTAACACCTTCCAGTCCCATCATAAGACCCTGGTCATCATGTTTTACCGAAGTGCAAATAAATACCAATCAAATAAGCCCAAACTCGAAGGGTCTGCTGTTTTCCGTTGAGGAGAACCCGTACTCACGTTCCAGTCCCATCATCAGACCCTGGTCACCATGTTTTACCAGTGCTAATAAGACCAATAAAATAAGCCCAAACTCGAAGGGTCTGCTGTTATCCGTTGAGGAGATCCCGTATCCACCTCCCACAGTCCCGTCATTAGATCCTGGTCACCATGTTCTACAAAAATACTGATCAATACCGATCAAATAAACTTAAACTTGAGAGGTCTCCTAAAAAAACATGAAATTTACCAGTGGATGATTGAAACCCCGACGATGAGACTACACGACTACGCAAGGCGTATGTACATAGCACATGATTAACAATAATAAGATTTTTATCTTAGAATTTTTGTAGTCAGTTCAGTAGTTCTAGATATTACCCATTATATACAAACAAACAAATCTTTATTTTTTATATTATTATATAAAAACTATTGTGTAGACAAACTTTAACGTGAGTTGATTTGAACCAGACTGCGTCAAATCCGATATTTTAAAACATGCAGCGCCATCTAGTATATTAAAATAAAAACAATTTCAACGCCAGCTTACTGAGCCGTTATCCAGGATAGCTTCACAGAGGTGGCGTTTTCTAAGATCTTGAAAATAAAAATATTTTAGTTATTGGTCTTTGCTCAGTCAAGAAATATAATTTCAGCTTTAATATTTTTTTAAATTTTTTTTCTGAAAATAAAATAAAAGAATAAAAAATAAAAAGTGAAACAAATTTTACCAGTCGGGGTTTGAAGCCGCGACGATCGACTCCGCTACGGCGGCGAACCTTCCATATGTCTCACTAAAATTCTCATTGCGTTGCTCCCTCTTGTCATAGCGTGATGATACATAGCCGTAAACCTTTCCAAAGAAATGCTTTATCTTTCAGTCGAAACTGCATCAAAATGCATCGAGTGGTTCTCAAGTTATAAGCGAACGAACAGACAGACAGACGTTGTATTTTATATGTATAGAGAAAATAGAGAAGATAACTTATAAGTCCTTCAAAATATTAGACTTAAATTTATATTATAGGTACTTATGTTCTTCTATTATAAAAATAAATAAAATAAAAATAAAAATCATTTAATTCAGAACTGGGTTCCACATGATTACACAAAAAAATTAAAAATTAAAAATTTTAAATCTCTTTTAAACATTTTCTTTCATCAAAGTCATCTCATATTATTTTTTACCATTTACTTAATTTTTTTATCACTTGAGAAAAAAAGGTACACTTATTCCACTGTTTGGTGGGCCGGCGTCGGTCTTACGATATTTGTTTATACAAAACGGTGGTCCCAATCAATACATGATAGAAACATTTTATTTTTCATTCATACATTATTCCTCAAGTTGTTTTTATTTCTAAGAATAGATCTAGGTAATATAACTATCCTGATCCTGAGTGAATATTATTTTGAAGGTTTTAATTTAATGCGTTCAAACCTTCAAAGAATAATCAAGATTCCATTTGCAATGGATAAATTAATTTTATTACTGTTCGACTACTAAAGTAATGACTTTAAAATCAACTATTAATTATTACAAAGTATTACTTATCTGAGTATAACGAAACAACAATAGTCTTAATACATTTAAATTTTATATTAATATACGGTAGAAATTAAAACACCCCTACTAATCACGACATTGGGTATTTATACAGCTGTTTAATTATTTTATCGATGGAATATGAAATAAATCATTATCTACTTATCTGCACTATTCTGACTTTTCTCTTTATCAAAACAGACGAATCGTTACAAACATCCAGTGCTCTTAATTGGGTTAATGGACGCACCCTATCAGTAGCTACAAAACTACGGATATAATGCTATAAATAAAAATCTACAATTTTTTTATTTCCAGAAAATACGATACAAATTATGGCACACAAATTTTTACTGAAGTTGACTTGTAGCTAGCGTAAAGGCGCGATATTTGGAAACCTGGGACTTTGGTTATTTTTTAACGATGTTTTCCAAAATCTTCCACAACTTTAACGAATTTCGGTAACAATTTCGTACTATCCCTATCGTTTCAAAAGTTTTTTTTTGCAATGGCCTACAGAATATTTAGGCACAAGTAGCCCCTTCGAATCACTTAAATATATTTTATTTTTCTTTTTTTGAGTCCCTTATATTTTCGATCGCTTCCTGTCTAATTTAATGAATCTTATCCATTTTGTAATCGTTACACACACGGATACAAATATTTATTGATAACGGTAGGTTACAGGTCTATGTAGTATTATATTATAAAATAATAATAATAATACCTAACTCAAAAAACATTTCAATTCTTATTCTTGATTTTCAAAATCGAATTCAATTTGTCAAGATAATAAAAAGTTATAATTTTAAAATGGGTATTTAAAACTGATTTCAGCAATTTAAAATTAAACGTGTCGTGTGTCTAAAGAGTTGGAGCTTACCTTGACCAATAAATAAGCTTGGTCATGCAGCGAGGCAACGCGGCAAACGTCCACGCGTCGACGGTCCCGACAAGATTATCACTTACTTTAAATTAAACGTGTCGTGTGTCTAAAGAGTTGGAGCTTACCTTGACCAATAAATAAGCTTGGTCATGCAGCGAGGCAACGCGGCAAACGTCCACGCGTCGACGGTCCCGACAAGATTATCACTTACTTTAAATTAAACGTGTCGTGTGTCTAAAGAGTTGGAGCTTACCTTGACCAATAAATAAGCTTGGTCATGCAGCAAGGCAACGCGGCAAACGTCCACGCGTCGACGGTCCCGACAAGATTATCACTTACTTTAAATTAAACGTGTCGTGTGTCTAAAGAGTTGGAGCTTACCTTGACCAATAAATAAGCTTGGTCATGCAGCAAGGCAACGCGGCAAACGTCCACGCGTCGACGGTCCCGACAAGATTATCACTTACTTTAAATTAAACGTGTCGTGTGTCTAAAGAGTTGGAGCTTACCTTGACCAATAAATAAGCTTGGTCATGCAGCGAGGCAACGCGGCAAACGTCCACGCGTCGACGGTCCCGACAAGATTATCACTTACTTTAAATTAAACGTGTCGTGTGTCTAAAGAGTTGGAGCTTACCTTGACCAATAAATAAGCTTGGTCATGCAGCGAGGCAACGCGGCAAACGTCCACGCGTCGACGGTCCCGACAAGATTATCACTTACTTTAAATTAAACGTGTCGTGTGGCTAAAGAGTTGGAGCTTACCTTGACCAATAAATAAGCTTGGTCATGCAGCGAGGCAACGCGGCAAACGTCCACGCGTCGACGGTCCCGACAAGATTATCACTTACTTTAAATTAAACGTGTCGTGTGTCTAAAGAGTTGGAGCTTACCTTGACAAATAAATAAGCTTGGTCATGCAGCGAGGCAACGCGGCAAACGTCCACGCGTCGACGGTCCCGACAAGATTATCACTTACTTTAAATTAAACGTGTCGTGTGTCTAAAGAGTTGGAGCTTACCTTGACCAATAAATAAGCTTGGTCATGCAGCGAGGCAACGCGGCAAACGTCCACGCGTCGACGGTCCCGACAAGATTATCACTTACTTTAAATTAAACGTGTCGTGTGTCTAAAGAGTTGGAGCTTACCTTGACAAATAAATAAGCTTGGTCATGCAGCGAGGCAACGCGGCAAACGTCCACGCGTCGACGGTCCCGACAAGATTATCACTTACTTTAAATTAAACGTGTCGTGTGTCTAAAGAGTTGGAGCTTACCTTGACCAATAAATAAGCTTGGTCATGCAGCGAGGCAACGCGGCAAACGTCCACGCGTCGACGGTCCCGACAAGATTATCACTTACTTTAAATTAAACGTGTCGTGTGTCTAAAGAGTTGGAGCTTACCTTGACCAATAAATAAGCTTGGTCATGCAGCGAGGCAACGCGGCAAACGTCCACGCGTCGACGGTCCCGACAAGATTATCACTTACTTTAAATTAAACGTGTCGTGTGTCTAAAGAGTTGGAGCTTACCTTGACCAATAAATAAGCTTGGTCATGCAGCGAGGCAACGCGGCAAACGTCCACGCGTCGACGGTCCCGACAAGATTATCACTTACTTTAAATTAAACGTGTCGTGTGGCTAAAGAGTTGGAGCTTACCTTGACCAATAAATAAGCTTGGTCATGCAGCGAGGCAACGCGGCAAACGTCCACGCGTCGACGGTCCCGACAAGATTATCACTTACTTTAAATTAAACGTGTCGTGTGTCTAAAGAGTTGGAGCTTACCTTGACAAATAAATAAGCTTGGTCATGCAGCGAGGCAACGCGGCAAACGTCCACGCGTCGACGGTCCCGACAAGATTATCACTTACTTTAAATTAAACGTGTCGTGTGTCTAAAGAGTTGGAGCTTACCTTGACCAATAAATAAGCTTGGTCATGCAGCGAGGCAACGCGGCAAACGTCCACGCGTCGACGGTCCCGACAAGATTATCACTTACTTTAAATTAAACGTGTCGTGTGTCTAAAGAGTTGGAGCTTACCTTGACAAATAAATAAGCTTGGTCATGCAGCGAGGCAACGCGGCAAACGTCCACGCGTCGACGGTCCCGACAAGATTATCACTTACTTTAAATTAAACGTGTCGTGTGTCTAAAGAGTTGGAGCTTACCTTGACCAATAAATAAGCTTGGTCATGCAGCGAGGCAACGCGGCAAACGTCCACGCGTCGACGGTCCCGACAAGATTATCACTTACTTTAAATTAAACGTGTCGTGTGTCTAAAGAGTTGGAGCTTACCTTGACCAATAAATAAGCTTGGTCATGCAGCGAGGCAACGCGGCAAACGTCCACGCGTCGACGGTCCCGACAAGATTATCACTTACTTTAAATTAAACGTGTCGTGTGTCTAAAGAGTTGGAGCTTACCTTGACCAATAAATAAGCTTGGTCATGCAGCGAGGCAACGCGGCAAACGTCCACGCGTCGACGGTCCCGACAAGATTATCACTTACTTTAAATTAAACGTGTCGTGTGTCTAAAGAGTTGGAGCTTACCTTGACAAATAAATAAGCTTGGTCATGCAGCGAGGCAACGCGGCAAACGTCCACGCGTCGACGGTCCCGACAAGATTATCACTTACTTTAAATTAAACGTGTCGTGTGTCTAAAGAGTTGGAGCTTACCTTGACCAATAAATAAGCTTGGTCATGCAGCGAGGCAACGCGGCAAACGTCCACGCGTCGACGGTCCCGACAAGATTATCACTTACTTTAAATTAAACGTGTCGTGTGTCTAAAGAGTTGGAGCTTACCTTGACCAATAAATAAGCTTGGTCATGCAGCGAGGCAACGCGGCAAACGTCCACGCGTCGACGGTCCCGACAAGATTATCACTTACTTTAAATTAAACGTGTCGTGTGTCTAAAGAGTTGGAGCTTACCTTGACCAATAAATAAGCTTGGTCATGCAGCGAGGCAACGCGGCAAACGTCCACGCGTCGACGGTCCCGACAAGATTATCACTTACTTTAAATTAAACGTGTCGTGTGTCTAAAGAGTTGGAGCTTACCTTGACCAATAAATAAGCTTGGTCATGCAGCGAGGCAACGCGGCAAACGTCCACGCGTCGACGGTCCCGACAAGATTATCACTTACTTTAAATTAAACGTGTCGTGTGTCTAAAGAGTTGGAGCTTACCTTGACCAATAAATAAGCTTGGTCATGCAGCGAGGCAACGCGGCAAACGTCCACGCGTCGACGTTCCCGACAAGATTATCACTTACTTTAAATTAAACGTGTCGTGTGTCTAAAGAGTTGGAGCTTACCTTGACCAATAAATAAGCTTGGTCATGCAGCGAGGCAACGCGGCAAACGTCCACGCGTCGACGTTCCCGACAAGATTAATCACTTACTTTAAATTTAGACAGATTCCCGTTGATATGTGAAGGTTTTGTATGGTTACGTTAATTTGGTTGTAATACTTATTAAATTAAATTTTCATTGGTAAATTATGTAAATATCAAAATTTATAATTTCAATATAATAACTCATCCACAATCTAAAAGGCCTCCTGGACTAGTCACTTTTTTTACTTGTCCTAAGACGAGGGAATGTAATGAAAGTGGTTTCTGTGATTTCGTCTGAGAGTTTATTGTAGATGTAGAATTATGCACATATACCAACCGTTTACTTTTTGTGAGTTTATGTTAAATACTATGGAGTTTGCTGCATCTTCTTGTACGTTCACAACTATGTTCAAATAATTATTGTCTCATGAACATACAACTTGAAGGATATACAAAGAGAGTAGTGTCTGTATTCATAATATATTTTATAAAACTCGGACCAGCTATGTCATCGTATTTGATATTTGCTAGCGTGCGTATTGCCAGTTTCTGCATGGCAAACACTCTAAGCCATTCTGCGGCTCTACTCTAGATCTCGACACCATAGCTAAGAAGTGATTGTATTGATGAGAAATATGCCCTATGGACGACGTCTTGAGGCAATGCGATTGCCAATCGTGTGAGTGCAAAACATGCGCTACCAAGTCTACCATATAGCCAGTCAATTCCATCCCATTTGAGGCCACCGCCGCGCGCCGTTTGAGTTCACCAACACTATTCAAATATTTTTTACCACAACGTTGTTTAATTTACTTCAAAGCGCGATGCCTACTAAGCTAAGCAACTGCCATCTGGCTATGTGGAGAATCGATCTCGAAGTGTCAGAGTCGATCTCAGCGCGTTACAATTAGTGCAGATAGAAAATCTAAGTCCTAATAGATATACGCGGAACTTTTTTAACTAACAGGCCACTGCCAAGCTTTCTAGCTCATGTGGATGCTGTGCAACTTAAATGAGTCGTAACTATCTTTCCAAGACCGATATCTTCGGTGTGGTCATCTTTTCTTTTTGTGTCATAATTTCATAATATTTATGTGCTTTCTTCACGTTGTCTATTTTGTGTCTAACAAAAGGAGTCATCTCTTATTCCTCGGATTCAAACACACTTTCAAAATGGTTCTTGCAACGTTCAAATACACTTCATTAATCATTCAATACACTTTATTCATAATTCATAACATCCTTCTGATTCATCTTTGATAACATTCTGTCTAGATATCTCTGACTGAGTCTGACGCGAGTTTGTCTACCCAACTTCCAAAACATCATCAGAGAACCTCTTTCGCTTCTTCCTTTTTTATCAGTTTGTTTCAATTCTTTTTAGTATATTGTGAGATTCATTTAATCCATCAAAAACCTCATTCAGAATAATTGACCCTTGAAGTCTCTAATTGGCTTGTATAGCTCATAAATCCTACCAGATAGACCACAAACTTTCAACGCTTTCTTCTAGATACACCACAAACTTCAGCATACCATCTATCATGGCAATTTTCAACTATTGTCGAAATTCCTCTATTTATTATCATTCCTTTCATTATAAATAATTGAAACTTTCGTTCAACTTTATTTTTAAATTAATCCTTGACATTTGTATCCTGCAATCTTTCAACTTTAATTCTCTCTAACATCATTCATCCACTTTCAGCCGATGACGCTATTGCTTGAACAAACCATTCATCAGGTTCATCACTATGTGATTAATTATCCGTACCAACGCTAGAGCCCCGGTACACTGTAGTTTCAAAAGTATAGTTTTCTCATTTCCTATTTAACAAAATTTATCGATCCAAAATAAATTTCTGTCTAGTAAAAATAGATTTCTTTTTTTCGGACTAAACGTGGTTTTCGTCACTTAAAGGTTCCACTTTAAACAAAAACTCGATAAACTAATTGTTTTGATTCGTTTTTTCATCCCTTGACTTTCCTAGAACACTTTCAAACCCGTTTCATTTGATACCTACCCATCCATTATGGGCCATTTCACATTTTCTTACGAGTTATCTAAATTTTCAGCGCCCAATCTACCATCATAGAAAAAGCTTTTCTAATATGTGTATTATATTTACAGATAATTTTTTTTGTGGTGATCAATCTATCGTTCATAAAAATTATTACATTGTCTACTATGAAGAGCTAAATATTTCATTCAACTACAATGATTTTGCTATAGTCTTTAACTAACCAAATTCTGCAATTGTATTTACAGTTATTTGCTAGGCATTATACTTATTTATGGGCTATTCAATTTATTTATCAACTAATATATTAATTGCATTATGTAGGTATAATAACATTCTTATTCCAATAAGTCTTTATTTTATGTTTTATGCATGTGTATAACTTTAGTAGCCCAACTTAAATATAGTTTTTTTATATATTTCCCGTATCATATTTGTTTCATCATAAAATATTATTTTTATACAGATTAGATTTGACATGTAAAACGTATACTTTATGTACCTATTTTACAAATAAACATTTTGAATCTTTGAATTATTTTATTAGATTGAACAACATAATTGATCCATAAAGGCGTGCCATAAAAAAGAAGCTTATTTTGTAAATGGCTCTTTAAATCCCCTCAAAGTACTATCTTTTCAATATATTTCAAAAAGACTTCCTTAACACTATTTCAATAAGAATCGTTCATGAGATGAGATGACTGCATCCTTTGGTGTAGACATACATCAAACAAAAACAGCTTTTACAATTATTAACCTCACAATCGATTTACAATCTGTAAGTCTATCCACATAATTAAACACATGACACAATACGTGGGACGCACTATAAGTTTCCGGAATGAATATGAAAAAATACTATTAAAGGTACAAAATTAATTTATTGTTTTTCAAAATAATCTCCCTTGGCGTCTATGCACTTTTTCATTCGATCAAACCAGTTTTGAAAACTTTTGTGCCACTCCCCTGTGGTGACCTCTGAAACGTGTTTTTCATACTCCTCGACAGCCTCTTCTGGTGATGAAAATCGTTGACCGCGTAATTGGTTCTTAATTTTTGGGAACAGAAAAAAGTCACAAGGTGCCAGGTCGGGACTGTATGCAGGATGACTCATGAGTTCTACATTTTTCGTCTTCAAAAAGTCGTTTGTCTGTCTGGCCGTGTGAGAACTAGCATTGTCGTGGTGCAGGATGATACGGCGTTTACGGTTATTTTTACGGAGTTCGTCAATAACTTCCGGCAAACAAATGGTCGTGTACCAGTCACTATTCACGGTACGACGATTCTCTAAAGCAACAGTAGCCACGTGTCCAGTTTTATTAAAAAAAGAAGCAATCATCCGCTTAGATGCACTTTTCACGCGCGCCACTTTGGTTGGTTTCGGCTCATCTTGAAAGACCCATACGCTCGATTGCTGCTTTGTTTTGGGATCGTAGCAATAAATCCATGTTTCGTCACCTGTTACTATGTCCCACACCAAATTTGACGCACCTTCGTTGAATCTGGTAAGCATGGCACTGCACCAAGAGAGGCGGTCCGTTTTTTGAGCCTCGGTCAAGTTGTGTGGGATCCACCGCGAGCACAGCTTTCTCACACCCAAATGTTTGTGTAGGATTGACTGTATTTGACTCATGCCTATTTCTAAGGATGCGCGAATTTCATGGTAGGTCACATGCCTGTCTGTTTCAATCATACGGCGCACAGCATCGATGTTTTTGTTGGTCACAGCGGTGGACGGCCGACCATCGCGAGATTCGTCACTGAGATTGATACGACCACGCTTGAATTCTGCAAACCAGCTATAAACAGTCGTCTTGCATGGTGCTTCATTGCCAAAAGCTGTTTCAAGCCGAGCGATGCTCTGTTGAGCTGTCAAATTACACTTAAAATCGTAGAAAATCATACTACGAAAATTTTCCCGAGTTAAATCCATGTTGATGCAGACACACAATTTTTTAAATGGCGCCACAAGGTAAAAACAAAAGACAGTCAGATGAAACAAACTGCATTCTACAGCCAAAGAGTTCTATTTTCAAATGTTGCAATAAATTTTTAAATATTGTTTATGTAAGTGGCCAGTTCCGGAAACTTTTAGTGTTACCTATGTAAAATAGATCCTCATTGTTCATACCATAGAAGCCCTCATGGTTCAATAATATTGAGCACATATACATGGCTTTGTCTTTAGAGCACACCAACATATTTCTTTAAAATTCATTACGCATACATGGTGGTTTTCTCTAAAATAACATTTATTTTTATTATTTTAAATTTAATAAACATACATGACTTTTCCAAAACAACACACCTACATGGTCCTATATAATGCAGTAAACACATATAAATCTTTTACTTAAGGAATACATATACATGGTTCTGTAAAATTAAGCACACATACATGGCTTTTCTCTAAAAGAACACACCTACATGGTCCTATATAATGCAGTAAACACATATAAATCTTTTACTTAAGGAATACATATACATGGTTCTGTAAAATTAAGCACACATACATGGCTTTTCTCTAAAAGAACACACCTACATGGTCCTATATAATGCAGTAAACACATATAAATCTTTTACTTAAGGAATAGATATACATGGTTCTGTAAAATTAAGCACACATACATGGCTTTTCTCTAAAACAACACACCTACATGGTCCTATATAATGCAGTAAACACATATAACTCTTTTACTTAAGGAATACACCTACATGGTTCTGTAAAATTAAGCACACATACATGGCTTTTCTCTAAAAGAACTCACCTACATGGCTCCTCTTAAAAGAACACACCTACATGGTTCTATAAAATGTAGCACATACATGGCTTTTCTCTAAAGGAACATGATAGATCTCTATGCTTCGCTCTCATTTCAAATTAGACATGTGCCATGTGTCACGATCACTATGAAAATAAATTATGTTTTACAAACAAGACAAATAATTGTTTCCTTGAATATCTAAAACTGGCGACGAGGAAATGGAAATGAACAAATATAAAAAGGCACGGACCTGCCTAAAAGGCCAACTTACACGTCTACAAAATCTTGTAAGTACAATACAATAACCTTCAAATACCTTGGTTACGGTACGACTGCAAATACTTCTTAATTTAGAAGAAAAGCTCTTATCTATACAAGATAATATAGTACAACTCACCGACCGAAATCGAAGAAAGATTTTCAATACAAGAAAACATCACGGCACGAGAAAATTAACAATATTTCATTATTAAAGATTATTCTTTAATGAAGAAGAATTTACTTCCAACTTAGTTAGGCCCTTTGCATACACGGAATGTAATAGATCATAAGTGTCAAACTATGTTGGTCCATTATAATTGGTCATCAGAATAAGTTAAAATAATAAATACGGTGACATTTATTTATACAGCCAAATTCATACTGAGGACTCGGTAAGTACCCAGTATAATGGCTCGATGACCCTTTTTGTTAAATTCGTAAATTGTTCTCATCTTGTTTCCAACAAACGCAAGCTCAGCCCGGAGTCACTTACCATAGGACGTCAACATTTTATTTTTGCGAAATTAGGAAAGTGTTACTGATCCATGATACTGATCACTTGCTGAGCCTCCAGGCTGATGAATGGATACGGAACCCTCAGGGCACAATACCTATTCGCACTTGACCAGTTTTTCATTTTTGCAGTTGTTTTCAATTTATTTTGAAATAAAAACTATCTACCACGATGTGGCAAATATGTAGATCTGCAGTATTGTAGCCGAATGTCAGAAAGTTCTTCTTTTTTAAGTTTTGTATTTTTGTCAATCATAAAGATTTCATTCCTGAAAAACCATCCGTTGTCTTTATAAGGTCATACCTAAGGTAAAGTTTTCAAATTTGTAAGTTTATCTTTTCAGGAAGCACGTTTATTAGTTACTTTTTACTAACAATGATCATGATGAATTAGTTAACAAGCAATAAAGGCACATTCACGTTATGCTATGAAGAATGGGAAAACACGACTAAATTCACAAAGTACATATAATCGAAACGATTAAATTTAAGCACGTATTTTGTTAGGCTGGTCTTAAAACAAAGCGATGAATGTTAGCAGAGATATAATTAAGAGATTTTGTTTTTAAATTAATCTCCGTTGTACTGCTTCAGTTTGGTGTAATCTTGCAGTAAACATAATAAATTTATTTTGTAAAGCATCCTTTGTCACTAAAAAGTATAAAATAATGTCATTTTTAGTTTTTTTTACTATTTAACTTTTTAGTCTTAAAATGACTTTAACTTCATACTGATGCAGAAAATTATGTAGTTGGCTTACAGTTAGAGAACAAACTCTAGCCTATGTCAAAGTGAAGAGCCTAACCATTACGAGAGTAAAAGAATTTCTTAAATCGGTTCAGTAATTTCAGACAATACCTATAGGAATGTAATTAATGGTTTAGTCTCTAGGTAACTGCCCGTCTCCAGGGAACAAACTATAGCCTTTGTCCAAGTGAAGAGTCTAACTACATATTACAAAAGTTATTACCCACGCGAATCTAATTAATGGCAAAGTCCTTAGAAAAATGTCCGTGTCTATAGAACAAACTATTTTTTTATTTTTGATTGCACAAAAAGTTAAGATAACAAAAAAAATACATGATACGGGTGGTCGCCGCGGGAGTTCAGGACCAAAACCCTCCATACAAAAAAATTCAAAACAAAATTGAAACCTTGAAAATATGCACGTATAACATACGCTCTTTGAAAGCTGTAAATCGCATTATAGAACTAGAACACGCAATAAAAGACTTGAATTGGGATATAATAGGAATATCGGAAGTAAAAATTCACTCAGAAAGAATAATTCAAAGAAAAAACTATATAAAATAAATCTAAATGCATAGAGGAGACGTTAAAGGTAGAAATGGTATCGGCTTTTTAGAGAAATCTTCTCTCAAGAACAGTATTTTAAATTTTAAAACATACTCAGATAGAGTTGCTAGACTTGATCTCAAAATTGAAAATACTATTCTCAACATTATTCAAATATACACTCCTCAAAGCAAAGTAAAACAAAATCAAGAAAAACAAATTGATAAATAAAGAAATACAAGAAGCATTAGTGAACACTGTTAAAGATACAATAGTGATGGGAGACTTTAATTCTAAAATCGGGGGCCGCTAGAGGAAGAAAAAGCTACTGCGGTCCATACGGCTACGGAGAAAGAAACAGTCGTGGAGATCTTCTCATAAACTTTTGCTTCGAGAACAAACTTAGCATTACAAATACCCTCTTCAAAAAACACAAAAAGCAAAAATGGACTTGGAAGTCCCCAAACGGAGAGACCAAAAACGAAATAGACTTTATTCTTGTGAAAGATAAGAGGAAAACACAAAATAATGAAGTCATTGGAATACCACTTTCCACAGACCATAGATTGGTACGATTGACATACGAGATTAATACAGCGATTAAAAAGAGTAGAGTAAAATTCAGAAAAAAAAACAAGGACTTTACTGAAATTGAATCCCGCTACCTCGGAACTATTGTAAAAGATCAACTCAAGTTTAACGACTCAAGGAGCGTACATGATATTTACGAAAACACTGCCCTAACGAGTAAAGAAGGCATAAAAAGACTGCCCCAGAATCCCCAAAACTCCTAAACACTTCAACAAAATAACAAAAGAAATTGAATGTATGATAACAGAAAGAGAAGAACTGAAGAAAGAAAACGTTAGAACACAAGAGCAGAGAAAAAGACTCAAAATACTTCACAAGAAAATAGCAAAGAAAATAAAAAATAGCAGGAAAAACATAAACTAAAAATTTTAGAAAAAGAACTAGCAATAAGAAGCACTACTAAACGCAGCCTAAAGCAGCTCAGTGGTGGAAAAGAATGGGTCAACTCTCTGACAAACACAAAAGGCAATAAAACAACTAACACAAACAACATTCTGAACGTAGCAACTGCATTCTACGAAAACCTATATTCGAAGGAAGATAGCACAGAAGAAGCAAATACCACATTACAACCATCAGAAGATGTCCCGGAACTATTAGAGAGTGAAGTTGAATTTGCAATTAACAAACTAAAAAAGGGTAAAAGCTCAGGAGAAGATGGAATAACCAATGACGTCATACTAGCAATGATAGAGCCTTTGGTACCACATTTGACAAAACTCTACAACAAAATAATACAACAAGAACTGATTCCTGAAAACTGGACCAACTCTTTAATAACCCTTCTATACAAAAAAGGGGACCCAAATCTAATTGACAACTATCGACCTATATGTCTTCTACCTACTCTTTATTAAGTATTTTCTTCAGTAGTTATGAACAGAATTAGTAATAATTTAGACGAACAACAGCCTCGGGAGCAAGCCGGTTTCAGGAAGGGTTATTCAACGACAGACCATATATTTACAATAACTCAAACTATCGAGAAATATAAGGAATATAATAAATCACTATACCTGGCCTTCATCGACTACACCAAAGCATTCGACTCCATTTCTCACTCGTTTCTCTGGGAAAGCTTAGCACAGCACGGAATTCACTTTAAATACATTAACATACTTCAAGTCATTTATAGTAAAAGCTCCGCAAAAATAAAACTAGAAAGATTGGGAAAAGATTTTGAAATTCGACGTGGCGTAAGACAAGGAGATCCAATATCTCCCAAACTCTTTACAGCCATACTGGAATTAATTTTCAGGAACCTAGATTGGTGTGGATACGGTATCAATATAAATGGGGAAAAACTCACGCATCTACGTTTTGCAGATGATATTGTCATTCTGGCAGAAAATTCCGACCATCTCCAACAAATGTTGGATACACTTGACGTAGAAAGTCGCAAAGTAGGTCTCCATATGAATCCCACCAAAACGAAGATTTTAACCAATACCGACAAAAACCCTATTAGAATATCGTCAGGGTCAGTAGAATATGTTCAAGACTATATCTATCTCGGCCAGATGATTTCTTTCAACGACGCTTCCAAAAAAGAAATCGACAGAAGGATTGCCATAGCATGGAGAAAGTATTGGTTGCATAAAAAAGTCTTCAAAAGTAAAATACCTATACATTTAAAGAAAAAACTTATGGACAACACGATCTTACCAACACTGATTTATGATTGCCAATCCTGGGTACTTACGATGGAAATCATTAAAAAGATCCGAACATTCCAAAGAGCTGCAGAGAGGTCGATGCTACACATAAAACTAAAAGACAAGATAAGAAGCACCGACATCCGACTAAAGACCCAAGTAATGGACGCCATTCACATGATCTGTCTCCTGAAGTGGAAATGGGCAGGCCATACCGCTAAAACTACCGACGGGCGCTGGAGCAAACGTATCCTACATTGGTACCCGATAGATACAGCAGATCTGTTGGAAGACCTAAACAACGCTGGAGTGATGACATAGTGGAAGTAGCTTGACACACCTGGACCAGACTTGCTAAAGAAAGGAAAAACTATTAATCAATTTTACTGTAATATTTTTTTGGGAATAAAGGTTTATTATTATTATACATGAATAATAGTCTGTACAAGGGTGAGCTCATTTATAAAGAAATTTCTTCCAGCCAACCTTTAATGTGGTGAAAATGTAGTGAGAATTGTTGGCTAGAAACTACAGCGTATATTCAAGTGAAGAGTCAAACTATTGCAACAGTGAAAGAATTTTCAAAATCGGTTCTGTAGTACCCACGCGTATGGGTCAGTAGAATAAAAAGCTTTTATTTACCAAAAAATATATTATAACACAATGATTTATATGTGATCCCGAAACTAAGTTGGACTTGTCCCGCGGGGACCTTACAACGATTTTATAGAAAAACGATTTTTGTGAAGATGTAACAAAAAACAATTAAAGCACATCAATAAAATAAAATTACATTATTATTCCAACTTGAGTGAGTGGAAAATTACACAAATTAATTGAAAATAAGATTACTTAGCAACATTTTCTCAAATTGGTACTAAATTATATAATGATTTTATTAATACATAAATAATTACAAGAATAAACTCGTTGAGGATTTATATAATGCAATGGAAGAGTAAATAAGAAAATATCGTTTTCTTAAGTACACACTTAGAACTCTTAAACTTAACTACTTACCTAATTTCTATCATAAAAATTCTTTTAATTTTCGCGATTTTCACACATTATTAACGTTGCATTGGGGTCTTACTCGCGATAACTAACAACATACCTTAATAGATATGTGCTTGACGTTTCGACGCCTCTGTAGGCTGTCGTGGTCACAAGCTAACTGACGAGACTAACTTGACTAAACGTCAAGCACATATCTATTAAGGTATGTTATTAGTTATCGCGAGTAAGACCCCAATACAACGTTAATAAGATACTTTTAGATTTGAATTTCGATTAGCGACTCGGTTACTTCATATGAGAGATTACATAACCATCTAAAAACTTTGGTTCTTGCTTCAAAGACTGAAAGGGGCTTAAGGTTGCAATATTTATTAACAGAGTTAAAAATGTGAGGCAAAGAAAAATTGATAAAATGGCGGGCGACCGATGTCTTTATAGAGGGAAAACTTGATTTAAAACGTTGTTTTTCCAATAGGTTGCTAAAATTTGGACTCTTCATCAAATTTTTGTAATGACTCAAAGCGGACCTTTGAATATAAAGCTGCCGAACAGTGAGCAACTGACATTCCCTCAACAGTTCCACTGTAGGATGTCTAAAAGGTTTTCTTAACACAGAGCGTTGAGCCCTTTCCAAGTTTATCAAAATTGATTTGGCAGCACCACCCCACGCTGAAATACAATATATAATCAGGGATTGACACAGTGATAAATAGACTGACTTGAGAAGACAACTGTTTCGCAGAAGTTTCATAATTTGGATGATACCTCTCACTTTACTCGACAGCGCCTTTATATGGAGTTCGAAGGTGAGTTTTTCCTCTACCAATAAGCCCAAATACTTTAAGGATTTTACTCTGTCTATCTTCGGACAGGCACAGATACTAAACTTTAAACTTTCGCGATTTTCACACAATATTAACTTTGTATTGGGGTCTTACTCACGATAACTAACAACATATCTTAATAGATACGTGCTTGACGTTTCGACGCCTCTGTAGGCTGTCGTGGTCACAAGCTTACTGACGAGAGTAGCAGCAAAAATGTCCTTGTCGAGGCGGCGGTAGGTAGCACATTAATTTTCTTTTTCCTACCCGTACTTTGTCTTTTGTTAATTAATTGTTTCTTTCGTCACACACGACACACAACACTAACAGTATCGGGGCAAATATTCGAAGATAAATCGCGAGGTTTAAATTTCTGTATGACTGAACTCCATGCCGAAGATAACTTAAACCCGTCATCCCGATTGAAATTTTTTGGGTGTTTTTTAATTTCAGTTGCTTCTCGCACAATTCTCGGGTAGTAGTGGCGGTCAGTAGAAAGGGTTTTTGGGTCGTGAAGTTCTATCCAGTGGTTTGAACCAGCCGTTAGCAGGTGTTCGGCAATCGCTGATTTATTTATTTGCCTGTTTTTTACAGCTGTAATGTGTTCCTTGACCCTCTCAGCTATGGTTCTTTTGGTTTGGCTAATATATACACTTCCACAGCTGCACTGTATTTTATAGACACCACGAGTCATGTATGGTATAGCATCCTTTGGTGACCGAATATGATGCGCTATATTAAATTACAAAATTAAGAATTAAATTACAATATTAAAATTAAATTAAAATTAAATACATATTATCTTCATGTTGGCTTAACTATGCGAACAACAGTGAAAACGACACTGCGAATAGCTTTCACAGTGTCGTTCCCACTACTGCACACTCGACTTACAAACGACAACTGGTCTCTTTTTAAAACTGTATAAAAATCATCGACACTATTCTCGGCAAACATGCCAGACGCACTGCACCGCCACGGCAGACCCATAATGCAACGAAATGCATTATTATACTGCACTCGGAGGGTGTTAAATGCGCTCTGTGTGTAATCGTACCACAGCGGGCTGGTGTAGAACGTCTGGCAGTATGCCCTGAATAGTGTCACCTTTACTTGTTTCGAGGTGCTCGCAAACCGTCTCGCTAACATGTTGCTCTTCATGGCAAGGGCTCGTCGCTGTCGTTCGAGGTCGTCTCCATCCTTGAGGGTATCGGTAATGATGTGACCGAGGTACCTAAGCTGTGACACTATTCGCAGCGGAGAACCGCATTGATTAATAGATTAACAATTCCTCTTTCTCGTTCACACCTATAATAGCGCCACTGCCTAATGAACTCTCTAGGTAGCCGCTCTGATTCACCTCCGTCGAACTCGTGGTAAGCTCTTGCGCCTCCACGAGCCGAGATATATCTGTCGCTTTGTTTTGCTTGCTACTGAGGGGGATAGGTATGCCCTCCTCGATTTCCGTTAAAGATGAGTGTCTCATAACGGACGGTCTGTCATTTACGTCTGTGTCATCCAATGTTTGTTGTGACTTTAAGGGATTTGTAGACTTTATAGGCACATACTCAGGGACAAAATTAGGAACATAATAAAGCCCGATGGGCCCACTATCCATTTCAACACTATTTTGTTCAGACAAACCAAATTCCTACTTGGTTTTGTGGGATGTATTTAGATTTAAGTTATTCTTGAAATAAATAAATATATTCATTCATTCATTCATTGTAAACAAGCCCCCCTTCTTTTGTTTACATTAACTCCGGATGGGTAATCATCTATTAATGAGACGTTTTTCATATGCAGTTTCCAAACTCCGGTTTCCTGAACGGCCGAAGGGCTCAACTTCCTGTTTAAGTAAGTCTGCTCCGAAGTAACTGTATTTTCCTCTATCACACTCAGTCGATTTTTTAACCACAACAGTTTCTTTAGATGACGTGTAACATCTACATGGTCAAAGGTCACGAGGAAGTGAATACACAGGGATGAACAGACTTATTAAGACTAGGGGCCACTCGGGCAAATTATGAACTGATGGCGGGCCGCCAGAAGTATATGTAATTAAAGACAATAAAGATGTATTAAAATTGAAAAAGAATTTATTAATTGGAAGCGTGGCACTGTATAGTGCTTACAATCTATTTGGCTCAAATTTACTTGTAGCAACACGTAAAACTGCTTCCAAACTTTCGTTTGCAAGGCGGTTTCGATTTTTTGTTTTATTATTATTTAGTATTGAAAAGGTTTGTTCACATTTATAGGTAGAATCAAATAAGCTGGCACATTTCAGAGCATTTATGCGCAACTATGCAGCGGTAAAAGTTCAGCAAGTCTCCTTCGTTGAATTTGTTGCGTAAATCTTGGTCGTTTTGAATGTCGATAATTTCTAACTGCATTGACTCTGGCGCATTTTCAACTGAAATCGTGAAAGGATTGCTGAATATGTCCAACAGAGGTTTCACTTTTTTAACTCCGAAAATCTGTCTTGAAAAGATTGAATCAAAATATCTAGCTTAAAAGTGTCAGTTTGCATTGAAAGGATGATACATGAGCGTAGAGCTGGGATATCAGTTGATTTTTGCCTTGAAGCCGTGTGTTCAAGACATTCAAATGATTTGTAATGTCAACTAAAAAAGCCAAATCACACAACCAATCAGGATTTTTAAGTTCCGGGACATCCTTTTCCTTTTCCGCCAGAAATATTCCAATTTCTTCTATTAAATTTAGAAATCGTTCCATTGTCAATCCACGACTTAGCCACCTTACTTCTGTATAATACAGTAAATCTCCATATTCGCTTTCGATGTCATCAAGGAATTGCTTGAATTGCTTGTGATTGAGTCCTCGTGATTTTATGAAATTTACAGTCGAAACTACCACTTTCATGACATTTTGAAATTCAATTTTTTTAGAACACAGGGCTTCTTGGTGTATAATGCAGTGAAACTGCATGAGATCTTCAGCGTTTATGTTTTTTTCTTGCAGATGCTTTTTCAGCAAAGTAACTAGCCCAGAATTGACACCAATCATCGAAGGAGCACCGTCAGTCGCAACTCCCGATAATTTTGATAAGTCCAAATCAGTTTTTGAACACTCATCCAAAAGTACATTGAGTATATCAACTCTTCTGGTTTGACCTTTCAATGAACACATTCCTAATAACTCTTCTAAGACTTCAAAATCTTGAGTAACACCTCGTATGAATATGAGAAGTTGAGCTGTGGAACTAATATCAGTGGATCCGTCGAATGTTAATGAAAAAAATTCAATGATCTTAGTTTTTTCATTTAATTGTTCGGCAATATTACCTTACAAAGACATAATTCGTCTTTGGATAGTCATACGATTCAGTTGAATTTTCTCAAACTTTTTTGCTGCTTCTGGACACATTTTCTTAGCGGCAATTTCTATGCATTCTTTTACAAAATCCCCATCATTGAAGGGGCGACTTCGCTTTGCTATCATTCGAGAAATGTCATAACTAACTTCTGTAGCTGTTTCTGAATCTTGAATGGGTTTTGTAAACATAGCTTGCTGACCAATAAGCTCCCGTTTTAAAGACAACATTTTTTGCTTTCTTAATTCGCCTGTAAACTTGGTAAAAGTAGGATGCTGCGTTTCATAGTGCCTTTTTACATTATATTCCTTTGCAATCGCAACAGAATTCTTGCAAATTAAACAAACGACTTTGTTATGCGACCATACAAAAAAGTATTTCTCAATCCAAATTTCTTGAAACTGCCAATTTTCATCTTTAACCTTACGTTTTCTACTAGGCCCTGGCTTATCCATGTTGTGTTCTAATCCTGGCTAGGATTAAGACAGCACCTAAAAACAATTACAGTACCTACTTAAATTACCCATCCTTCTTTAAATTAACAAAAATAATTGATTAAATATGTAGGGAAACACTTATTAATAACAGAGTTTTACTTACGATTTCACAACACAATTATACACGGCACTTGACGGGAAATCTACGTTGAATGTGGATCAAAATATATGACACCGGCTAGTCGAGTTAAAATCTACACTAGAACTATTGACACTTCACTCAAATTAAAACCGAACTGTCGGTCGCTGCGGTTAGCGTGGCTTTTATACTGCGCGTATAGAGTCGAAAACTCTCTGGAGAAATCTCGAAACCGACTCTGGAAGCTTCGTGTATCTACCTACGCGAGCAATCGGGAATTTAGGACTATTGCTATCTCGCTAGCTCTAACAATACTAGGTGAAATTAAATCAACCGACCAAATTCATACTGGAGACTCGGTTAGTCATCAGGAACAAGGCTTGATGACCCTCCAGGTGAAATTCGAAAAAAATTTTTTTTTTACCCGTAGAACCTGCACTAGGAATTGTACTTAAACTAGTCCAACCAGTACGGGAGCAAAAAAAAATATTTTTCGAAATTGGCCAAAAGGATTACTGAACCTAGTTCTTGATCACTAACCGAGTCTCTTGTATGAATTTGGTCGGTTGATTAAATTTCACCCTATATAACCCGTAGATAAGCCGCCACCGCGCTGCCATCGTGCCATGCACGGCGCACCGATAAGCGCACTTAAGAGCGCGCGCGCGAGATTCAAATTACTTTTCGAACATATTTTTTTTGGTTTTTGCTGTTGGCGCGGCGGGCCACCAGTATTCGACCGGCGGGCCGTGGTCTGTGCATCCATGTGAATACAGGTCTTTTGCAACGAAAATAGGGAAGATCTGAGGATCAGCGCTTTTCATTAGGCTAGTGATGTCATCCAGGTATCTAGACATCCTTTTCTTGTCCTTTTTACGGCGTAAGAGCATTCTTTTTGAATTTGGCATCGAATCAAAAAGAAGAGATTTTGCCTCAGAAGGATGTCGTACATAATTGGTGTAATAATATTAATAATTATTATAATTGAGCATAATTCATTGAGCTACCGTTGAAAACACTTGCCTTTACTTCATATCCTCCACAGACTTTTACAATAACATATACAAGGTGACATTTATTGAAGCAGCCATGGATCGATATTATTTTTGTTTAATTTGAAAAAGAAAATTAGGACTTTTCAAATTTTTTAATCCCGGATGAGCTTGCGTTTGTAGGGAACAGAAGAAAAATAGTTTTCGAATTTCCCAAAATCGACACCATCGAGCCTTGATACTGACTACTTCACTAAAGTCTTCAGTATTAATTTGGCTGCATAAATAAATGTCACCTTATAAATGTATGCCTTTGTATTGACGGACAGTGGGTGCAAGAGGCCAAGAGTGCGGACGCGCGCGTGCTGCTGCTCGCTGTGGAGGAGAAGAGCGTGGTGCTTGCGGCGCTGTGTGCGGGGCGGGAAGCCGGCCTCGTGCCGGGCCAGGGCGCCGTGTGGCTGCTGGCACGCACGCCGCTCAGGGGCTGGCTTAACGACACCGACGCCGAGTGTGCACAAGAGGCAGCCGAGGGACTGCTGGCAGTGGGCCCCGCCTGGGAGCGGCACTGGGACCGGGAGGCGACGGGCGCGGCGTGGAGCGCGCGCTGGCGGCAGGAGCGGCAGAAGCTGCCCAGCTCCGTGACGCAGGGGCACGAGGATGTCACACCGGAACCGGCGGCCGCGCTGCTTTACGACGTGCTGGTGCTGTGGTCGCGCGCCTGGGCACGCATCAACCGGACCGCTGCTGAAGCACATCGCCCGGAGGTCCTTGAGTGAGTATCAATACAAAATATCTCGTCTAAGCTTTTTCCTTGACTAAGTCCGCAGTTTAAAACCGCCTGATACTAGCTCAACAAATATTTTATTACAAAATCACGTCGTTTCTATCGAACCTAACAATTCTACTAGTAGGAAAGAACTAAAATAAATAAAAAAACGCGCCATTTTTCTATAAATGGTTTTAAATGAAACAAGAAAACGAATTGACAATGACTAATTTTCACAAAGCCCTCCCGACCTCCATGGCAACTAAGTTTTGCACCGAGTTGCGATGGGAGAATTTTTGTCATTTGTTGGCAACTAGCAAAAGAGAATAATTATTGAATTTTCACCCTACTGAAGCCAGGAAGGAACGTGTGTTTGTATGTATGTATATGAAATGAAATGAATACTTTATTTCTGCAATATACATAGGTACATAAATACACTTATCGCACGTTATGATTTATTAAAAAGGTAATAAAAATAATTAAATTTAAAGGAGGAAATACAATATATCAAAAAAGGTTTTGGGTTTGCTTATATTTAATAAGTAAATACACGTACATGAACTCAAATAAAGGTATATTTAATGTATACAATTATGTATTAGGATATGATACTAAAACGTTTATATATATATAATGTAGCTTTATAAACAGGCCCCGTTTTATCAGAACCGTGAAATAAAAACCAAATTGAGTTGCTCTGAAAAGAGAATATTTTTATTAAACACTAGTTACATATTTATCTTTTAAGTTATACATGTTCAATGCAAGTAATTATTAATCTTACCTGAAAAGAGAAACAACATTTAGAGCTATTATTTCACAAATTCATTTACTTATAATATTTTGATGTTTTCTTTGTAATACACTCGTCTGACAACAGTTTACATAACCTTCAAACATGTCTGTCATCCTTCCATAGATTGACGCGTGAAAACGCGGTAAATTCAAATTAAATGAAGTGTCACTTCTTCATTTACATCTCCCCTCCCCAAGAATTTATACGGATGTGTTCGCTTACATTTTTAATTTTCCTGTACCGGAACAAGTTTTGTGACATGGAAAAGATTATACTCGGACTTCCTATGCCCTGTGTTTATTTTATAAATTGAGTCTGACAATTTTTCTAAGATTTTATAAGGGCCAATTTTTAATTAATCGAGTTTTTTTCTGTTTAATCGATTACCGTTTTCCACATATACAAAATCTCCTATTTTTAATTCACATTGTTTTCTGTTCTTACCGAATTGTTGCTTATTATAATTGTGTGATTTAATAGTATTTTCCAATGCAATTTTTCTATCTTGAAATAAATCATTTTGTGTTATTTTTTTTTTCTATTTTTCTGGTAAAATATCTATGTTTTTCCCTTCTAATAAATATTTTGGGGAGAATCCTGTCACAATGTGTTCAGTTTCATTATACATTTCGGTACATTCATGGGCAATAGTCGTCCAGGCCAATTTATCCTTCTTTTCGTTTATCTTACATCTAATTTTATTTACTAATGTTTGGTTTAATCTTTCATTCAAACCATTAGAGAATGGCGAGTTTACTGCAGTGAAGATAATGGGTATATTTTCTTTAACTAAAAAGTTCTTAAAATCTTTTGAATTAATGCCTGGATATTGATCAGATAAAATCATGCCAATTTTATTATTTCCCTGTGGTATTTTTTTAACAAGCTTTATAAAATCACTGGAATTTTGAGTTTTAGATGTCAAAACATAAACATATCTGGTGAAATGATCTACAAGTAGGTGTAAGTATGTTTTTGTAGAACGAAAGCTACCAAATCCACCAATGGTGTCTATAGATACTATTTCAAAAGGGTAAGTAGCTGGACCTAAGTGAGACATTAGCCCAAATTTATATTTTCCTCTGGATTTGTTTTTTATACAGATGTCACAGTTGTCACAAATTTTTCTAATATTATTAGTTAAATTTTTTGCTGAATAAAATGGCCTAATTTTACTGTCCATCTGTTGTATACCTAAATGACAGTAAAGATAATGTATTTTTTTATTATTTTTATACTAAACTCTTCAGTTAGTAATATTTTTTCCTTTTTCCTAATTATCTTTTAATATTAGTTTACTTGTATTTTGTTTTACTCTTTCATTTTTTTTTATCATTCTGTATGTCTTCTAGTTTAATAAAGTTTACAATTTTTAAACCTTTATCTTGATTTTCGCACGATTCTAATACAGGGTTTCTGCTCAAACAATCTGCTTCTAAATTGTATTTTCCAGGAGAATATTTTACATCGAAATTAAAGTGAGATAAATAGTATGTAAGATTTCCCAATTCTTCATCCGTTCTAGCCTTAATATTCATTTTCTCTAGAGGTTTATGATCCGAGAAAACCGTGAATGTTTTTCCTATAAGCCAATGGTACCAGTATTTTACCGCTTCTTTAATTGCTAAACACTCCAGATATATGGCTTTTTTACTTTTTTGGGAGTCATTTAATTTTTTGGAAAAATATGCGCAGGGTTTTTCTTCTCCATTGAGTTGTGGTTGTTTTAAAATTGCGCCTATGCCCTGTATACTTGCATCCGTATAAATATTAATTGGTAGATCTGGATCATAAATTGCCAAAACGGGCTTTGAGCAAAGTAGTTTTTTTATTGTCTCGAAAGATTCTTCACATTCTTGTGACCAAATAAACGTTTGTCTTTTTCTCAACAAATTATGTAAAGGTTCCAGTATGATTGATATATTTGGCACATATTTTCCATAGAAATTTATTTTACCCAGAAACTGTCTAACATTTTTTTGTGTTTTCGGAATAGGAAAATCCTTTATGGCAACTAAATTGTCTTTTAGCGGAGTAATTGTATTGTTTTTAATTATGTGGCCTAAATATTTGACTGAGTCCTGCGCAAAATTACATTTTGAAAATTTCAATTTAAAACCTTCCCTTAATATCGCTTCTAATAATAGTGATAGGTGTTTAATATGTTCTGCAAATGTCTCAGAGAATACCAGGATATCATCTATGTAATTCACTGTGAAATCGGATAATTTATGTTTCCTTATTATGCTAGATAATATTCTCTGAAAAATCGCAGTAGAAGTTTTCAAACCAAATGGTAAACAAGTCCATTGAAAGTGGCCTTCTTGAGTAACAAATGCTGTCTTTTGTTTGTCTTCAATTTTCAAAGGGATTGACCAGAACGCTGAGTTTATATCTAGTGTTGAAAAGAATTTACATCTTCTTGTTTTGACCATGAAATCCTCAATTAATGGAAAAGGTTGTGATTGAGGAACCACAATCTTATTTAAATCACGAAAATCTATACATAATCTTGACCTTCTTCCTTCTTCCTTTTTAAAGGCTAATGTAACCGGAGCAGCAAAAGGACTATATGACTCCTCGATTAATTTTTTTTTATAATTTTGATATTTGTTCTTCTATTTCTTTCATATCATCAATAGTGCACCTATATGGTCTTTTACTGCAATATTTGTCTATTATTAAATCAATATGAGCTTCAAAACCTTTTACAGTGCCTATATCATACTTGTCTTTAGCAAAAAGTGAATTATATTTGCATATCAATTTATCTATTTGTGACTGTTTTAGCAGGTCTAGATGGTTTATTGATATGGAAAAGTTGTCCACTTCTATGTTTTCATTAAAATTTATTTTACATTCATAATTTGTTTCATTTTTAGTTTTCTGAACTATATCCACATCCTTGTTTTTATCATTTATACTTTGTGTTTCCTCTTCGTTGCTACCTGTAAAGCCAGGAATTATTTTTGTATATTTAGGATTTATTGCTTTTTTTATCTTCTTCTTTGGGGTTAGGGATACTTTGTGTAATTTTTAAATCCTCATTTTGGATCAATTTAAATTTTTCAATTCAATTTAACCCAATTAAGAAATCATAATCGAAATTTTCTTCATCTATGACAAAAACATTAATATTTTCTTCAATATCAAAAATTTTTATCTTTAAAGTTACCATTCCAATAGATTTTTTTACGCCATTAATCGTTTTTAAACTTGCTTTTTGTTTGTTATCATTAATCGTGTTTTTCTTTAACGACAATAATCTCGAATTTATTAAAGACACATTCGATCCAGAATCATACATTCCCGAAGTTTCCAATGTGTCATTTATTAATAATTTTATTTTAATTAATGGCGAAATTACAAGTTTTTTGGATCAATTTCATTTAATTCCGTTTCTTATTCAGAAATGTTAATACTCCTTATCTGATCCCTTTTTGGTCTATCACCATTTTTGTTTTTAAACCAACATAAGAATTCAGGATGATAACGAGTTCCTTTATTTTCTTTTTCACAAATTTTACACGGACTGACTGTATTTTTAACATATTTATCCTTAATTTTACTTTCAAAACTGACTATCTTTTTTCCAAATTCTTTTTATTCAACAAATATTCTTAACCTCTGATATTATTAAATAAATCTTCAGTTTCATTCAAATCGTTCCTATCGATTTTATCTGCTACAAAATTTGGTAGCCCCGTAAAGTAAAGTAAAGTAAAAGTAAAAATTTATTTGCATAAACATGCGTTGTAAGTACAGGTCTTATTGTATCTTAATATTAGAAACAGCACATTTTACCATATTATATAGTATGCAAATATTTATTCTTAAAAAAAAACTAACATGCAACAATATAAGCTAATTTACCTCATATGTATTGTATTTACGTTATTAATTATTATACTGTACGTATATACATATTATGAAATTTGCACAATATGAAAGTAAACATCCTAATATAAGTATATACATTTTAATTATTTAAATATTCTTTGATATCATAAAAACATTTATCTTGGAGCCATGTATGTAATTTCCTTTTTAGGATTTTTATTGGCAAGCTTTTGAATTCTTGTGGCAATGTATTGAAAATTTTGATCGCCATGCAAGAAACATTCTTTTGAAATATGTTTAATTTACATTTTGGCATATAAAGATTATCTTTATGCCTTGTCTGCTTTTCATAAGCATCTGCATTTTTTAAAAAACAATTTTGATGTTGTGCCACAAACAAACAAATTTCTTTAATATACATGCACGGCAGAGGTAGAATCTTTAATTTTTTAAAAAGAGGTTTACAGCTATCTCTGTACCAAGCGCCACAGATTGCTCGTATGCACTTTTTCTGGACCTTAAATGCCTTTTCAACCTCTACAGAGTTCCCCCACATAATTAAGCCATAGTTGAGGACTGAAGAGACGTACCCATGGTAGGCGGTAATCGCTGCTGTTTGAGATATTGTATTTCTTAGGCGCCTCAAAGCAAACACAAATTTATCGAGTTTATTGCAAACAGCTTTAATATGTTGTTTCCAATTTAGATTTTTGTCCAACGTTACACCTAAAAATACCGTATAGTCAACTTCATTTACTTTTTCATTATTGTGTTCGATATTTAATTTGAAATGTTGCTCTTGGTATGTTCTAAATTGCATAAAATTGGTTTTACTTAAATTAATTTTGAGTTTATTGTTCTGTAACCATTGTATAACTTGAGCCAGTGTATCATTAACATTTTTTTCAAACGAATCTTTTTGCTCGCACTTTATAATAACCGAGGTGTCATCCGCAAATAGTAAACACTCATGTATAGTAGCGTTCGGTAAATCATTAATGTATAGGAGAAACAGAAGTGGACCTAATATGCTACCTTGTGGAACGCCACTTCCATTTAACCTATAGTCGGATCTAAAGCTTTGTTTCAGAGCTTTTTTGTGAGTCTTGCAAATATTTGAGATCTCTGTGCATTGATATCTGTTACTGAGATAACATTTCAACAAATCATGGGCTAATCCTCTAATACCATATCTTTGCAACTTAGATAGCAGTATTTCATGGTTTACAAAGTCAAAAGCTTTGCTCATATCTAGAAAGACCGTTACTGTTGGTGTACCTTTATTCAGATTTTCAGTCACATTCTTCACTAGGTTAAAACATGCAAGTGAAGTTGAGCTGTTTTTTCTAAAGCCGTATTGTTTCTGGGTTAAGATGTTATGCCGTAGCAATCAAATCAATAAGAGTGGGTTTATCCATTGATTTATTTATCTCCAGTAATAGTTTTTCTTTTTTTAAAGCGTATTCTAGTAATGAGCCCTGTTTATATTTAAATAAAATTGCACACCTGACCGGCGACCAACCTCTGGCTGCAAAAGTCTCACAAAAGATTTTTTTCCATGTTGACCATTCAGAGTTAACCGTATACTTTATAAGCATGGAGCTGTACCAGTCTAGACACGATTCCTCCAAAAATAACCTAAGACTTTCAATTTTCTTAACGTCTTCATCAATTCCTAAACGCACACATTCCGCTTCAAAAATAATCATCCATTGGGACACTTTTGACGTTTTAGTGTTGAATTTTTCTATAACAAATTTCTCTAACAAATTTTTCATATTATAATGAGATTTTGATGTATCCTTCTTCATTTCAGCGAAGCTCTCCAGAATTCTTGTTAGAACCTCTTCTGAGACTCCTGAAGTAGAAGCCCGTTGTTGTGTTTCCGGTGAAGCTTCTTCCAGCAAATATCCTTTAAACTGCATATTTCCATCTTGATCCATATACACATCACTTATCTCCGATGTCAATGAAATCCATACTTGTCTTTTTTCATGTCTCCGTGTAGCTTTGACTTTTTGAAAAGCTTGTGTTTTTATAATCGCCTCATGTAGTCTTGCCGGTTGGAGCTGTTCCGGGATGTAAAATGTGTTTTTATCGGTATCGGTAATTGAGGTTATGCTGATTATATTTGATTTTGGATCTTCACCAGATTTCACCATGAATTCAAACTTTAATTTTACCATTGTTGTTAAAAACAGCTGTAGAAATGTTGTTTTATAATGTAGCTTTATAAACAGGCCCCGTTTTATCAGAACCGTGAAATAAAAACCAAATTGAGTTGCTCTGAAAAGAGAATATTTCTATTAAACACTAGTTACATATTTATCTTTTAAGTTATGCATGTTCAATGCAAGTAATTATTAATCTTACCTGAAAAGAGAAACAACATTTAGAGCTATTATTTCACAAATTCATTTACTTATAATATTTTCTTTGTAATACACTCGTCTGACAACAGTTTACATAACCTTCAAACATGTCTGTCATCCTTCCATAGATTGACGCGTGAAAACGCGGTAAATTCAAATTAAATGAATTGTCACTTTTTCATTTACATATACATGCATTGATTAATACAATTAAATTAAAATTGAAAGTAAAATATAATTGTATTAATCAATATATAATATATATATATATATATATATATATATATATATATATATATATATATATGTAGGAACGGAACGTAACAATGAGTGAGTGAAAGGTCGGATGAAAGAGAGAGAGAGAGGAATAGGGCAATATGGCGACCGGAGACGCCGGTGCGTTGTGTTCCATAATCTTAAAAAGAGTACGATTATTAAAGAAAAGTGAATTCCTTCAAAGCTGAGTTTAATTTCCGAGCCTACAAAGTGGGGGCCCGTCCGGGATTCACGCAAGACGAAAGAAAGACTACGACGAAAACTACTAAACGACGAAAAAACTATTGCGTACATCACGTGGCGTTTTACGAACAAAGAACGATGTCCAAACCTAACAAGCGAGGCAGCCGGCAAGAAGATTATGAAGACTCGGTCGGGAGCCGTTCCAGGCTGGGAATCCTGCAATACACGGAGGGCTTAGTGCCGAAATTTGATGGTCAGGAGAATAACAATCCGGCACTAAAATGGATTCAAGACCTGGAGGACAACGCAGAAATTTTCGAGTGGACGCCATTACAATTGTTGGTCGTCGCTAGAAGGTCCATGGTGGGCACGGCCGCACTTTGGCTAAAGAGTGAAAAACCATTTAAAACGTGGGACGAACTTAAAGGTGGCTTGTTAAAAGAGTTTCCGGATACTATTGATCAAAAGAAGATTCATGAAATGATGAGCAGCCGTAAGAAGGGGGTGAACGAATCCTGTCACGATTACTTGCTCATAATGAAAGAAATGGGTAAACGTGGTAAGATGCCGGACTATGTTGCAATTAAATATATTGTGGATGGCATTGAAGACGCCGAAATTAACAAGATTATGCTGTATGGTATAACCACATATATCGAGCTCAAAGAAAAAATGAAAATTTACGAGTCAATCAAGGAGAAGTCAAAAAGCGCTCGATTAGAAGATCGCCGGTCATTTGAAGGATCCAAGAACCAGAAAAGGTGTTTTAGTTGTGGTGAAATGCGTCATACTTCATCAGTTTGTCCACATAAAGAGCAAGGACTCAAATGCTTTCGATGCAATTTGTTTGGACATATTTCAACCAACTGCAAGAATCCATCATCCGGAAGTCAGCCGCGATCGAGTGTAAGAAGCGCCGATAGTACAAAGCGGACGATGTTCACTTCATGCGACAACACGGAAACGGAATGCCACTGCGGTGCAGTTGGTACTGCTGGTGACGTGCAAACGAACATGAACGCAGCAGCGAATGACTTTGACAGCTCTCTGTTTACGTCAGAATCCAAACAAGAAAACAATAGCGGCGAGGTGATGAATATTTTGTCGCATGGTAATTCACGAAAACCTTTAAAAACGATGAAGATTTCTACCTGTAATGTCGACGTGCTGGTTGACTCGGGAAGTGAGGTTAATTTAGTGGCTGAAAGATTTTATCGGGAGATAGGAGCGCCTAAATGTGAGGAGGATAGTGTTGTGCTGACGGGCCTTGGACATTTACGAGTGAAGTCATTGGGGAAATTCAAAACAATAGTTATAATTGATGGACAAAGCTATGAAGAAGTAGTTTTTCATGTAGTTCAAACTGATTCTATACCCTATAAAGCAATTATAGGTCAAGAGTTTCTTCAAAAAGTTACAATGGTTATGAATGATGGTTCTGTGTGGTTTCTACCTGTTGAGCAGGACTGGATGAATGCAATTTCTTGTCTCCCTTGTGATTTGGTTATAGATTACGTTAGTGACCCAGAGTTAAAGCGATTGCTATTAGAGTGTGTAGAGGGCTACAAACCACAACAAACAAAGGAGGTTCCGATTAAACTGAAGATCATTTTGAAGGATGACATACCAGTTGCTCAGCGGCCGAGACGACTTGCCCTAGCGGAGAGAGATATTGTTGAGCGACAGGTAGCTGCATGGCTTGAAGAAAACATAATCCAGGTGAGTTATTCTGAATACGCTAGCCCGGTGGTGCTTGTTAGAAAGAAAGATGGAGGGACACGTGTTTGTGTTGATTACCGTAAAATTAACCAAAAGATGATAAAAGACGAGTTTCCTTTGCCAATAATAGAGGATTTAATAGATAACCTACAAAGTGCTAAGATCTTTTCCGTTTTAGATTTAAAGAATGGTTTCTTTCATTTAAGAGTTAGTGAAGAGTCTGTTAAGTACACTTCTTTTGTGACGAATCAGGGGCAGTATGAATTTTTGAGAGCACCTTTTGATCTATCAGTATGTCCCAAATATTTTATGAGATTTGTCACTTTTATCTTCCAAGACCTGATTTCTAAAGGACTTATCCAAATATTTATCGACGATTTGGTGATCCCTGCCATGGATGAGTTCCAGGCTGTGCGAAGGTTAAAACAAGTATTAGATGTAGCGTCTGAGTATGGACTACAAATTAATTGGAAGAAAGCTCAGTTGATGAGCCGTAGAATTGAATATCTCGGACATGTTGTTGAGAATGGGAAAGTGCAACCTTCACCTGACAAGACTGCTGTAGTATTAAATTACCCAGAGCCGAAAACGATTAAACAACTGCATAGTTTCATAGGTTTAACTTCATACTTCAGGAAATATATCGAAAATTATGCATTGATTGCTAAACCATTGACGGATTTATTAAGAAAGGATGTCTCTTTTACTTTCAGTAATGAAGAACGGCAAGCCTTCAAGATGTTAAAACAGAAGTTGGGTAGTCAACCTGTTTTGAAAATATTTAACCCTAAATCACAGACTGAACTGCACACGGATGCTTCATGTGTAGCATACTCTGCTATACTTCTCCAACAGGATGAAGAAGGTGGGCTGCATCCAATACATTACATGAGTAGGAAGACTAATGATGCAGAGAAGAAGTACTCTAGTTATGAACTCGAAGCCCTTGCCATTATTGAAGGTGTTAAGAAGTTTAGACATTACTTACTTGGAAGACACTTCAAAATTGTTACAGATTGTCAAGCATTCCAAAAGACTTTAGACAAAAAAGATTTATCTACCAGAGTTGCCCGATGGGTATTTGTACTTCAAGATTACAGCTTCACAATTGAGCACCGGTCTGGTAGTAAGATGAAACATACAGATGCATTGAGCAGGAATGTAGCTGTAGTAGTTAATGAATTGCATGACAGGTTGAGACAAGCACAAGAGCATGATGATGGGCTCAAGGCGATTAAGGAAATTTTGAAAGATAAAATGTATGATGACTATTTTCTTCACAATGGTCTGCTGTACAAGGGAGCTGAAAGAAGACTTGTTGTCCCAAAGAAGATGGAGGTTGAAATATTAAAGCAAGTACATGAAAAAGGGCATTTTGCTAAGAAGAAAATGATAGAATTGATTGGTCGTGATTATTATATGAAGAATGTAGATAAAAAAATTGAAGAATTTATAGTAACATGCATTCCATGCTTACTAGCTACACGAAAAAAAGGAAAACAGGAAGGTTTTCTTAACTGTATCCAAAAAGAGAGCACTCCATTACACACTCTGCATTGTGATCACATTGGGCCATTGACGGCAACGAAAAAGCAATACAATTATATACTGACTGTGGTAGATGCATTTACTAAGTTCGTGTGGATATTTCCAGTTAAAGGCACGACGTCTAAGGAAACCATAGAGAAGCTACTTATCCTTCAACAACACTTTGGAAACCCAGCTCGGTTTATTACAGATCGGGGAACGGCCTATACCAGCAATGATTTTAAGGACTTTTGTGAAGGTGAAAATATACAGCACATCACTATTACCACAGGAGTGCCAAGAGGAAATGGACAGGTGGAGAGAATCCATCGAACTATAATATCAGTCTTGACAAAGTTGTGCATCATAGATCCTGCTCAATGGTATAAGCATGTTAGTCGTCTTCAGAGGGCCCTAAATAGTACACATCAAAGAAGCATTGGTACTACCCCATTTGAGCTGTTTGTAGGCACCAACATGAGATGCAAGGAGGACCTTGAGGTTTATAACTTGCTGCTGCAGGAAGATAGAGAAAGCTTTGTGGCACAGAGAGACATGATGAGATTGAAGGCCAAGGAGCAGATATTGAAGGTGCAAGATGAAAACAGGAAAACATTCAACCGCAAACGTAAATTCAGTACGAAATATTCAGTAGGTGATATGGTAGCTATCAAACGCACTCAATTTAGCCCTGGGTTAAAACTAAAAGCTAAATATTTAGGTCCGTATCGAGTAGTTAAGTGTAAGGGTAATGATCGTTATGATCTTGAAAAGCTTACCCTTCAGGCGGAAGGTCCTTGTAAGACATCCAGTTCTGCTGATCAGATGAAGCAGTGGCCGCATTCTAACTGTGATTTAGATTAGTTAAGTTTGCAATGAATTGTTATTTTCATTTATGCTAAGTTTATGATCATCTTGTTCACAATTTGGTTTGTTTCTTTAGTTTTACTTAAGTAACGCAAGTTTTGTTTTTAGATTTTTTCTTTATTTTTGTTCTATGAGGCTGAGGACAGCCTTATTCCAGAATGGCCGAGATGTAGGAACGGAACGTAACAATGAGTGAGTGAAAGGTCGGATGAAAGAGAGAGAGAGAGGAATAGGGCAATATGGCGACCGGAGACGCCGGTGCGTTGTGTTCCATAATCTTAAAAAGAGTACGATTATTAAAGAAAAGTGAATTCCTTCAAAGCTGAGTTTAATTTCCGAGCCTACATATATATATATATGTAATAAGAAGAAAGAGGATGGAGGAGTTTATTCAACAAGAGCATTTCTAACAGACTTAGCAAATTGAGAATATCTACTATTAAAAATGTCAATATCCGGATAAGTAATTGTTAATTACTTATATAATTATAATCCCTCTACATCGAAGAAACACGTTTCATCATATTGGCGGCACATTCTAATAATAATAGGGTTGTAGTAAGATGTGTTATTTTTGTAGACATTAAGAGATAAGACATATCACTGAATTGGCGGTGTGATTGAAGTGACATTAAGTTATACCTCTTCAGACGCTTCGGGTAAGAATAGAGTTCACGTCCGGAGCCAAAGCGGTAGCTTACTATTCTAAGAAACCTATTCTGTATCCTTTCCAATCGCTTCGTATTAGAATGGAGACCAAATCACTGCTCCATATTCTAATATGCTTCTGACGATGCTACAAAATAAGTAAATAATACTTTTAGGATTTTTGAAACTTTTAGTAGTTCTTGCTAGAAATCCGATCAATTGATTACCCCTACTTATCAAGTAATCATAATGTACTCTTAATGATAGTTGTTCGTCAAAGTGAATACCGAGATCTTTGGCAACGGATTTTCTTTCTAGAGTTTTGTTTCTCAGCTGGCAATCATACAGTAAATATTCTGTGTAACTTTCGGGTAAAAGAGATAACAAAGCACTTGTTGACGTTCAGATACATCTGATTCTCATCACACCAATCCGATATGGTATTAAGGTCATTTTGTAAGCAGTCAGTATCGTAACTACTCTTTATTACTCTAAATACCTTAAAATTGTCCGCATATAGTAAACAAGGGTTAGACAGATGAGTAATAAAATAATTTATGAAAATAATGAAAAATAACGGGCCTAATGTGAACCCCGAGGAACACCTGACTGAAAGAATACGGGAGAAGAGAGATGCCTTAAGCTGCCACTGCCACTAACTGACTTCTAAAGAGATAAGAACTAATCCAACGCAACAATCTACCATGGACACCGTAAGCAGCCAACTTGCTACATATTTGATGGTTTACCTTATCAAATGCCTTCGTAAAGTCTGTGTTTATGAAATCAACTTGGTCGGTAAAAGCAAAAACTGAACATAATATATATAACAACTGTTCCAATGAACCTGTCCTCTGCCCCTTCTCAAGCTAATTCGTCTGCTTTTTCATTACCTTCAATGCCTTGATGTCCTGGGACCCAGGCCACTATTGTTTCAGTTTTTTCACCTAGCTTATTGAGTCTTATTTTACACTCTCTTACCAGAGCCGATTTATTTACTGGATTTTTCAACGCAAAAAGTGCTGCTTGGTTGTCCGAGTAAGTAATGACCGTTTTCTCGTTTATGTCCGACCTTAATAGTACCATGCTGGCGCATTCCATAATGGCGTATGTTTCTGCCTGAAATACGGTAGCTAAGGTACCAAGTGAGTAGGATGCGCTTCTTTCTTCTTCATCAGATATATAGACACCGGCTCCTGCCAGTCCTGTGTTACCTTTCCTTGAGCCGTCCATGTAGCAATTAATGCTCGGTCAGTCTGTCACTAGCTTCCAGTCTTCTCTAGTTCCTATATAAAAAAACAATACGATTTTTTTTTATCGAATAATATTTCTTTCTTAGTCAGATCGTTATTGGCTAAAAACATTTCCAAATGACCGCCTGATGTGTTTGCTATGGAGGCATGTCCTTTATCCATAAAGTTGCCCTTCCACTCTTTGTTTATTACCATTCTGTACCATTGCTCGGTAGCTCTTTTTTTAATCTCTATATGCAAAGGCCTATTATCACTTCAAGAGCCCTAGTTGGAGTTGTTTTCAGGGCTCCAGTGATCATGAGACATGCTAGTCTTTGCACTTTGTCTAATTCTTTTCTCGTGGATTGTATGTCTGTTCTTGGCCACCATACAATAGCTCCGTGTAGCAATTGCGGTAAAATGATGGCCTTGTATATCCAATGCATAATGCTAGGCGTCAGACCCCATTTACTGCCTACTGCCCTTCTACATTGGACAAAAGTTCTAATTACCTTACTACACTTGTGTGTGTGTGCGCGAAACCTCACTGACGTAGAAAACTGAGCTCCGTACAATTATTATTTAAAATAGTGTTAATATGTCGAAAATCGACATGGACGTGCTATCCAAGATAGTGAGAAGTGCAATTACGCCTCTTGAAGAGAAAATTTCAAGTTTAATACGCCTTGTTCAGGCTCTGGAGTGCAAAATATGTGACGAAAATACCGGTAAAACACAAACCGGACCACGACACGTGACCTCAAAGCCTCCGATCATGTCGGAGAAGCCCGACGCACGGTCACGCTTATCCAATGGAAGCGCCAGCAAATCGTTCGCTGCTGTGACGAGACCAGATGCGAGAGAGGAACGACGAATCAAACGAGCAGGACATGCGAATGCTTCAACACACACACAGGCACAACAACAACGGTTATCTACCAATACAGCGCGTGCGCCCGCGCCGGTCAAACAAATTCTCAAGCCGTCGATTGGCAGTCAGTCTAACCCTGCAGCAGTCCAGCTGATACCGACGACGATTAGCAACCAAAAGACGCCCGACGAGACCCTCGGTATTACTACTGAGCCGACGTCGTCCGATATCAATTACCCTGAACTGGAATTGGCCCAACAACAACCTCAACATGACACTTCAACACCTAACGTAGCGTGTAGCACTGACAGTGACAGGGATGCTACCAGCCACCAGACCACCAGCCCCAGCAGCACGCTCCCCCTGCCGCAGCTGCCAACGCCTCAACCCTCGCGTGACTACACTCTTCCAAAAACGTCAGATGAAATAGGAGATGAGAATAATGGATGGACTACTGTTCGGTCAAAACACTCGCGACAATCTCGTCAAAGCCGTCAACGACGACAAGTTATTGTTGGAACTGGCAAACTTGACGCTAATATCCAAACTGTCGAGCAGCTCAGGTACATTCAAGCCTGGTCATTTAAGCCAGACACGACGTCAGATGTAGTGCTTAAATTCCTTAACAGTATCTACGAGTCTAAAGAATACATAGTAGAAAAACGCGACATAAAAACACAAAGGCATGCCTCTTTCCTTATCGGCATCCCTGTATCACAGTTCGGCACATTAACTGATCCCGCGATATGGCCGTCTGGAGTAAGGTTTGTAGATTGGTTTCCCGTACGTCCCCGCGTACAGCGGGGCCTTTAACATTATCTGCACTACAACACCACATCCTATTTCCGAAGTCGACGTGCATTTTACGAATGGAAATGTAATATCATCCAATTCACACGAAAATCTAAATGTGACTGCCGCCGATCCGTGTACCACCGAGATTCCAGCGCCGTCACCGGTTGCACGCGCACCCTGCGGCCAGACCGGTTTCCCTGCCCCGCGCGTTACCGCTACTCTCCACCGACGACGGCCGACCCGCGTATGTAAACAAATAGTAACTTCATCGCATTCATTAAAAATTTGTCACCAAAACATATGCTCTTTAGACGGTAAAACTCAGAAACTTGAAGTTCTTCTACAGAGTGAGTTAACTTGTGACGTACTAGGCCTAACTGAGCACTGGCTCACGACTGATGATATTAAATGTATTGATATCCATGACTTTACCTTAATATCTAGTTATTGCAGAGATTCCAAAGAACATGGGGGATCTTGTCTGTATGTTAAAGATAACATTAAATGTGTAGAGAATAAGGAGTTGACGTTGTTATCTGAGAAGTGGTATTGCGAGATATCTGCCGTCAATTTGATAGATTATAATCTGAGTATTGTGTGCATTTATCGCACTAATCAAGTGAGAGCATTAGATTACTTAATGTTTTTAGAACGCCTGCTTGATAAAATTAGTGAAGACGACTTACAATGTATTATTGTTGGTGATTTTAATATTGATTGCATAGGTGTTCCTAATTCTGAAAAAAGACAACTTTGCGATTTATTATCACTATATGATTTGATAAATCTAGTAAACTTCCCGACTCGTGTTACTCACAAGTAGTCAACTAGCTTAGATCACGTAATTACTAACGTACCTCGTCACTCCGTCAGCGCAGTTCCAGTGTGTACTAACATCAGCGACCATCGCGGCATCCGCTGTGAGGTGCAGTGTCAGCTGAGCACGGCGGCGCCTTCTCCCCGGTACGGCCGTATCAACTCTGACATGAACCGTGCTAACTTTGTAGCAGCGTTACTGAGTATTGACTGGGCTACCGTCCGCAAACGTAACAATAAATCTGTTGAGAGTATGGCATTGTCAGTGCTGACCGTGATCTCCAATTGTTACGAAGCCTGTTTTCCCGTTAAATTACTAAACGACAAAAAGAAATCTTGGGTAACGAGCGAAATTCTTAATTTCAAATCGTTATTATTCGATATAACGGAAGTAGGACAAAAATACCCACAAAATAAAGATATTGCGGCAGCGATCGAAAAATTAAACGTAACGTACGATAATCTCGTAAAAACTGGAAAAGCGAATTATTTCACTGGCTTAATATCCAACAGTAAAAACGCATGCAAAGCTATGTGGAAAGTAGTGAACCGAGAACGAGGAAAATGCGTAAAATCCTCGACAAGCTTTACCGACGTAGCTGTTGACTCCGACGGGAACACGTTTCCCAGTAGGAAGGCCGCTGTCGACGCCATGAACCAGAGGTTCGTAGGTGCCGCGGCCGCATGCGGCGCATCGCCCGCTGACCTAGCGTTCGTGCGCACGACACTGACAAACGCCGCGCGCCCGCCAGCCGACCGCTCGATGCACCTTCGTCCCTTTTGTGCCGGCGAAGTGTACCGTATAATAACTAAACGGATTCCCAATAAACCCACGAAGGACATATACGGCATTTCTACAGAGCTCCCAAACTTGACTGCTACACACTTGTCACCTATCCTAGCAGATTTATTCAATCAGTGCTCAAAAATCGGCTTATTCCCTACCTGTCTGAAGAAAAGTAAAATAGCACCCATCTTCAAGGGAAAGGGTAAAGTAGAAATTATTGACGACTACAGACCCGTCGCCGTAATACCGTCAGTAGCCAAGGTGTATGAGAACGGTCTCAGTGAGCGACTCATCGAACACCTCGTCGCGACCAACGCTCTTTCTGATAGGCAATACGCGTATCGTCCAGGTCGCTCCACCACCGCCGTAGCAAGAGACGTCGTCCGCCGCGTCATGTCAGCCCGCGAGAACAAACAGCATGTTGCAGTTTTATTCTGCGATCTCTCGAAGGCCTTTGATGTAGCAGATCATCAAACACTATCCATTAACTCCGTCACTATGGCATAAACGGTCCGGCTCATGCTCTTTTTACCGACCTCATGCACAATAGATCACAAATCGTGGTGGGAGACGGAGGAAGCACCAAGTCTGATCCTCTCAACACGTCGATGGGTGTAGCTCAGGGATCCTCGGTTTCTAATATACTTTTTACATTACTAATGAACGACTTACCTGAATCCATGGACACTTGTGAGATACTCATGTATGCTGACGATGTTGCCGCCGTAGTATGTGCATCATCTGTTGACTTGCTTGAGTCTAAACTCAATGAAACTGCAGCCCAACTATCACAATGGTTTAAAGGTAACGGACTGGTCCTAAATTTGAAAAAAACCCACTTTATAAATTTCTGGCTAAGTGGACAACCGAAACCTTTATCTGTAGCAATTGGGAATACACGAATCGAGCAGGTAGATTCCACGACCTTCCTTGGTTTCGTATTGGATAGGGGTTTGAACTGGGCACGGCATATCGATGCACTGTGTAAGCGGCTGGGGAGCGCTTGCTTCGCTCTGTGGCGGCTGGCGCGCGTAGTTCCGCGTGATGTAGTGCGGGCCTGCTATTTTGCTACCGTGCACTCGATACTGCAGTACGGCGCCGAGCTGTGGGCGTGCGCCGCCGACTGGGAACGCGCGTTCCGCATGCAAAAGCGCGCAGTCCGAGCCATCATGCAAGTTCGTCGATTTGACACCGCGAAACCCCATTTCCAGTCCCTTGGAATACTTACGCTGCCTTCCCTGTTGATATTTCAAATAGCGGTGTATGCGCGTGAAAATATCAATAATTATAAAACGTTTAACGGAGAACGTAATGCTGGAAAACTTGTAGGTGTTTCTCGTAAACTCACGAAATCTAGCAAGTTGACACATGTTTTAGGTCCAAAAATTTACAACCTGCTTCCAGGTGACGTACTGCAGTCCTCTAGCATGATCATTTTTAAAACCAGGCTAAAGCGTTGGCTTATCCAGCAGGCGTTTTACTCACTTAAAGACTTTTTAGATGGCACTAAAAGTAATTAGTTGGTAGGAGTAGATTATCTTCCTACCTGCTGACCACACAATGTTAATATAAATATTACCATTACCATTTTTATGTTTGACATTAAATCAATGTAATTTATTCTGTATTGCGCTACTTAGGTACAAATTATTCTGTAATTGTATTTCATTAATGTTATTTGTAAGGTTTTGACATATATTATATTTAATTGTTGACATGTAATGAAAATTATGAATAAAATGATTATGATTATGATTATGATTATGATTATGATTACATTGAGTTTTAACATGAGTATCAAATCTCAATTTGTTGTCAAAAGTCAAACCAAAGTACTTTAATTCTTTGACTTCTTCCAGAACTATGCCTTTTAACTTGATAGGTTGTAGTTCCTTGGGCTTTCTCTTATTTGTAAAGAGAACTAGTTTTGTTTTGCTGGGATTAAGATCAAGTTCTTTTTCTTCAGACCAGTCCAATATTTTTCTTATTGCGGTTATCATCCTAGATATCACCGTACTTAAGTCTTTGCCTACTATCATTATAACTCCATTATCCGAGTACACTTGTAGATAGATGTGCATTCTGTTAACGATGGTTATTATTGAATCTAACAGGAGCCATCACATTAGAGGAGATAGGCACCCTCCCTGAGAAAACCCTCTTTTTGCTTGGTTTCCCCTGCTAAATGCGCAGATATAACTCTGTTTTCTAACATTGTTAACACCCATCTTACTATTGCTTCACCAATTCCTTCTCTTTTGAGTGATTCCTCTATTGCTCCAAATGTTGCCCTATCAAATGCTCCCTCTACATCGAAGAAACACGCGAGAGCATATTCTTTGTTACCAATGGCACGCTCAATCTTAATAGCAAGACTATGAAGTGCAGTCTCCGTGGACTTCCCCTCCATGTATGCATGTTGATTAGCATGCAGCGGAGAACCACTTGCTTTTATTTTGTTCCTGATGTGTTTATCTATTATTTTCTCTTGTGTTTTCAAGATTAATGAAGATAAGATTATGCTCATGTACGCCTTGGCTTCTTGATATGTCTTTTTACCGGGTTTTGGCAAAAATACTGCTTTGACTTTCTTCCAGTTTTGACATATACCTCCTAGTGCAATGCTACTTTGGTTCAGTTTAATCAGACCTTTACCTATGAATCTACATCATGTTGTAGTAGAGCTGGAAAAATACCATCTGGCCCTGCAGACTTATAAGGAACAAAAGATTTGATTGCCCATTCTACCTCTTCTAGTTTAATAATGTCCGAGCAGTTCATCCATGCCGGGTTTGTTATCTGTTCATTTTCTTTTTGTGTGGTTTCTTCGTAGCCTGGAAAATGAGTTTTGAGCATTGTTTCCAAAACTTTACGAGGCTCCGTTACCACTTGCTCTCCTATCTTTATACTTCCAAGTTGACACATCTTCTCACTAGCAAGCAGTTTCACAAGACGAGCTGCTTCAGAGTAATAGTTGATTTCTTTACAGTAAAGTCTCCAGCTTTTCCTGCTTTCTTTCGTAGGAGCCTTGCTATATTCGTTCCGAAGCTGTCTGTAGTCATCCAAGCTACAGTCATCATCCTTTTTCAAGGCTGATCTCATAGCTCTCCGAGTCTTTTTTCTCATTTTTTTCAGTTTTTTGTTCCACCAGATTTGTCCTTTGCCTTCTGGTAAGTTCTTCAACGGACAGGATTCGTGGTAGGCCTGTATTAGTACCTTTTCCAATTCCATGGCACCTTGTTCTAATTCCTCTGCCGATCTATAAGAAGACTCACTTGGATTCCATTTGCTTACTTCTTCTTCAAATTTAATCCAGTCAGTCTTCCTAGGATTCCTTATTTTAACTACTTCTGTGCAACAGTTAAGTTGAAAAGTGGTCCGTCTGTGGTCCGACATAGTGTCTTCAGGGGCCACCTTCCAACCAATAACTAGCTTACTTATTGAACCTGACGTCAGAGTTATGTCAAGTACTTCTCTACGAGATCTCGTGATAAATGTTGGTTCATTACCGACGTTTAAAATTAATAGATCTTTTTCCACAATAAATTCAAATAGTGCTTCTCCCTTATCGTTGGTGTCTGTGCTGCCCCACACCTCATTGTGTGGGTTGGCATCAGCTCCAATAACAAAGGAGACCCTCTTACCCTGGTAATATTCTATTAATTCTTCAACCTCTCTCGGTGGTGGCACGAAGTCTCTATCACTCTGCATATAGCTCGAGATAAACGCCATCCTCGTTTTTTGTGTCTCTGGAGAGATGATGACTACTTCTATGGCCACTAGGTCTCTGTAACAGCAAAATACTGTACATCCTAGCGCTCTTATTCTGTTATTAACATAAATACAACTTCTAGCAGCTTGCTCACCTATAGTGTCATAGTAGAGCTCGCCGCCAAGGCTACCCAGCCCCACAACCCTCTTATCCCGAGTGTAAGGTTCTTGTAGAAGGGCTATGTCTACTTTGTTCTTCACTATTATTCTGCTTAGTTCGCACATGGCGTCTTTGCAGTGTTGGAGATTTAGCTGACAGATTCTAATTGGATTTTGCTTTTGTGTATTATCTGTGTTTGGTGGGGGTGTGTTTATTGTGTTTGATGTGTGTGTATTAGGGTGTGTTTTTGCGTGCATTACGTGTGTGTGTTACGGTGTGTCTTTTTTATTAATATCGGAGCCGGATGAAACCCCCGGTGGAACTCCAGATCGCCCTCCATCATCAGTTTGTGTGGCCTGTGTCTTGGTGTTCCCCCGTAAATCCCTCTCGGCTCCCTTGTCAACCCCGCCCCCGGCACGTGCACCACAATGGCTGCATGTCTAGGTTGAGGGCTGGCGTGGCTACAGTACTCTTTTTGTCGGACACTGCTCCAGTTCCCCCCACTACGGATCAGCTTAGCCTGCACTAAGGTCGCCTCATAATTGAGCCTTTCGACTGGCGACTTCCAGGCTGCAGCTGCTTCTGATGGAACGTTGATCAGCAAGCGAGTCCCTGTTGGCATGGGATCCTTGCTGATCAACGACCATTCAGAGATCCTGAGGTCTTCTCTCTCTGAGTTCTGCCCTTGTAGCATCAGAAGAGGATCTTCGAGCATATCTTCTACTTTGCCCGGTAGCCAGATGGACACCCACTCCCTGTCAAGTCTGTTTGCTGAGAGCTTGGTGTCACCGTGAACTCCAAAGTTCAGCAACCAGTCTCGCGACTCCTCATGCATTGGTGTAACAAGGTAAAAACCTTCTGACACCAATCCAGAAGCCGCAAACTTAAGGTGCTTGCTGTCGACTTTATTTTTCACGGCTTCTACAATAAGAGAAGACAGACGTTTCCTAATAACGGCGCCCAGAGCATCGTCCACCCTAAGACCATCATCGCGACAGATTGCGACGGCCAGTCCGCGAAGTTCCTTAGCGGCCGCTGCTCCGTTGGTCCATCGTCCGGATCCGTAGACTGTCTTTTAAGCTTAGCTGGTCTACTGGGTCCAGAAGCTGCAGGTTTCTCCTGCCCCGACTCTTCCACCAACTTCTGTTCCCTTTCCAACCGGTTAAGCTTTCTTCTCTTAGCCCTCTCCCTTGACTTTTCTGCTTTGCTCTTATACTTGAAGAATTTGACACCCTGACCATCCATGTTCGTGGGTGCAGGTGACATCAACAAGTGCTCTTCTTCTTCTAAGGATAGGACTTTGCTGAACTGGTTTTGCAGATTCTGATCAGAAAGGCCATCATCCTCAACATCAGTTACTTCTTGGCTCAGAGCCGCTACTGTTTTGGGAGGTCCCTCCTCTACCGGTTCACCCGAACCAACACAGGGCTTTCGCTCCCCCGTTCCAGAGTTAATCTCCATCAGTGCCTGGTTCCTCACAGCTGATGTTCCGAAATCAAATGTTTTAAGATTAGAATTCATGATTTATAGGGTTGATATGGGAAGTGGTGACCGGAGGACGTCCGCAGTGCTCCCTTGCATAGTCCAGCTACGAATATATAACCGCGATGCAGCCGTGGGGATCGCCACTCCAACCACTAGCCAGAATCGTTTACGGCAGCGACTGTGGGAAATGCACTCGCACCCAGATGGGTAGAACCCTACAGCGCTTGTAGATTCCATGCTGCTGGGGTCCAGTACTTTTTCAGTGACACCGCTAGTGGCGACTCAGAGCGTATCTTCGCACCAGACTCATGGGATAGTACGCTGCAGGATGATACCCCCCGGGAGCCAGTCCATTTCCCACGACCCCCCGCTACCCGTAGCCTTCACTACGGGCCGTAGGCACGATTTCTCCCACCGTAGCCCTGGGGGTATGGAGAACACAGTCTCCACTGTACATCTCCATGGACTGTACAGTGGAGGGACAAACAGAAGGAAAACAGACAGGAAGACATGTGACTATCCCCGGTGCCGGTCATTCAACAGGGTGCAGGTCCGCTCCCAGTGAACATCGCTAGTGATGACCCGGGGCGAAATTCCACACACCTGACTGACTGACCAACAACGTACCCAGACACAAAGCGTCGTCGTGATAGGAGTAGGAAGGGTTGGGTTGACAGGATGATGAACATCCCATCTTTAGGGAAAATCTCTCCTAAAGATGATGTGCCCACCGGGTTGGCCCTTCTCCTTATCCGGGCTAGGGACCGGCACCATACCAGCCCTTACAGGCTCGCATCTGGCTACTAGCACAAGTGAAAAAGAAAAGGCGTGCAAAAGAAAAGAAAGCAGCAGTGCAAAGCATGAAAAGCCAAGCATAGAAGATAGGAACGGTTTGACTTGGTTGTAAAGGCTGTTGTATTTATAAGCTTTTCAAACAATTTTGCAACACAAGAAAGAATGCTAATAGCTCTATAGTTTTCGCAGAGAGATCTATTACCAGATTTAAATATTGGTATAATATGAGCAGTCTTCCAAAAGTTGGGAAAAATACCTGATTCCAACGACTTACTAAATAATATGTATAAAGGTAGACAAAGTTCTTCAGCACAAGACTTTAAAAACGATGCTGGTATTCCATCTGACTTTGCTCCCTTGTTTGCATCTAGGTGTTTCAGACTGTGTAGGATATCCTCCTGTCTAATAATAACACCGTTAAGGCCACCATAGAAAGGCAGAGAGTTAAAGTCTGGCAAAGGTTCATCGGTTGCAGGAGTTTCAAATACAGTTCCAAAATACTGTGAGAAAAGATCACAGATACCCTTTCCATTGGAAGATGTTAAGTCATTGTGTCTCATGGTTTGAGGTATATTACCACTTCCTTTTTTACTTTTAATAAATCTCCAGAAAGCTTTCACATTGTCATGAAGGGATTCTTCTACGGAAGTGATGAATAAGTTATAGCACTCGTCTATAAGTTTTTTGGCTCTGGATCTCAGTAAAGAAAATGTGTCATAGTCCTTAGGATTTGAGAATTTTTTATAGAGTCTATGATACTTATTTTTTTCTTCAAGACACTTAATCAAGGCTCGATTGAACAATACAGGTATCTGTTCGAGACAACTTTAGTTAGAGGTGTATACTTTTTAATAATGTAATTTAGGACAGAGTCAAACTTTTCTACAGCAACATTTAAATTCAATGATGATAAAAGATCATGCCAATCAATACAATTTAAGCCAGATTTAATTTTAGAGTAGTCGCATTTATAGAAGTTAAGCAGTTTGCGTAGATTAGGCTTGAGTGATTGAAACTGTATTTTTCTATCAACATCAAGTACGATTGGTGGATGAAATCTATCTAGCCTGCTCAGTGGGTCCGCTCCCTGCACCACGACAGTTAAATCAGTAGCAAAAACAAGGTCAAGGTAACGCCCAAATTGATTAGGCATAGTATTGTACTGCTTCAGATCACAAGTTGTCATAAACTCGATTAAATAATCAGATCTCTTGCCGACAGGATCATTTGGGGTCATGCTATTTAAAAACTGGGACCGTGTCCACGTAAGATCAGGAGTATTATAGTCACCCAATAAGATGAACTCATCATGATTTGCTGAATTTTTTTTTAACTTTAAGATTATTTTTAGTAGATATAAGAACGCCTCCACCATCCTTTTTTCTGTCTGTGATACATGTGCTAGAGCGGTCTCTATGAAAGACATTATACCGCTGATCAAAAAGTTCATTATCAAATACATTAGAGTTAAGATTGGTTTCAGTAAGACAAATAATATCGTAGTTACAATTTAACACGTTTAGATAAATATTTATCCTCTGTTTTAGAACGAATCCTATTGACATTCTGATAAAATATAAACATGATGATAAAATTACGAACCCAACTTGAAGATCAAAATATTTTATTTTATTAAATCTACATCGTATTTAAAAATTCTTCGCTTATAATATTAATAGCATTTGAATTGTCATCTTTACGCATGTACATTCGACCATACTTCACCCATCTGTACTTATAGTCACGTTCCTTTTGAATTTTTCTCGCAGCAGCATGAAATTGCTTACATTCGGGTTAAACATGTTCAGCGACGTATATTTTATTAAATTTACCAACAATTCCTATGTGACTCATATTTAAAGGATCTTGAGAATGAGATCTGTTGTAGCGTTGGACCGCAGATAAAACGTTATCACGCAGAATAGAGGAAGACAGGGTAATCAAGATGTTGCGGGGACGGTCCAATGATGAATTCATTTTGGCTACGTACATCCGATTCAACTATATTGACATTCACGATATCACAGAGCTTCCTGAAAATTGCCAGAAGATTGTCATTACGACTTTCAGGCACGACTTGCAACTCCAGGTTATGATTGTGTGAGATCTTCTCAACTGTAGCCAGACGAGTATCCAGTTTCCGAAGTTCACTTTGCATCCGTGCGCTATCAGCCTCAAGTTTCTTAATAGTTTTGTTCTTGGACTCCAATTCAGACTTTATCTCATTCTGCTCAGCGCTGATGAAATCCGTAGTTTCAGAAAATTCAGTCTTTAAAATAGTTCTTACAACATTCATCTCAGCTTTCACCATTTGTCTGAGGTCTTCCTTGAAGGCATGGCGAAGATTTTCCGTGAACACTGTCAGCTGGTCCTTCAATTTTCTATCAAACTTATTTTCTCCATAGTTAAGACGTTACTAGTTGACGTGAACGAGCTAGATGTCATGTTTCATGTTTTCAAAAGACACATCCATGTTATTCGTGTGTTCCGTTAGTGAAAGACGAGATTGCGAAGATAAAGGTTTAGATCGACCAACCGTAACATTCTTGCAAGATTGGCACGCTATGTTTGCTAAATGTTCTTTCGACAGATACAAAAATTGATGTTGAGTGATATCCATGCACAAAAAATGATGCCCTTTCTTGCACTTGCTACAAACCAAAAAATCTGTAGGTTGTATTTCTACGTTGCATACAGGGCAGGCCATTATGTAATTTGAGCAAAAATGTCTTTAAATATTATCACTGGACTAAATATTTTATTTGTCAAAATAGCCGATTCTAGAACTCAGCTCCCTTTCGAAAGGAAGACAAGACTTGGTTCTCAACGATGACGACACAACAACTTCTCGAACCAAGGCTGGCAGTACCACCACCATCTATATATATTAGGCCTTACAGTGTACCGTAACAAACATAACTGTTAAAATATGCACAGTTCAATTCCACAAAAATCCATCGATTAATCAATTAGGAAAGCACTAACAACTTGCACGAAAGAAAAGAGGGTGATAATCAATAATCACGCGAACCAATCGCACATTATTTTGACCAATATCCTTGAAATTACACGTCAAAGTCCCAGGATAACACAAGATATAAGACATAATTCTATAAGACGTTATTTCACAGACTTTAAGTACTCAGAATATACTTTTTAATGCAGTTTATCATTAACCCTTAACCACTGACGTACGTATGTGGTACGTCATCGAAATGGTTTTTCGTTCAAAACTTAATATTGCGCGGGAATTTCAACGCGTCCTTTTTGGTAGTTTCTTAGTTGCCAGTGACGCGTGTGCGGCGGGGGAGAGCGGACGCGTGGCACGCTCCTAAGCAGGTAAGTTCAACCTCTCGACGTATGAGGTACGTACGTCAGTGTTAGTGTGACTTTTTTGAAAATATTGCTTTATGTTTTGTCAGCAGATAAAATGAATCGTAAGCGGTCAAATTCTTCTTCTGGACCATCTACATCAAAAAATGTTCGCCGATTTGATACCATGAAGAATTGCCATATATGTTTCAAACTAAAACGTCGCAAAACCCGATACGGCTGTCAAGCTTGCCGTAAGCCGGTCTGTTTGCAGTGCTCCAAGCTGACCTGCAACAACTGCTGTTAAAAAGTGCCTTATGATTAGATTTATGGCGATTGTGATTTTTTTCTAATTGAAGCCATCCTTAATAATTAATATAAGCCAAAAAAGAAGTTCCTATTGTAAGAAATTATCTTTGTGTTGATTTAAAAAAAATGTCTATGTTACTTTCATTACCTCGTAAGGTTGTTGATTAATAAATATTTTTCTATTAATATTATAACTTTTTTTTATCATCCCTATGTCATTTAAATATGTCTTTATAAACACATTGCAATAATCACTTTAGGTACCCTCCATTGTTGCATCAGGAGGTTTTCAAAATTAAGTACGTATCCCATACGTACGTCAGTGGTAGTGTAATAAAATTACACGTCAGTGGTTAAGGGTTAAATATGCAGGCGCCACTAAAATAGTCAACAATTCACAACGAGAGGTAGGTAGGACATTAATTAAGTAAGTATTTAATGTATCTATGCTTAAACCTGGCTGTGGTTACTTTTTCAAGCTTAATATTAGCAAGAGATGTGTCAGGATCGTTGTAGATGGAAATATTTAGTCAAAATCAAAATCAAAATATTTATTTTTGCAAAATAGATACATTAAGTGTACTTTCTACAAGACAAAGTTAATTTTAACAATATATAGGTAATATATCTTTAGAATATTAAAAAATATATAATAATACGGGAAATAAAATATACACCTGCATAAATAAATGATAGTCGTAAGTTTTTAAATAAATAAATAAATACGAAAAAAATAAAATAGAGGAATCTAGGAATAAAAATATAAAAATATTATATATACATAATGCAATGAAGAAATAAGATCATAAATAAAAACGGGAAATATATACAAAAAATATTAAGGTTGGGCTACTAAAATGTAATAAAGTTATACACTTGCATAAAATATAGAAATATAGGAATAAAAATATTATATATACATAATGCCTAACCATCCGCACCATTCGATTAGTATTGCTAAGGAGAAGGGCAAGAAACAAAACATATGATACAAAATCATATACATACCTACTCAAGTAAAGGCATAAAAAATATAAGACTGCAGGAATTAGTCACGAGAAAAAAAAATATCTCAGTCAACCCGTCTCATATTGTCTATTACCTTTAACAAAGTAAGTTTACATATTAATTAATTTTAAGCATTTAGAGGAATCATACAGTATTAAAATATGCTAATTATTAATTACAATATTGAATAAGATTATTAGTATTTATTACACCATGCTTCATTATCATCCAAATAATCATTGATTTTATAATAAGCTTTCTTAAGTAGTCCCTGCTTAATATATACTTTAAACTTATTTTCAGGCAAACTAAGGACCTCCTCTGGAAGCTTATTGTAAAATCTTATACCATGTCTTACAAAAGAGGTACCTACTTTGGCAAATCTAAATTTTGGAAAAGCTAGTTTATGTTTGTTTCTGGTTTCAATAGAGTGTTATCAATATTTTTCTGACATATGTATCTAATAACGTGATAAATAAATTCACATGGGACCGTAAATATATTAATTTCTTTAAACTTCTCTTAACTTCATGTTATAAAGAGACCGAATTGCTCTCTTTTGCAAGACAAAGACTGCTTCTATATCCGCGGCTCTACCCCGCAACATTATGCCATATGACATAACGCTGTGAAAATAACTGAAATATACTAATCTAGCAGTATTTTCATCAGTAATCTGCTTTATGCGTCTAACAGCGTATGCGGCTGAACTAAGTCTACCACAGAGAGCTTCTATGTGGGGACCCCACTGAAGACGAGAGTCTATAGTAATACCTAAAAACTTAGTTTCGTTAACTAACTCCAGCTTGGACCCCTGCAAAAATAAACTGACATCTACTTGAATTACATCTGATAAAGTAAACTTTATACATTTCGTCATTTTTGCATTTAGAACTAAATTATTTGCAGTGAACCAATCAAGAATCAGAGAGAGAGTTGAATTCGCGTTATGTCGATTCACTTTAAAAATAAGTGACGTGTCATCTGCGAATAGAACTATCTCAGATAAGTCTCTAACTAAGTAAGGAAGGTCATTTATGTATATTAAAAACAATAGGGGCCCCAAAATGGAGCCCTGCGGAACACCCATTTTGACTAATGATCCAAAAAAAATGTGGGGAATTATAAACGAAATAAGTGGTAAAATAATTAAATCCATCGATGAAATAATATTTAAATCCTTTAAAACTGATATTTCTACTTTGACTAATGACTTTGCTTGTGAGTTTAGAAACAACGTCAAAAAAATTTGCTCATATTGTGATGTGCCACTTCTAAGCAAGCAAACTTATATTTCGAGCCCAAACCTGTCAATAAGACTACAACAGGCTAACAATGATGTCATATACACAATAATTAAACATATGAACGATAAAAAAAGTCCAGGAAGTGATAAAATCCGAGCTAAGGACGTAAAATTTATAAATTCATCCATTACCCCCGTTATTACCCATCTAATTAACACTTGCATTAAAACTTCATTGTATCCCGATAAACTTAAAGTAGGTACCATAAGACCTGTTTATAAAAAAGGAAGTCATACCGACATAAACAACTATAGGCCAATTACTATTTTATCTTGTATCGACAAAATAATTGAGAGGTATCTCGGAAATGAAATAAATAAATTTCTTGTAAAAAATAATGTTATTAATAAAAAGCAATTCGGTTTCCAAAAACAGCGAAATACATCTCAACTGCTATCTCAATTTACCAATGAGGTCAGCAAATACATGAATGACCGACAGCATGTGCTAGCTGTATTTATTGATTTTAGTAAAGCTTTTGATACCCTTAATTATGACACACTTTATTCCAAGTTGACACAAAATGGTATACAGGGCCCCTTCCAAAATTTACTGAAAAACTATCACACAAACAGATTTACATCAGTCAATATAGGTGGAGTGCATAGCAACCGGTTTCCAACTGAAGAAGGCACCGCTCAAGGTTCAATTTTTGGCCCTACCGAATACCTGTTGTATGTAAATGACATGTGTAACATATTTTCCGAAGGGTCTGTTTACCAGTTTGCAGATGACACATGTTTGTTAGTGTCTCATCGGAATGTTGAAGAAGCTCAAAAAATAATGCAACGTAACTTTGATCTTCTATGTAAATGGGCTCACGATGTCGGACTTGTCATTAATTCACAAAAAACGAAAATTTTACACATTCACTCCCCATACTTACAAACCTTAATCATTCCAAACATCGTTGCCCATGAACATCAATGTTTGCATAAAAACCACTATGCATGTAACTGTGAGCATTTAGAACTTGTCAAACAGCATAAGTACCTAGGTCTCATTATAGATAACCATTTAAACTGGGGTCCACATATTGAATATCTATGTAACAAGCTCCGAGGCATATTATCAAAATTTTGTATAATTAAATTCAAATTACCTTATAACATATTAAGACTGATGTATCTATCACTTGCTGACTCAATAATGAGCTACAGTATTAGTAGTTACGGTCGCACTTATAAAAGCTATATAGATAGTATCTATAGACTGCAATTAAGAATATTAAAAGTCATTGTGCCAAACCACATTAAAAACAAATATAATGATGACGAAAAAGGCTTATTTGACTATTGTAAAATCATAAATATATACAGTAAAATAAAAATGGCTATTATCTGTGAAGAATACGGTAACGAGGTTAAACTAATTAAGAAAATAAGGCCAAAAAGCTTAAGAAACCTAACTTACCTACCCACTTATGAACTACCTACCTATAATAATTTATATGGAACGCGAACTTGGGAATACATGCTTCCTTTATTTCTAAACGAATTATCTATTAATACTCTAAATAGCATAAAAAATTGTAGCAGCAACAAAAAGCGAAGGAGTGCCATAAAGCTTTATTTTCTCGAACATCAGCAGCCTGTGGCTGCGGGTTGTTATTAAACTTGTATATAAGTCTATGTCTAGTTAGCATAAGTTAGCGATCTCGCCATACCGCGTATAAACCATGTGGTTTTAGTCGGATGGCTTTTATTTTAATCAAAATGTATATATATTTGTCTTTGTAAAATAAACAATAAAAAAAAAAAAAAAGATGACTTTACTCCATTAATGTCTACCTTTTGAATCCGGTCACTAAGGTATGACTTAAGTAACGCCAAAGATTTACCCTTAACTCCATAGTGATTTAATTTACATCAAAGTGTCAGATTAAACTGAAACAGTTTCCTCGTATGGAAAAAACAACCGGTTTCATCACAAATAACTAACCATTTGGTCAAGGAACGCCGATAATGCAGCTAAGCAGCGTTTTTTCTCCCGACATTGTTCACAAATATTGAATTTTCAAACTGAGAACTTACTTTTATTCAAATAAAATATAACCTATGTTACTCAACAATAGTATAGCTTTTTATAAAAGAAAGAATTTTTAGAATCGGTTTAGTAGTTCCAAGGTTTACCTCAAACAAACGAACAAATCTTTCCTCTTTATATAATAGTGTAGTGATATATGTAGGTATATTAGATTGTTGTTATAAATTATAGGGCGTAAGTATATTTATTTATATTTTAGTGTACACGTGTGTATGTCTACTTATTTATTTTAACTTCTCTCTATAAATCCGGGTTTGTTGGAAGATATATCGGCCAACTACGTCAATATCTCGCACATTACTGAAAATGATGTTGTAATTGGTTTAAAGCGACTTAAGCCTCAAAGCTCGATTGGACCAGACTCTATTCCTCCTTATATTCGGAAGGCTTGCAGTAATGTTGTTAAATAAGGTCCCCAGGATGAAGAAAAACGAAATATTTCGGTGATTCAGTAGCCTTTTACTAATAAATTTAGATATGATTTTCGGCACAACATTTGTACAGGAAAAGAAATGGTAAAGTGAGAAAGATGAAGTAGCAGAGACAGCTGTCAGATGACAGCTGCGTTCCGATATTAAACTTACGTTCAACATGCTCCCAGCACAAAAATATGCAATGTAATGCAAAAATTACAACAGAGAAATATTAGATTTATACAAAACAAAATTTTGAGAATTTTAAGTCAATGCAAGATCTGATTTGATGGGAATTTAAAGTTTAAAAATCCTATTTGAAGTTATGTAATTAATAAAATAATAAATTAAATGGGGCATGTGATTACAAAATATAATATGCTACATACATAATCAAGTTGCAAAACAAACAGAGTATAAGTTACATTTTAGTTGAGTGATATTAAGTTACTCGATTTAGTAACAAAAAACAAGAAAAATAATTAAATGTTTTCTTGACAGACTAATTTGAAAACTATTAAACAAAAAATAGAGACAAGTTTTCTTGACAGACTTGTTTGAAAATATTAAACCAAAAAATAAAAACAAGTTTTATTAAGACTAATTTGAAGATTGACTTTCGATTGGTAATCGGATGATCCTACTAAAAGATCTTCGTACGGTCCCCGATGAAGTCTGGATGTCTGCGACGCGAACAATCTTGTCCTTGCCCGGATGAATAGAAGCAACGCGTCCAGTCTTCCACAGCATAACCGGTGCGCCAGGATCACGCAGAAGCACAAGATCGCCCACTGCGATGGACTGCCCCTTGGATGCTCGCCACTTGCCCCGCTGCTGCAATTGGTTCATGTAGTCCCTTGACCAGCTTCTCCAAAAATCTTGCCGCAACTGTTGCAGAAGTTGAAAATACTTTAATTTGTATTCAGGGACATGGGAATAGTCCCAATCTGGCAGTCCTACGAGAGGGCGCCCTATAAGAAAATGAGCCGGGGTTAGGGCGGAAATGTCATTGGGATTGTCACTAAGGGGAAAGAGAGGGCGGGAATTAAGTATAGCTTCAATCTGACACAAAATAGTGCTAAATTCCTCAAATGTTAGAAGAGCATTAGAAAGAATACGCTTCAAATGATGCTTACAGCTGCGAACAGCTGATTCCCACAGACCACCCATGCTCGGTGAAAAAACGGGCTGGAAGTGCCACTTAATACCATCGTTTGCCAGCTGAGAAGCGATGTTATCATTCTGATCTATAAGAAATTTAAATAATTCGCTTAACTCACGTGCTGCTCCTTGGAAATTTGTTCCATTGTCTGAAAATATCGAGTTCATTTTACCTCTCCTTGCTACAAGCCTACGTAAAGCTGCCATAAACGCATCCGTAGAGAGATCTGTAACCAATTCTATGTGAACTGCCTTCGTACACATACAAACAAAAATACAGACATAGCATTTAGAAGTCCTGTAGCCGCGGCCCCTTCTGTCACGGACATAATAATGGCCAGTGTAATCTACACCGACTGAAATAAAAGGAGGTGCAGGCATAACGCGAGGTTTAGGTAAATCCCCCATAATAGGATGTGCTGCAGGAGGATTATGTTTATAGCACGTTAGACATTTGTGCAAGATCTTACTTGCCAGAGCCTTTCCATGTATGGGCCAGAATTTCTGCCTTACAAGAGATAATAACAGCTGTGGTCCAGCATGAAGGTATTTTAAGTGATAATAACTCATCATTAATTCGGTGAAAATATGCTTAGCGGGTAGCAAAATAGGATGCTTCTTATCATAATTAAAATCAGATAAAGATAATCTACCTCCTACCCTAAGAATATTATTTTTATCCAGAAACGGGTTAAGTGGGGTAAGATTACTACTAGGTGAAATTGGTTTGTTGACCTGTAATTTGGAATATTCTTCCGGGAAGCATGCTTTTTGTACTAATTTGACCAAACAGTGCAAAGCGCTTTCTAATTCAGTAGATTGGAGACAAGTCTTGATAGCGTTTTGTGGATTCTTACAGTTACGTTGAAACCGAAGCAGCCACGCAGTCACTCTCAACAAAGTGTTGTAATTTGAATAAAGTTCAAAGAATATGTTGCCACATTCGTTATTATTCTGCAAGGAAATATTGCATAATAATTTATTAGTATTACGTTCAGGGGAAATTGCATTAGATGGCGCCACAATTTGAGATTTTTCATATATTATTGGTTCATAAGGCTGAAATTTGGTTTCAGGCTCTGTACTAACAGATGGCGCTGTAAGCGAAGGCCATAGTTCACAAGGGTTTTTCAGGAAGGTCGGGCCAAACCACCAAATGTTGCACTTTGATAGTTTTGCTGGCTCCACACCTCTAGATAAAACATCAGCTGGATTGTCAGCAGAAGGAAGCCAACGCCAAGTATCTGGCTTGGTTAAAAGTTGAATTTTCTTTACACGGTTAGACACAAATGTTTGGAGTTTAGAAGGACAAATTTTTATCCAGCAAAGTACAACATTGGAGTCCGTCCATAGATAAGTTCGGCAATCATGCCATTTAATGGAGCCTCTAACTTTATCCATCAAAATGGCTAACAACAAAGCTGCACAGAGCTCAAGTTTGGGAATCGTTTGCGACTTTATGGGAGAAATTCTACTCTTTGAACATAGAAGTCTAGTTGAGATATAACCTTTGGCATCGATGGTACGGATATAAATACATGCCCCGTACCCTTTCAAAGATGAATCCGAGAATCCATGAAGTTCTACTTCGACATGACTATCTAACTTGACATGTCTTTCTATTTCAAGCTCATTAAAATGATGCAATTGTGTGGTGAAGTTAACCCATAAATCGGAGACTTCCTTCGAAGGAACTTGATCCCATGGGATCTGGTCTTTCCACATTTGCTGGATGAGTAATTTAGGTATCAATATACAAGGTCCTAGCAATCCTAGAGGATCAAAAATACTAGAGATTATTGATAAGATTTCTCTCTTTGTAACTTTCGGTTTTAGTTTATCTAGATTAATTTGAAATTTCAATTTATCATCAGCTGATGACCATACTAAGCCAAGTGTCTTACTCTGATCATTATCGAATAGATGAGGTATAGATTCAGACTGATGATCCTTAACACTATCAAGAATCTCAGTACTATTTGACTTCCATTTTCTTAGATGAAATGAGGCTGTACTTAATATCTTGTTGACTTCAGTGACAGTTTGACTTAAATCAGCCTTATTATCGCTAGACGTATTTAAATCGTCAATATAAAAATCTCGGTTAATAACAGAAGCCGCCTTTGGGTATTTTTCTTCAAAATCGATTGCCAACTGTTTTAGACAACGAGTGGCCAAAAAGGAACCTGATGTGGTACCATAGGTTATTGTATTTAAAGCATATACTGAAATTGGTTCAGATGGGCTTTCTCGCCAAAAGATGCATTGAAGGTATCGTTGGTCTGGGGAAATCCACACACAGCGGTAACATTTTTCGATATCAGCGCACACGACATATTTGTGTACTCTGAATCGCAATAAAATTGATATTAGTTCATCCTGAACAATGGGACCTGAATACTGCAGGGAATTTACGGAATAACCGGAATCAGAGTTGCAAGACCCATTGAATACTACTCGGAGCTTAGTGGTAGATTTATTTACATTTAACACTCCATGGTGTGGGAAAAAATATTGTACGAGCCCTAAGTCATCAGATGATAGTCTCGTCATGTGACCTAAGGCCTCATACTCCTTCATGAATTCTAAGTACATTGATTTTAAAGCAGGATTTTTGTTGAGTTTAGTCTCTAAATGTTTGAATCTTTGCAATGCCACCCTACGTGAATCACCGAGATATGAAGTAGGTAATTTGAAGGGGATACTAACAACGAATTTGCCATCAGAAGCACGAGTTGTGGTGGAAGCAAATATTTCTTCACATTTTTGATCATCATCTGACAAATCCATGCTTTTATTAGTACACTCCTCCAGTTCCCAGAATTTATTTAGTTGAGAGTTTAAAGTAAGGTTGCATCTTACCTTGACTTTAGAATTTTGGTGGTCTGTGTTAAATGGTCCTGAAATGACCCATCCTAGTTTGGTTTTTTGTAGAATTGGTAGGCCCTCACCAAGGCGATACTGCCCAATGCAAAGTAGGTCGTAGAAGAGTTGAGCTCCAATAATTATATCAATATCAGATGCAGTATTATAGTTTTCATCAGCCAGCTTGATGTGCTGTGGAAATTTAAATAGATTTCGGTTACTATCGGTTAGAGTCAAAGAGGATAATTCGCATATTTTGGGAACTATCAGACAATTTAGGTTGGTTTTAAAAGAAGTTGTTTTTGATATTAGTGACAAGTTACACTGTTTGGTTATATTCGATGATTTGTCGTTAATTCCCAAGACCAAAATATTGGTAGATTGAGTGGACAAGTCCAACCCGAGTCGGCTTAGAGCGGCCTGGGAGACAAAATTAGATTGAGATGCCGAGTCAAGCAAAATTTTGCATACTTGTGGCTGTCCCTTACTGTCAAGAATATTAACTTGAGCTGTAGATAAAAAGACATGAGAGTCATTGGTAATGGGCTTGGTTGAATTCAACTTTGATACCATTGAAATGGTATTCTCCATTGAGATTGAGATTGGTAGATTTTTGCTGTCACTTACTGTCGCTGGATAAGTAGTGGCCGCATTATTGGTGATAGGTTGCTTGCTAAGATGCAAGAGAGTATGATGACGACTTTTGCATACTCGGCATGGGCTGGCTCGGCAAGTCGGCAACAAATGATTGGATCTGAGACAATTAATACATAGTTTCATACGCTTAACCTCGCGTATGCGTGCACTTACTTGTAGGGCCAAGAATTTTTCACATTGATTGATGAAGTGACCAGCGTTGCAATATGGACACGTAACCCGTGGTTCTCCGTCTGCTTTTCTAAGACCCGCGGCTACAAATGTCTTCTTAACGCTTTTCTGCTGCATGCCGGATGTTGCAAAATCTTTCGAGTCGAGGGTCTCGAGTAGATCGGCTTGCCTCTTGATAAAATTCCTGAAATGCTGTAACGAAGGCAGTTCATTAGAATGGTCACCAGTTTCCTCCCACTTTTTTTGCATTCTTTTATCTAATTTGTTTAGCAGAAGAAAAATTAAAATAGTATCCCAGTCAGCTGTTGGGACATTAAGTTTAGAAAGTGCACGCAAGTGTTTCGAAATTGAATCACAGAAATTTCTTAGGGACTGACTTGTATTAGTCACATTCATGTCTACCAATAGCGCCTTTAAGTGATTGTGCACCAAAAGATTTTTGTTATTAAAGCGTTCACATAAAATTTTCCATGCTATGCTATAGTTTTCCTCGGTTTTGTCAATATCGCTTATCACTTCAAGGGCAGTGTCCTCAAGCTGACCGATGAGGTAGTGGAACCTTTCAATGCCCCTCAAAGACATATTTTTGTTAATCAAGCTATCAAACGTGTCCCTAAATTCCAGCCAAGTATTGGCATCGCCATTAAAAATTGGTAGGGATATATCGGGGAGCTTTACCCGGCTGACAGATTCAGAAGAAGCACTTGCCTGAGGCATGGTTTGAGGTTCCGTCACATATTTGGACAATAAATATTTAAACTTTGACAATACCTCGAAATACGCGTCCTCAAATTGACTTCTTTCCTGTACCTGTTCCTCGATATTCTCAGACAAGAGCTCAATTTTGTGTTGCACTGCCTCAAATGAGCTATACATAGATTTTAGCTTAACTGTTCTGTCCCCCAGTTCCAGCACCTGCTCTGCAGACAAAGGTTCTGTTAGATTTACAATATATTTTCGCGATAATGTTACTCTGCCTTTGAAATAACTACGACTGCGAGTTAAGGCCGCCACGTCAGCTGGAATCGCCATGCTTTTTGGCGGTGCAGTCATTTTTAATTGGGGATTTAAATAGAATTTTTAGGTTAACTTTGCATGTAATAAAAGGTCAAATTATTAGATTTAACTGTGGCTAAGGATGGGGATGAAAGGGAATAGAAGGATACCAGCTCAAAATCAAATAGTATACGTATCCTCTCGTAGCCGCAGTATGGTTCTTCTGCACTCCGGAGCCCAGGCCTGCGAGGATCCTCTGCAGGCAGCGTGTTCAGGTTGATAATCGACTTCTACTCGACGATTTCACGACGTCGACGTGCTGAGATGACGCTCGGAACCAAACCTTTTGTTCGATTCTGATGATCACGATGACGACGTACCAAATCCGCAATTTATTCTCCGATCGTCGATTATTTCCAAAAAACTAGGGGTCACCATGTTAAATAAGGTCCCCAGGATGAAGAAAAACGAAATATTTCGGTGATTCAGTAGCCTTTTACTAATAAATTTAGATATGATTTTCGGCACAACATTTGTACAGGAAAAGAAATGGTAAAGTGAGAAAGATGAAGTAGCAGAGACAGCTGTCAGATGACAGCTGCGTTCCGATATTAAACTTACGTTCAACAAATGTGTTATCCTTTCCGATAGGTTACTTACTAAACCTTTCTCTGAAAACGGGTAGGTATCCTTCCAAATGGAAGCTGTCACGTGTAAGTCCTATTCCAAAAACTAATGACGCATCTAAAGTTGAGGACCATCGACCCATAGCAAATCTTAACTCCCTGGCTAAGGTCTTTGAGTCCATTCTACATAAGAAAATATCTGCGCAAATAAAACTTTTTCTGTCGGACTCGCAGCATGGTTTTAGGAGTAGGCGGTCGGTAGATACTAACCTGCTTACTTTTGTGGACTATGTCTCCGAACACGTGGAGAGGGGCGGACAAGTGGATGTAGCTTATCTCGACTTCAAAAAGGCGTTTGATCGCGTGGATAATGACGTGCTTTTAGATAATTTATGTTCATTTGGTTTCGCCCCTAGCCTGCTTTGTTTCCTGGCTGACTACCTACGTGATAAACAGCAAGTCGTAAAGTATGGCTGTTATACATCCCAACCGTACCATACTCGTTCAGGCGTGAGCCAGGGATCAATCTTGGGTCCTTTGTTATTTATTATTATGATAAATGACTTTGACCTTGTCCTGAACCATGCTAGTTTTTTACTGTATGCGGATGACCTAAAGCTGTTTCTCTGCGTAAAGGATATAACCGATCATCGCTTGCTGCAAAAAGATCTTGACTCAATACTTCAATGGAGTACTAGAAACAGGCTCCACTTTAATGCCTCGAAGTGCAACGTTTTGTCTTTTACCCGTAGTCGACAACCTCTTCACGCAGTCTATATGCTCGGCTCTGAAGTCATTGCTCGTGTTGTGTCTATCAGAGACCTGGTTGTCGTTTTTGACCACCAACTCACGTTCCATGAGCATATAAAGAGTCTTGCGGTAGCATGTTATCGTCGGCTGGGTTTCATACTACGTAATGCAAAATACTTCCACGATGCGAAAATAAGCCAGATTTTATATACAGTGCTGGTTAGAAGCAAAATTGAGGCTAGTTCTATTGTGTGGAGTCCACACGAGAAAACGAATGCCCTTATGCTTGAAAAGATTCAAAAAGCATTCCTGCGATTTCTCTACAAGAAAAAGTATGGTTTTTATCCATTTATGTACCCCACCAAGTTTCTCCTGGGCGTGCTAGGATTCAACTCTCTTGAGGTCAGACGAGCATGTGAGTTGATGGTGACTGCATGCTGCCTACTTCGCGTAAATTCTGACTGCCCTGAGCTGGTAACTCAGGTCTGTCAATTTTTTGTGCCAAATAATTACCCGCCCGCTCACACAAGCTCTTGGCAACGTCCTCTTCATGCTCCGTGGCGTGGAGGGAGTCCCCACTGATGCGTGCACCCCTAAAACTCAACGCGCTCTTGGTATCAGAACCACTGTGTGATCTTTTCTCTGACAGAATGACGGATGTGGTGAGGGAATGTTTGAAGTTTTGTGAGAGTGAAGCCTCAATGACGATGTCCTTAGATTCTAAGCCATAGACCATAATGTATATTTTTTATTATTTTTACTTTGGTTAATTTTGTTATTATTTTTCTCAATGATTTTATGTGCATGTCAATAATTTATGTAGATTAGTTTACTTTATTATAACTTTTTAATAGTACAGCGAATTGGATTCTTCTGTAATGCTGTGCAAATTTTTGATAAATAAATAAATAAATATCTTCTTAGAGATAAGCTCGCATATGTACATGATATCTCTAAAGTCGTTTGCAATAGAATCCAACAATCATGTAAACAAATATGGCGGACTGACATTGACAGCGTATTGTTTATGCCCATAGTGATGTCATAGTGTTCTAATTTAATTTTAATTAAATTTATTTTTCTAATTATTTTAATTTTAAGTCATAGACTATGGCCCATAGTAGGATAGGTACTAAAATAAAACTGACTAAATAGATTAAATATATAAGCCATAGACTATAAAATAAAACTGATTATATATAAAAAAAGTGTTTATTAAAACAAATTTAAATCTTCGTCTTCGTCATCATCACTATCAGAAGTGTCGCCGGTGACCGTAATTATAAATGGAACCACTGTGTCATCGCTTGCCGTGTCTAAAATGCCGTCGAGCTTTTTCATTTCTTCCTCTTCCTTTAGGACGTGACTTACGCATTTCGACCATTGTTCGGCTCCGATTCTCGCCAACCCTTCGTTCAATAAAGTTTTTATTTCCGCCATTTTAAAAGATTTGTTATTTCTCCCAACATACGACTTAACCTGTGCCCAAATGAGCTCAATTGGGTTGAGTTCGCAGTGGTAGGGAGGAAGGCGAAGCACAGTTATTCCTTTCGATGCGGCGAGCTCGTCAACGTATTTTGTAACATAATTTTTTTTATCAAATTTTGTGAGTAACTGTGCTTTTATTTCACTTGTTTCAAAAGCTATATTTTTGCTACGTAACCATTCTTGTATAGCATCCTTCCTCCAGCTCATGTTGGGCACTCGTTCGAGTTGGCGAGAATGGTATGGAGCATTATCCATTACAATTACAGATCCTGGCAGAATTTTGTCTAAAACCATCTTAAACCTGAAACAAAAAAGATAATTTTCTGTCATAATGTAATTTTATATTTAATAATATTAATTTTATATAGTGTTATCATAAATATACAAAAATACACAAATGAAACCTTACCATTTCTCAAAATTATGAGCATCCATTTCCCCGTGATAATCGCCATCTGACTTTTTTGCTTCAAAAACCCAATCTGCGCCTTCTAAAAAACTATATCAAAGTCCGTGATGCCGTGCAAAGGTCGTCGTTCCAAGAAAAATATGTCCAGCCAAATCGTAAAGCAAAACAAAAGTCCAAAATGAGAATGCAAAGTCGTAGAAATCGGAAACAGAAAACGGAAACAGAAAACACTAATGCACAGCGAACCCACAGAACAGTGAATGACTGTGAATGACAATTCTAACAAAATGGCCACCTGTCAATTTTTAAAAACTAACCATTATTTTTATGGCTTAGGATACAATCCGTTTTGGTTAATTATATTAAGCTCTTGAAAAAAAATTTTTATTGTGTTCAAATAATATTAAATTAAAATAATTTATTAAATTAAAAATAAAAGATAACTTCAGATTACGAACAACACTAACTTTTCAATGACTTATAGAGTTCGATGAGTAAAAAACTAAGATGACAGCTTGTCAAATACTTCGAAATTTTTACGTTGCAAATGTTTTAACAAATTTAACTTATAAATACAAGTTAAATCGTGTTGAAGATAATGTGAAAACAATGGTGCGTTTGTTGAAATCAGACTATGTTCATAATTGATCGTCAAATGTATGTGATTACGGAGTAATCGTGACAATTTGGTTTGTTTACATGATTGTTGGATTCTATTGCAAACGACAGTGAAATGTATTAATTATGTTTTTTTGTGTGTACAAAAAATAATATGAATTTATTTCGAACATCTTCCCTAAAACATAATCCCATCTTGGACGAACGAAATTCCAGCCTCAAGTGTGACGTGACCTTGGTTAGGATGTCTGCGACCATCTCAGCAGTCTGCCCATAACGTACGTCTTTTGTTCCTCCAAGTACTTTATCTTAAAGATAAAGTGATAAAGTGATGTTCGATGTTCTTGGTCCTGGAATGATAGCCATCAGAACCTGAAAGTTTAATACAACTTTGTGTCAAGATGTAATACAACTTTGATTGTCACAATAAATTAACATGGCCTAATTTTTCAGTTGTGGCCAAAAATCTTCTTGCAGTGGTTTTAACCACAATGCCTCATGCACAGATGACGACAAAGACATGTACTCGGCTTCAGTAGTCGACAGAGCCACGGTAGGCGTCTCGAGTTCCAGCTAATTGCTCCTCCCTGAAACAAGAATGTGTACCCAGTACACGACCGTCTGTCATCTTCCGCGCTTGCTTAGTCAGCGTCGCAGTAGCCATGAGACATGGTTTCATTAGGACAGCGCTTCTAACTCAATTTGTAATATAAAGTGCCCCTTAAATATCGTATGACACGTTTTAAAGGAATCCAATGCTACAATTCAGGCTTGTTATTATATTTACTTAGCATGTTAATCACATAACTAATATCTGACCTTGTGCCCTGCGAAATGTACAACAAACAGCCAATCACTTCTTCGTAGGGAATGTCATGCAGGATTTTATTTTCGTCATTGCTTCCTTGTAGTTTAGTGTTCATGCTAGCGGAGTTTTAGCAGTTTTTCAGTCTGACAATTCATATTTATGTAATACTTCCTGTATATACTTTCTTTGGTCTAATTAAATAACACCCTCATCTTGGATTCTCTCCACATATAGTCCAATACAAAACATTGCTTCGCCTAGATCCTTCATCTCAAACCTTTTATACAGTTCTTTCTTTAAGTACTCCTCCGTAGATTTATTATTCGTGAAGATCAACAAGTCGTCAACTATATGGCCATTAACAACATATTATTTTTATCAACAATTCTGAAATAGATACATGAATCTAGGCTGGAATGTAGCAATCCGATTTCCTTTAATGTTGATTCAAGCTTTTTGTTCCACTGCCTACTGGCTTTTTTAGCCCATATATTGATTTTTTTAATAAACATCCTTGCTCTCCGTTCTCATACAAAGGTGGTTGAACCATGTATATCTCATCTTCAATATCTCCCTGAAGAAATGCTGAGACAGCATCCATTTGGTATATGTCCAAATCATGTTTGGTTGCTAATGCAAACATATATCGCAGGGATGCATACCTCAAGACCGGTGAAAATACATCGGTGTAATCTATCTCTTTTCTTTGAGAACAACCTTTAATTACCAGCCGCGTTTAGTATTTGATAGCCTCACCCTTTTCATTTGTTTTTTTTTTAAACCCATTTGCAGGGTAAACTACAATACAAACAAAATAATACAACATTACAAAAAAAACGAAAACATTCTCCAATAAAAACGCTAAGTGAAACTGATTCCTGCTGTTTAACGCCGGTTTATTTATAATACAAAAAGCTTCCATACTAAACATCTGTCTCCTTCATTTCTGTTATAGTTAAATATAGGTATAAACGTGCTGGTTTTTTCCGATTTATTACAGAGATAATGATTCGGGAATGTCAATACAATAGCTGAATACATATCACTTTTTTAGTCCTCGTGATCATGACCTTACGTAGCTCAACGGCAAAAGAGTCCGATAGCAATCGAGAGGTTAAAAACTAAATAAACTTCAAAAAAAAGAAAGACAAAAGATTAGCCTCAAAATAAACAATTTTATTACAAACAACCTAGAAAGGATAACTAATAAATTCAATAACCATTTCACATCCATAGGCTCAACATATCACTCCAATCCAATTCCATTCCCACTTCCAGCTGGCCCCCAAAGCATAATTAATACAATGTACTTACAACCTGTGAATGATAACGAAATCGTCAATATAATTAGAAATTTAAAAAGCAAACGAAGTCATGGCCATGAAGAAATACCTCCAATCTTGGTCAAAAAATGTGCTGAAGAACTAGCGCCTGTCTTAACACTTTTAATAATTCAATCCTTTCAGGAGGGTATTATTCCAACATCCCTTAAACTTTCAATAATAAAACCCATCTACAAAAAAGGAGAACATACAGATTGCGATAATTATAGACCTATAGCACACTTACCAACATTTTCAAAAATCTTCGAAAGTGCAATGTCAAGTCGGTTATATTCGTTTTGTCAAAAATATAACATCTTTAGCCATCAACAACATTGATTCCGGAAAAAACATACAACTATCTTAGCTATCTTTAAATACATGAACGAAGTATTAAATATAATAGATGAAAAACACTACGCTATATGCATCTTTCTCGATATGAGTAAAGCATTTTATAGGGTCCCATATAAATTATTATTACAACAGCTTTATAATATAGGTCCGGCATATAAATGGTTCGTATCATATCTTGAAAACCGATACCAATACGTACTGTTTACGACACTACACAAATGAAACACTGCACTGCTGTACTATTGAACTCTCTTCGATTTATTCAATTTACTTATATGTGGTTAACAAGAATATATTTCGATATCGCGATCTACAATGCACGTACCGCCATCTATTTGTACACAGACGAAACAAAAACTTATAAATTGTACAATCCGCGCCCCAAGGACTAGTTAGTCCTTAAAATGAACTAGCATAACTATTATAATACTAACGTAAGGACAGGTTTAAGTACATCTTCAACCTTGAATCCTAAATTTAACACAAAGCAAATGGACTGTATATAAAAATAACAAACTTAACTCTATTGATAGTTAAGTATCCGAGGGCAGGGGGCATATTTTAGTAATTGGTCTTTGAAACTGACCATTTTTATCATCTTTCCTTGGATGCTTATCTATTATCTGTCCCAAAAGCCATTTTCCCGGAGGAAGTCTCTCGTCTTTAATCAAAACGACGGCATCAATGTCAGGTTCGGGGTTTTTGCTGGACCATTTGTACCTATTTTGCAAAGTACACAGGTACTCACTACTCCATCGAGCCCAAAGACTGCAATCATTTGCCAACGTTTAAGGGGGGAAACTCGAACTAAGACTAAATTGTGTTCTGGGATAGTTATAGGGGCTTCTCCTTATATAAAATGACCCGGTGTAATAGGCAAAGGATCATCTTTGGAGTCACTGATACAAGTCAAAGGACGAGAATTAACGCACGCTTCAACCTGTCTGAGCAAAGTTGAGTACTCTTCAAATGTTAAAAGAGTATGTCCAATGACGCGCTTTAAGTGGATTTTCACAGACTTTACACCCGCTTCTCACAGTCCACCGATATGAGGTGCAATGAAATGCCAAGTTGTGTTATCATTAGCTAAAAGCTCGGAAATTTCATTAACTACATGTGATTTACTATTTTTAAACATGAGATCTAGCTCTTTCGAAGCTCCTACAAAATTTGTTGCGCAATCACTCCAAATATCACTACAATGTCCGCGCCTAGAAGTGAATCTTCGAAAGGCAGATATAAAAGCAGCTGATGACAAGTCACTCACTAGCTCAAGGTGAATGGGTTTAGAGACCATACATACAAATAAGCATATGTACCTTCTGAGTGCGCTGACACCGCCCAGGATACAGTTTTAATAAGACAGGTCCGGCATAATCGACACCACAGCATCTAAATGGTTTGGTAGGTGTAACACGTGCAGGAGGTAGCTGACCCATTTGCTGAGTGATCGGTACAGGATTCTGTTTAAAGCAACGTAAACATTGACGGAAAACTTTCTTTACGAGGTTTTTTGCACCGATTATCCAGTAACGCCTGCGAATAATATTCAAAGTCATTTGTGGGCCGCCATGCAATGCTCGGTGATGTGCATCCAAAGCAATAAGCGTTGCTAAATTACATTTTGACGATAAAATGATCGGTGATTTCACATCATCATTGACCGGAGCATTGTGTAAACGTCCACGAACACGTAAAATGTTTTCATCATCAAGGTAAGGGGTAAGTGCACATAGCTTACTAGACTTTACTAGGGAAATACTTTCTTTCATAGTTTGCATTTCATTGGGGAAACTACTCTCTTGTGATATTCTGATGCAAACATTGAGAGAAGCTGTAAGTTCCTTAACTGATAAGAAACCAGATGATGTTACTAATTCATCATTTTTAGGGTTAGTTCTCGCTTTGAGTTTACAATTCTTAACAAATCTCATTATATAAGCAGTAATTCTAACAAGCTTTGACAATTTTGAGTATCTGTTTAAGTATGAGAGCGCTTCGTCATTAGTAACCAACATACAAACTGGCTGTTTAGTCTTTCTTTCAATCATTGTGTCTGGTATGTCAATTTGAGTATACGAGATGCTCTCAGACTCGTACAGAAAGCTTGGTCCGTGCCACCACAAGTCACAGTCTTTTAGAGTTTGCGGACTTATAACGCGTGAAGCGCAATCAGCTGGGTTGTCAGCTGATCTGACGTGGTGCCACTGATCACAGCTTATTACGTTCAGGATCTCTGTTGTGCGGTTCGCCACATAAATGTTCCACACATTTGGGTTCTTTATTAGCCAAGCTAAGACAATCATGGAGTCAGTCCAGGCAAAAGTGTTACAATCTTCAATTCCTAGACTAATCTTGACATCTTTCAACAATTTAGACAACAAAACAGCTCCACAGAGCTCTAGTCGGGCAATTGAAACTTGTTTTACTGGTGCTACTTTAGTTTGAGCAATTACTAAAGACACATGTATACCACTGGCATTTGTCTTACGTAAATAAACCACGGCTGAATATGCCAAGATAGATGCATCGGAGAAACCATGAACTTCTACTTTTTCTGTGACATCACATTTAGTGTTCATCCAACGTTTGAGTGTAATAGTTTCCATTTTCAACAACTGATCTCTATATATACAGACCATTGAGTTGATAACTCTTTTGGAAGTTCATCGTTCCAACCTTTGCCACACAGCCACAATTTTTGCAAAAACATTTTTGCAGTTACAATAACGGGTCCTATAAAACCCAAGGGATCAAATGCGCGTGCGATATCTGATAGTACTGTTGTTTTAGTGAACGGCAACTTCGGATCAGACACAACAAATCTCAACTCAAAAACATAATTATAAGCATTCCATTGGATGCGGCTTTAATCGAGTTATCCATTTTAATAGTAACTGATTGTTCAGTTAACTTGTCGTCACCGAGAATTTCATTGAGAACAACAGGGCTGTTAGATGTCCATTTGTGCATTTAAAATTGACCTTTTGACATTAATTTTGTTATACGCCTTTGTAACTTAATTACTTCACTTTCATCACTAGCTCCAGTGAGCAAATCGTCCGCGTAAAAATCACATTTCACTACATTCACTAATTCTGGAAATTCATCTTTCTCGTCATCTACCAGTTGATGCAGAGTGCGCATTGCAAGGTACGGCGCACATGCAGTACCGTAAGTGACTTTCAGTAGACGTTTCTTCATTATATCTTGATCAGGTGAGTGGCACCAGACTATCTTCTGATAGTCCGCATCTTCTTTCGATATAAGGATTTGTCTAAACATCTTCTTGATGTCCGCTACAAGACAGTATTTGTGTTGTCTCCAGCGTACTATCAAATCTCTGATATCCTGTTGTAAAGGTGGCCCAACCAACAGTTCTTCGTTGAGTGCTGAACCATCTAGAGGCTTCGCAGTTCCGTCGAATATGACTCTAGCTTGGTTGTTGCGCTGGACTCTCTAATCACAGCATGGTGAGGAAGATGATAAACCTTGTGCTTGGTCTCTTCAGTAGGATCTACATCCTCCATGTGATCAAGTTCTTGATATTCATCAATAAAATCTGCATAATCCTTTCGAAAATCAGGCTTATGTGCGAATCTTTTCTCCATGTGTAACAATCGATGGATTGCTAGTTGGTGTGAATTTCCCAAAGTTTCGGTATTCTTGAATGGAAGGCGTACTACGTACCGACCATCTTTATTTCTCGTGTGTGTGTCGCGGTTGTCTTCTTCACATTGCTGGTCTAACTTAGTCATAGGTTTATCTTGTGGTGCGTATTCTTCAGTCTCCCAGAACTTTCTCAGCAGTTGATCTACTTCTACTAATGTGTTGGCTACTATAATATTGTGTGTATGTAGATCATTATGTGTTTTGGAGGCAGTACCGGATACCAGCCATCCCAGTAGTGAATTTTGCTTGTGTAGTCCATCGAGTATAATAGCAGCGCATACCTCTGCGCCTAACAATACATCTATCGAGCTAGGCTTGTGAAAATCAGGATCTGACAATTCCAGGTTTGTGAGTTCCAACCACTCTTTGGTGTTAAACTCTCGTAATGGTAACAAATGTGTCAGGTTTTTAATAACGTGTGCATTCACTTGTGTTACATATTTATTACCAGTGTTGTGAATATCAAGAGTGACGGAACATCTAAGTTGAATTGAACTGTTCCCAATACCAGTGACAGTAACCTTAAGTGGTTCCTTCTTCAATCCAAGTGTTTGAACGACGGATTCAGTGATGAACGTTCCTTGCGAGCCTTGGTCGACCAGAGCTCGCAGGTTATGAAATTCTCCTCGCTTATTTCTAACTGCGATCTTAGCCGTAGCAAGGACAACTTGACTTTTCTCAGTCTCAACATTCATAATAACAACTTGTGTGTCTTGTGAACCATCTATAACCTCGGTAGAAGTTGTAGCAATCTGGGCTGAGATTGGAGTTGTATTTGTTTTAGTACGGTGCAGAAGCGTATAATGCTTGCGGCCGCACTTCTTGCAGGAAGTGTTTTGTCTGCAGTTTCTTATGGAGCGTCCTTTGACTAAACAATTAAAGCATAAGCCATTGTTCTTGACGAAATCATTGCGTTGTTCAATCTCTAGTTGTGTGAAGTCAGTGCAGAGACAAATGTAATGCTGTTTGTTACAGTAAGTGCATGCAGTATCCACTTCTGTTGTGAAAGTCTTCAAGTTCCTTGGTTTTTGTGTAATCGTAACAAATTCTCTCTTTTGTGTTTCCTTCTTTTGTGTCGTTTGTGTCATCTCTATAGCTCTAAATCTACCTTCCAGATATTCTGTAAATTGTTTCATCGTGGGTAATTCTTGAGAAGCGCCCAGTGTATGCTCCCAACTTTTGTTAGTTTCAGGATCCAGTTTCGACACCATAATATGAACCACGATCGCATCCCATTGTTCGGTTCTGATATCTAGGTTGTCTAATCCATTAAGACATTCCTTAGTTGTGTCTAATAGTTCCTTTAAACCTGTGGCGCATTCAGTAGTTAACTTTTTCTGATTGAGAAAACGATTCAACAAATTGTTAACTTGTGTTTTTCAACCCTTTTGTTGCTGTACCGTTTCTGTAGTATTTCCCATGCTTTTTTATAATTTAACGCCGTTATATCAAAATGTCGTAGAAGTTGATCAGCTTCTCCACTTAAGCTTGATCTCAGATAGTGATACTTTTCAATATCAGACAGTTGAGTATGTTGATCTATCAGCGATGTAAATAAATCTTTAAAGTGCATCCATTCGCGATAATTTCCTGAAAATTTAGGCAAATTGACGGGTGGTAACTTTGTTTTGTGACCGACAACTTGTTGCTGTTGTTGTTGAGGACTGGGAGTACTAGAAGAAGACTCTTTCTCTCCGTGCAGCTTTAACTGTTCTTTCAATGAAGTTTTAAAATCTAAGTGCGTATCTTCAATCTTGGAAAACATATCGCCCAAGAAGTAATCATGACTCTTCTTTTCTTTTGAACAGTTTTGTACTAAAACTTTGTTCTGTGCTATAAACTCTTCCCAAAATTTCTCTAAATATTCATATGGAGTTTGTAAATAGCTCACATTGTATCTTGACTTAGATTTCTTGTAATTAGAATACTGTTTTTCTATATTTCGTGTCAGTTCTAATTGTGATAACAATATCTTTACATTCGATATTTTATTAAGTCTAAAAATTCGAAAATTTTTCCAAGTATTTTTAACCAAAACTTTTCTAAGTCCTCAAACCGTAAATTTTACAAGTCCACAAACAACACAAAATTTACTAAGTGTTTTAGACGTGAATTGTACTAAGTCCACAAACAACACAAATTTTAACACTGAATTATTTTAAGTCTTTGACACTACTTTTATTGCACTATGTTTATAGTTCACACTTTACTCACGAATATCCGGCTCGAAGGACCAATGTTCACGACACTACACAAATGAAACACTGCACTGCTATATTCTTGGATTCTCTTCGATTTATTCAATTTACTTATATGTGGTTAACAAGAATATATTTCGATCTCGCGATCTACAATGCACGTACCGCCATCTATTTGTAGACAGACGAAACAAAAACTTATAAATTGTACACGTACAAATTGAAAACTTTAATTATATGACAGGAAACATAAAAAATTTTCGATCCCAAAAAATAAATACAATAAACTCTATTCCTCAAGGCAGTGTTCTGAGATGTATTTTATTTCTAATCTTTATAAATAATTTACCTACAGTAATAAAAAACACTTGTATGTGTACTATATTTGCAGATGATATTTCTATAGTCTTACCATGTGAAAAGGGTCAAAATGTAAATATTGCAATAAATAACATCTCAACGAAAATCATCAAATGGCTAACAGACAAAAACCTCCAAATCAATTTAGAAAAAACCAAATTAATTCAATTCAGAACTTATCAAAAACGCTCACTAAAAATCCATTATTCATTTAGAGATATAAAAATTGAAAATTATACATTATTAGGAATAAATATAGACTCGTTTATAAATTGGAAAAGCCAAATTCAAAAGATTGCCTCCAAATTGTCTAGAATCACCTATGCACTTCACGAGCTTAAAAAAACTACAGACGTAAAGACAGCATTAAATGCTTACTACGCCTCCGCGCACAGCTGGCTACAATATGGCATAGTATTGTTGGGAAACTGTACAGATATCATTACTTTATTTCGGCTACAAAAGAGATGTATTAGAATAATTTTAAATTTAGAAAGAACACAAAGCTTTAAAAATCATTTCAAAGACTTAAAAATCGTAACACTTACTGGTATGGAGTTGATGCTCGTGATTGTTGGCACTTGGTGGAACTTTTGATACAGCCTTACTGGTTTCGCTGTAACAGCGGTAAGGGAAATAATATAAATAAGTGGACAAGTACAAGTGTTTTTCAATGAAAAAAAAAAAAAACTTACTGGTGTATATATATTGGAAGTATGTATTTTTGTACAAAATAACCTTCATCTATACCTCCAGTACACCCGGCCTAAAAATTTAAGACAAAAAACTGACTAGGCAGACCCTTCTCTAAATTATAGATAAAACAGTCAGGTCCATTAGGCATGTCAGTAAAAATATATAACAAAATCCCAGAAATATTAAAATGTATTGATAACAATCAAAAATTTAAAAACATATTAAAAAGATTCTTTGTTAAGAAATGCTATTATTCTCTGCAAGAGTTTTCACAGGATGAGTTTTTGGACGATACGTTTTAAACGATAAGTTCTAAAGTAAAATTTAATATTTTATAAATATGTAGAATCTTCGGCTAACTGTACAGGGTGACCTTCAGTTCCCTCGGCTCCCATTTTTAACGTACTAAGAATAAAGTCAAGAGTATTTTAACACACTAGATTTATTGGCCACAATTACAACAGTTGTTCCCTCAACCAAGTCCAGATAATTTCTGCCACCAAAAATAGCTTACAAATACAGTTAACTTTACCGGATATACATTTTTGGCGCTCAGTCTCAATTACTTAAACATTATTATCTACCACAAATCAAAATATTACTTATAATTCAACAAATCATAAACTGGCTTCCGTTTTTAAAGGAAGTTCTGTCTTCCTCCAATACAAAGTTAACTTTTTACCGGATACACGTTTTTAGCGCTCAATCCTGTTTATCTTAAAATGAAAATCAAAACATTACTTTTAATCCAATAAATACAAACGTGTTACCGGTTTTCAAAGGAAGTTCCGTTAAAGCGCGGTCTTATTTTACAAATAGAATAAAGAAGTCAAACGTATTCCTATTTCTTACTGTAAAACACTATTTACAGGAAGTTGATCACAAATGATTTTATTTTAGAATGTGAAAAGTCAAAACATGAATTATTTAAGAGTATCGAATCAAAAAATAGTTTAATGGCTAATAGTTATGTAGATTGCTATTTTTGGCGACTTCTGCTTGATTAATCAAATATTTCTCATCGCGCCGTCAAATACATAAATATATTACTTTAATTATTTTATATTTAAGTTAATTTAACTTAAATTTAACGTTAATTTAATTTAAGTTAATTTAACTTAAATTTGCAATGCCCTAACCGAGTTATGTTTGAAACTCTGTGATTAAGTAAGACCTATACAAAAACATGAGCAATAAAGATTTGAGATTTGAGGTCCTCGGTTCAAATCTCGATCGAACCTCTCTTTTCTTTTTGTGTTTTTATTTTTTATGTTTTTATTAAATTTATTTTATTTTAATCAATTTTGATTATATTATCGTTCTGGTACAACTTTTATACACGTGTGTAGCGTTACAAAAAGCAAGCCCGCTAAAATACGAACGTCCTAAAACCTGACTTTTAAAACTTGTATGTATTACCGTCTTTGTTACGTTATAATAATAAGTCATTTTAGTTATTGTTTAATTGTGTTTTTGATTAGTTATCATTTATTTTAATACTACTTTCTGTGATACATTTGTATCCGTGTGGCGATAACTGTCGTTTATTCTGAACATCCCCAGACATTGGCAATTGGCATTGCATTTTATTTTTAATGGATGCCAACAGATGGCGATCTTAACAGCTCTTTAATAACTTTATTTGAACCAAAAAGGTGTAACAGCACGTTTAACAAAATATCATATTAGTAAGATGTGACTTGCATACTTATACTCGAAAATAATAATTAAGAAGTTGTTCCCAGATTAGGAATATCTGGTAACAGTTAGTCAAATACCACTTCTTCAATAAAAAGAACAAAAATTTGTTGAAGGTTCCCAGCACCCGAGCTAGACCGCGTACGATCTGCATTACGGTTGCCAGTTCCCCAGCTCCGCGGAGAGATGAAAATAAATAAGTAGACCAGCCATTTTCATGAATCATGTCAGTGACATTTTTACATAAAATTTTAGAGTGTGATACAATAGAAAGTCATTGCAAAAACTTAATTATATTAGATAAGAGACGTAAGGTCTTTTATTTAGAGAAGGAGATGACAAAAATAAAATGAACATATTACAGAAAAACACTAAACAATGTTATGAACAATTTCTCTTGCAAATTAGATTTATGGAATGAATGAATGAATAGGCGTGTAAAGGTGAATGAGTAGATGTAAGAGAGTGTACCTCCCAAGTCCTACGACCGCAGTCTTGGCTTCAGTAATGCTACCACAAGGGAGGGTGTGTTTGTATAAAATGTGTGTGTGTGTTTGTAGGCTCCCTAGCCCTACGTCCAACCAGGGACTTGGGTTCAGCATTTGCTGCCAGGGAGGGTGTGTAAGGATATATTGGGGAAAATAAAATACAATAAAACAATTCCAAAAATTAATTTATGATTTCAATTAGTTTTTCAGTTTCGTTATAGTTTTTAGGTCGAAGCCATCGAGAAACAATTGATAAATGTTGAGATGATAAATATTTAGCGCTTTATTTACTTTATTGTATAGGTAAGTACCCATGAAACAAAAGTGTTTTTTAATAAATTCAGTTCGGAATTTTTCAGGTTTTTTAATTAATTCGTCGCTCTTGGAAAATGCTAGGGTTGTAGTTAATTGATGAGTGAAATTTATATGTAGTATTTATTTATTTATTTTTTATTTATTATTATATAAACAGGTACATCATCCTTACAGGCTAGCCTAATACGATAATGCAAGTTAAATACACTACGAGTAATATTATATCATATAAAAATATCAAACGAAAAAGAAACTGTATGAAAGACCCTGTTACCTGTCTGGTCTGCACAGAGAATGACTCGGCCGGGCCCACAACGAGATTAAACAATACCAGCGGACAGTAACAAGGTTTTTCATATGAACGATTTAATAATCAAAAAGACACTCACTCAAGTCCAGTAAAATATTGACGGCGTCACGATACCTCCAGAAGTCCAAATCTGGGGTCCTCGCTGCTTGTGCCGTTTCGCTGCTCCAGTGCTGGCCGAGCCGGTAGTATGGAGGGGAAAGACAAAGGCTAGGACAGCAGGAATGCGAAGAAATGTGGCCACGAAGATTTGCGACGTGTCACCAAAATTCTGACGCAATCATCAAAGTATCTTCCTGGAATTAGCTCGGCTTCTACGAGAACAATTCCCCAATACGGTTTCACACTAGAAGACCTTTATTTCACGCACATTTGGCCCCAAAGCAGGCTATTCAACCCTTTAGGCACCCAATTTTCTCAAAACCCCACACGGAAGAGCCCAAAATCACACGTCATCTCCATCAAAATCATAGACAAGAAGAGAGAATAAAAAACAAACAAAATTACTACGCCGCCGCTAGCGGTCTCTAAATGTGCAGATTATAAAACTGCGAACAAGCGCGTTCAGCTTGACTGTCGCGCGAACAGAAAAAATAAAAAAAATACACACGAAATATTTACATAATAATTAATCTACTAGACAATATATAATAAATCTACACAATATAAAAAAAACTTAATTACAATACAAAATACAGAGAGTAGCCCTTGTGAACTCGGTCAGAGAACAATAAAAAATATCAATTGTCTCAGAGACCCGGTTGAGAGTGCGAAGGGCGCACGTGCTCGGTGCCTCATGCATCAGGTTGGTGCGCGCACTTGGCATGGCCAGCAACGGCGGGCGGCGTCGCCGGTGCACGTAGCGGTCTGGCACGCACAGCGCTATGGCCCGCAATACGCCCGGGTTGCACAGTGCGCCACGCAGCAACCGTACCATGTAAGTGGCCAGCATGAGCTCGCGCCGTACCGCAAGCTGATTGTACCCGACCATCCCCAGAACGAACAGGGTCGGATACATCAGCGGGTAAAAAGGGTATACCCCAAATAATTTAAAGTACATAAATCTAACAAATTTATTCTGTATGCGTTCCAACATGAGGCTATATTTAGTCTCATGTGGACTCCAGATAACTGCGTTACATTCCAATTTACTTTTAACTAAGGCTTCGTACAAGACACGTAGCGCAGAAAAGTTAGTAAAGGCTTTTGCTTGCCTCAGCATGAAACCTAATTGTCTATAGGCCTTTTTACAGACACTCAAAATGTGCTCCCGGAATGTTAGGTCCGCTGTGAAGCGCACCCCCAGGTCCCTTGCATCCGTGACGCGCAGCAAGGCGGTGCCATCTACGAGGTACTGGTGGTGGAGTGGCGAGTGCGCGCGGCTGAACGACAGCACCTGACACTTTGCGACTTTGAAGGGCAGGCGATTGCGATGACTCCAGATTACTATTCTATCGATGTCCTCTTGCAACCTGTGACAGTCCGAGACATCCTTAATTTTCCGCACCAATTTGAGGTCATCGGCAAAAAGTAAGCAAGTTGAATTCTTCACAACTTCCGGTAGGTCGTTGATCATTATAATGAACTGTAATGGCCCCAGATTGCTGCCCTGACTGACACCAGACCTCGTGTAGTAAGGTTCGGATCTGTAACCGGCCCAATCCACATACTGCCGTCTACCCCGCATGTAGTCTGCAAACAATTGTAGTAGGTGCGGAGTATGTCGCCGTCGACCGTATCGAAAGCCTTTCGAAAGTCAAAATAGGCAACATCGACTTGTCCGCCCGAATCCACTGTCGGCGTAAGAATCGTCATGAGGTGCAGCAAGTTTCCTGTGGTGCTGCGGGCTGGTCGAAATCCGTACTGCGCCTCTGATAGCTGAGCGCTAACCTGCGGGTGCCAAGCACGATGCAAGGCGGCCTCGATGACCTTTGCAGGCGCGTTGAGGACAGCTACAGGCCGGTAGTCGCTAGCCTTTGGACCCCCGCGCCCTTTAGGAACGGGTACCACCCGAGTGAGCTTCCACCGCTCAGGAAACGTCGCAGATCGTAGACAGGTATTGAACACGTGTAGCAACGGGGCCACCAATACCTCACGACAGTCTTTGAAAAAGAACGGTGGAATGCCATCCGGCCCTGCCGAGCGCTTCGGTCGCAGCCCTGCTAGCGCGCCGCGCATATCCGCCTCCGTCAACCTGTCTACGTGGACCCGTGCCGCGCCGCTCGCGCCCGCTGCATCCGCCGCCGCGTGGTCCAACTTGGCCGCCCTGGGACTATACACCGAATAGAAATATTTGGCGAACTCCACCGTGCTTTCCATTTTTGATGATGCACGCCCTTCTTTAAAGAGTGTCTGCCTGGTAGTACCTTTTTTACCTTTAATATACGACCAAAATGCTTTGGGGTTATCAGTAAGGTGACTCTGCATTCGATCCCGATACAGATCGTGTGCGCGCGCGGTTGCCGCCTTCACTTTCCCCCTACACTGGCTGAAGGCCTTATAGTCTACATCGGATTTACTATTCTTGTATCGTTTGTGGAGTTTGGATTTCAGTTTAATGTCGCGAATTATTTCAACAGTGTACCACTCAGGGTGAGAATACCGAGAGTTTACAGGCATCCGCTTTTTGCTAGGAACGTAGTTATCGATAAGTGTGGAAATTGTATCGTAAAAATAACTCGTAATTTCTTCCGGATTGTTAATACAGAAAAGTTGGCTCCAATCCACATTGCCCAACGCATGATACAAACTAATAAAATCTGCTTTGCCAAAGTTCCATGTTTCATTACCTGACATCGCTGCCGTGCTTACGCCAGAGCCACGCCCGTCGTCGGTAGCAGTGCAGTAGAGAGTATGTATAGCTGGCGAACGGTATGGACCTGCCACGCTCTGTATAAAATCTCAGTGGGGAACCTATAAGGATGAAAAGTGAAACCTTAAGCACTGCTCTTTGAGCATATTACGTTTACACGAAAACACACACCCGTTTTGAATAACTACGTGATCGGAGATAGACAGATACAAAGAGTAACCGGCGTGAAAGATCTAGGGGTCCAATTAACATCTGATCTACGTTATCGTGATCACATCACGAACATATGTAAGAAAGCCTACAGGAACCTTGGGTTCATTCTCCGTACGGTGAAAACCTTCACAAGCACTAACGCCATTAAGGCATCGTACAATGCATTAGTGAGGAATCAAATGGAAGTGAACGCAGTAATCTGGGCTCCACATGAGGCTAAATACCGTCTTATGTTGGAGCGTATCCAAAATAAATTTTTACGATATTTGTATAAGAGGCATTACGGCGTTTATCCTTTTTACCCACTAATGTACCCTACCCTGTTTATATTAGGTATGGTCGGGTATAATGAATTAAGAGTAAGGCGAGAACTCACTTTAGTCACGTATGTGTTTAAAATAATTATAGGACGAATCCACAATTCGGTAATATTGGGGGAGGTGTGCATGTGTGTGCCGGACCGCTACTTGGAGCGCCGCCGGCGACCGCCGCTGCTGCTAGTGCCGCGCTCGCGCACCAACTTGCTGTCCAAGGCGCCACTGTCGCGCGCGCTTCACACTCTTAATCTCATCGCAGAAATAATCGATCCTTTCTGTTGTGCTCTGAGTGATTTCACAAAGATAGCCATGTACATAGTATGTTATGTATGTGTTTAGTTTTATAAGTTGTATGGTTTTTAATTTTCTAATTAATGTTTTTTAATCGCATTCTATTGCATTAGGCTTGGCCTGTAACGATAGATGTAAGTTTGGAAGAAATAAATAAATAAAAATAAATAAAAAATAAAAATATTCCAATCTGATGAGATGACACTTTGCAGAGCCACCTCAGGAGACGATGCAGTAGTTTAATAGTGATTGGGCCAGCGCTTCATACACCTTTTTGATAAGATCAAAGTTAGCTACATGGCGAAGGTTCTTGAATATATATATGAGCTTCCTAATTCTACTGGCAAGCGGGTCAATATGATGCTCAAAGGAGAGGTGGTCACCCAAAATAACTCCTAGATATTTTATTGTGGATGTTTGTTGTAAAACAGGACACTTACAATTCACATTAAGTAACGGGAACTGACATAAATGTGCACAGAGGCCAAAGGTATGACGAGGTGGGGGCAAAGTGGTGGATCTTAGGCAGAAAGTTATGTATTTAGTCTTAGCCGCATTCAATGTAAGGACGTTTGTTGACAACCATTGAGTAACTGTATTGAAACCATCCTGAGCATTCTGGAAAACAGAATCCCACGATGGGCCGGAGAATACAATATAATGTAAACGAAAATAGTTATTGTAGGTGGTATTATGACAATGACTTTGAATATTACGCGATCCATGAGGTTGCTCTAGAGCTGTCAAATTACCAGGACGTGTTGTTATCTTGATCTGTTATAAAAATCCAAAAACAGTGTTCAAAGTGAATAGAACGAAACAAAAAGTGTTACACATGTTACTTAACCACAAATAAACCTGGGTACGTGTTTTTGAGACTATTGTTTACGGGATAAACATACTTTAACACGGAAATACCATACTTGTTGGCACTGTAATTGTATTTTTTACTTTTATCATCTTACCCACACCAAGCGCCTACGGCACTGATTGCAAAGGACCTGAAATATAATAATCGGTAAATCATATTTTCATCGACACTCATACCGCCTGCTATAAACATGTCTAAGTGTAGTAAGTGTACTAAACCAGTATCAAAAAAGAGCCCAGGACTTCAATGCAGCAAATGCTCGAAATGGATACACGCATAATGCGCGGGTATTACTACCGAACAGCTCAATGCCCTGTTTGCTACGGACTCGGTGGATTGGAAATGCCAAAGCTGTGCAAGTACAACTAAGTCTAAAAAGTTATCCTGTATTGTACCGGATGCTGATGATGATGACATTACTGACACTGAGCCAATCCAATCGGACCAATTAACCAATAAAATCCTCAATGACATCAGGAAGGAAGTTCGGGTCATCATAAGAGAGGAATTGCAAACAACACTACAATTCTACTCGGATAAAATTGATGACTATGAAGAAAAAATACAGATTTATGAACAAAGCGTCAAAACCATGGAAAATCAAAACAGGGATATAAAAAACACATTCAAAAACCTTACTCTTAAAACGGAAGTTATGGAACAAAGAATCAACCACTTAGAACAAACTGAGCTACAAAATCAGCTAGAGATGTGTGGAGTAAAGGAAGATAAGGAAGAGAATTTGGAGAATGTAGCAAGAATTTTATTATAGCAAAATTAGTGTCTTTAAAAATAAATCAAGATAAAGAAGATATCAATAAGGTTATTAGGAAGCGACAAAATCGTCCATCTAATAAAAAACAAGATTCATCAATAATAGTCTTTCTGAGGGAGGGATCCCGAGACAAATGGATTGAAGAGGCAAAAACCACAACCATCAACACAAAAGTTCTGGGCCGTGAGGAGGACTGCAGGTTTTTTTTTTACGTGAATCCCTGACACCTACTACTGCATTTGTCTTATGGAAAGCAAAGACGGAACTCAGGGAGAACAACAACTTCAAATATGTATGGTGTAAACGCGGTACTATCATGGCACGAAGATTAGAACATGACCCACACCACATCATACGATCGGTAAAGGACATAGAAAGAACCCTACTATCAAAAAACAACGAATAAATTCGTGAATAAAATAATAAATTAATAATACCTAGGCATAAACATAATCATAATGTTCACTTCTAATTCTTCAAATGAATGACATAGAATCAAATATAATAGAAAAAATACATATTAAATGGAACCAATTTATGTACTCAGTAACTGGTCACTCAAATAATTTATTAACACTTCAATATAAGATCAATGATCAAAAATTTTTATCAACTAGAATACACAGTACTAACAAGCAAAAAACTAATACACCTTATTGTAATTACAGAAGCCAATATTAATGAACAAATACCCAATGTTCCTGTTGCCAGGAACAACCACCACCCATCCCCGTTTCCACCAAGTCTTGGTATCAAAGGGGGAAGCCGGGGGAACATGCGCAGAGGGCAGGCCTTATTCTTCTTTTGCCCGCCGGCACTTCTTGAGTCCCCCTACACCGGATACTATTAACTGGCCCATGTCCCAGCCACCTCTCCCCCTTTCAGGGGGCGTGGCCTACTTCTAGCGCTTCTTTGGAGAAGAGACGTCACAAATTACGCCTTCGGCGCCGAGCTGCACATAATCTTCTTCATATCTTCAGTAGTCGTTGATTAAAGGTAGGCATCAGCCCACCTCCCATAGCTTGCGTTTGTTGTGCCAAGCACGCGCGAAGTCCCGCAGGCGTCTGAAGTTCGCCTCCGAGGAGACGAGGTCGCCATAACCAACCGGGTTATTAATGAACAATGTAAAAATCTATTTCAACTAACAGATTATGAAATGTTTGTAGAACTTCGTAAATCCAAAAAGGGTGGTGGTGTTGTAATATATGCCTACAAAAGCATCAGTTTCTTAAAACTAAATATACATACATGGCACTTTGAATGTATAATTAGTTTAATTTAAATAAAACCCAACTACAAAATAGGATTATGTGCGGTTTATCGGCCGCCAGACCAAAACAAAACACTATTCACAAATGAACTAAAACAAATTATAACATTGTACGGACTTTGTCCACACATTTTATTATCTTGACACAATTGATATTTCCTTATTACATAGTTAACTTAAGTCAAGGTTGCTTATACGGCATTCGCTGGTATTGAGGCCAATTTCTAGTGCTATACGGAAGACGAAGTCCAAAGAATACTGCCAGCGACACATAATTAAGCAAGGTCTAAATTCATGTACAAAAGTCAGTTGGTTTCGTGCCGCTCACGAACATTAACATAACAATTTATTAATAACATAACATTTATATTATATTAAACAATATTATTAACAAAACAATAATTCTTTCCACTATTATCCTGCCAAGACATCTGGACTCGTGGTAGCGTTCGGCCGTCGCGTGCGGATCACGAGTACTTTCTGTAAGGGTGAGCTAGTCCGATATTAGCCCCTACCCTTCCAAACATCACAACCAGAGAAAATAGACTACTTACTAGTAGGTGATATGAATATAAACTTGAAGGAAAACAACACCATAACAAATAATTACTTATATACTTTAAGTGAACTTGGGCTAGAATGTGGCATTTCACAATACACTCGGATAGAAAAAAGGGAGACATAAGTTTATCTTTCATCCTGCATAGACATAAGTAGATCCTGCATAGATCATATATTCATACGTAGTCTGGGGAACCACAAAATAAACACAGCTGTAGTAGAAATCGCGCCAGCAGACCACTATATAACCGGCTGCTTAGTATCCAACAACGCACAAAAGAATACTTATATATTAGAATAAAAATGAGACTGAAAATATAACTAAAATTGTATTGATGCTTAAAGCAGTATTACAATCTCACCCAAATTTACAAAAGATAACTCTGAAATATCTTGAGTCAGGCCACACATGGCTACCCAATGACACCGATTTTTCAAAAATAGAAACCTAACTGAAAGAGAGAATATACACGGCCAGTGAATATATTAAAGTAATCAAAAGCAGTAGAAAAGTTAAGCCATTACAAGTTTACAAAATTGAAAAGAATATTGTCAACAGAAAAACATATGTAACAAAGGAAAAGGTGAACTGGTTAAAAACTAAAGAAATTTTAAATAAAAAAGGAGGAAAAACAGTATATTTTCATGCGGAGCAGTTTTACAGAAGAATTCAAAGAATTGAACATTGAAAAAAAGCTAAAAGGTAAATGTTTGGACATATCAGAAAATGATTTTGTCGTATTGTGGCCTGATGGGAAAGAAATCGCCCAAGCGAAGTTGGACGACCTTAAGTCAATGTATGATCTGATACCAAGTGACTGCATTTATTTTTATAAATCGCTTAAGGGTAATATCGACATTACTGACGACATTGATGGTTTTGGGGGTGAACCCGATTTCGAAATAAGTTCACAAACGCAAGATGACTAGAGAATGGTGATTCAATATTTGTTTTTTGTATGAAGACTGGGTTAAGTTTCTATTTAGTCTGGTGTGGTGTGTGTGTGCGCGAAACCTCACCGACGTAGAAAACTGAGCTCCGTACAATTATTATTTAAAATAGTGTTAATATGTCAAAAATCGACATTGACGTGCTATCCAAGATACAGTGGGAAGTACAATTACGCCTCTTGAAGAGAAAATTTCAAGTTTAATAAGCCTTGTTCAGGCTTTGGAGTGCAAAATATGTGACGAAAATACCGGTAAAACACAAACCGGACCACGACACGTGACCTCAAAGCCTCCGATCATGTCGGAGAAGCCCGACGCACGGTCACGCTTATCCAATGGAAGCGCCAGCAAATCGTTCGCTGCTGTAACGAGACCAGATGCGAGAGAGGAACGACGAATCAAACGATCAGGACATGCGAATGCTTCAACACACACACAGGCACAACAACGGTTATCTACCAACACAGCGCGTGTGCCCGCGCCGGTAAAACAATTTCTCAAGCCGTCGATTGGCAGTCAATCTAACCTTGCAGAGGTCCAGCTGATACCGACGACGGTTAGCAACCTAAAGACGCCCGTGGAGACCCTCAGTATTACTACTGAGCCGACGTCGTCCGATATCAAATACCCTGAACTGGGATTGGCCCAACAACAACCTCAACATGACACTTCAACACCTAACGTAGCGTTTAGCACTGACAGTGACAGGGATGCTACCAGCCACCAGACCACCAGCCCCAGCAGCACGCTCCCCCTGCCGCAGCTGCCAACGCCTCAACCCTCGCGTGACTACACTCTTCCAAAAACGTCAGATGAAATAGGAGATGAGAATAATGGATGGACTACTGTTCGGTCAAAACACTCGCGACAATCTCGTCAAAGCCGTCAACGACGACAAGTTATTGTTGGAACTGGCAAACTTGATGCTAATATCCAAACTATCGAGCAGCTCAGGTACATTCAAGCCTGGTCATTTAAGCCAGACACGACGTCAGGTGTAGTGCTTAAATTCCTTAACAGTATCTACGAGTCGAAAGAATACATAGTAGAAAAACGCGACTTAAAAACACAAAGGCATGCCTCTTTCCTTATCGGCATCCCTGTATCACAGTTCGGCACATTAACTGATCCCGCGATATGGCCGTCTGGGGTAAGGTTTGTAGATTGGTTTCCCGTACGTCCCAGCGTACAGCGGGGCCATTAAAATTATCTGCACTACAACACAACATCCTATTTCCAAAGTCGACGTGCATTTTACGAATGGAAATGCAATATCATCCAATTCACACGAAAATCTAAATGTGACTGCTGCCGCTCCGTGTACCACCGAGATTCCAGCGCCGTCAACGGTTGCACGCGCACCCTGCGGCCAGACCGGTTTCCCTGCCCCGCGCGTTACCGCTACTCTCCACCGACGACGGCCGACCCGCGTATGTAAACAAATAGTAACTTCATCGCATTCATTAAAAATTTGTCACCAAAACATATGCTCTTTAGACGGTAAAACTCAGACACTTGAAGTTCTTCTACAGAGTGAGTTAACTTGTGATGTACTAGGCCTAACTGAGCACTGGCTCACGACTGATAATATTAAATGTATTGATATCCATGACTTTACCTTAATATCTAGTTATTGCAGAGATTCCAAAGAACATGGGGGATCTTGTCTGCATGTTAAAGATAACATTAAATGTGTTGAGAATAAGGAGTTGACGTTGTTATCTGAGAAGTGGTATTGCGAGATATCTGCCGTCAATTTGATAGATTATAATCTGACTATTGTGTGCATTTATCGCACTAATCAAGTGAGAACATTAGATTACTTAATGTTTTTAGAACGCCTGCTTGATAAAATTAGTGAAGACAACTTACAATGTATTATTGTTGGTGATTTTAATATTGATTGCATAGGTGTTCCTAATTCTGAAAAAAGACAACTTTGCGATTTATTATCACTATATGATTTAATAAATCTAGTAGCGCAGTTCTAGTGTGTACTAACATCAGCGACAATCGCGGCATCCGCTGTGAGGTGCAGTGTCAGCTGACCACGGCGCCTTCTCCCCGGTACGGTCGTATCAACTCTGACATGAACCGTGCTGACTTTGTAGCAGCGTTACTGAGTATTGACTGGGCTACCGTCCGCAAACGTAACAATAAATCTGTTGAGAATATGGCATTGTCAGTGCTGACCGTGATCTCCAATTGTTACGAAGCCTGTTTTCCCGATAAATTACTAAACGAAAAAAAGAAATCTTCTTGGTAACGAGCGAAATTCTTAATTTCAAATCGTTATTTATTCCATATAACGGAAGTAGGACAAAAATACCCACAAAATAAAGATATTGCGGCAGCGATCAAAAAATTAAACGTAATGTACGATAATCTCGTAAAAACTGAAAAAGCGAATTATTTCACTGGCTTAATATCCAACAGTAAAAACGCATGCAAAGCTATGTGGAAAGTAGTGAACCGAGAACGAGGAAAATGCGTAAAATCCTCGACAAGCTTTACCGACGTAGCCGTTGACTCCGACGTCATTCCCAGTAGGAAGGCCGCTGTCTACGCCATGAACCAGAGGTTTGTAGGTGCCGCGGTCGCATGCGGCGCACCGCCCGCTGACCTAGTGTTATGTGCCTCGTCCAGGGCGCTCCACCACCGCCATAGCAAGAGACGTCGTCCGCCGCGTCATGTCAGCCCGCGAGAACAAACAGATTGTTGCAGTTTTATTCTGCGATCTCTCGAAGGCCTTTGATGTAGCAGATCATCAAACACTATCCATTAAACTCCGTCACTATGGCATAAACGGTCCGGCTCATGCTCTTTTACCGATCTCATGCACAATAGATCACAAATCGTGGTGGGGGACGGAGGAAGCACCAAGTATGATCCTCTCAACACGTCGATGGGTGTAGCTCAGAGATCCTCGGTTTCTAATATACTTTTTACATTACTAATGAACGACTTACCTGAATCCATGGACACTTGTGAGATACTCATGTATGCTGACGATGTTGCCGCCGTAGTATGTGCATCATCAGTTGACTTGCTTGAGGCTAAACTCAATGAAACTGCAGCCCAACTATCACAACGGTTTAAAGGTAACGGATTGGTCCTAAATTTGAAAAAAACCCACTTTATAAATTTCTGGCTAAGTGGACAACCGAAAACTTTATCTGTAGCATTTGGGAATACACAAATCGAGCAAGTAGATTCCACGACCTTCCTTGGTTTCGTATTGGATAGGGGTTTGAACTGGGCACGGCATATCGATGCACTGTGTAAGCGGCTGGGGAGCGCTTGCTTCGCTCTGTGGCGGCTGGCGCGCGTAGTTCCGCGTGATGTAGTGCGGGCCTGCTATTTTGCTACCGTGCACTCGATACTGCAGTATGGCGCCGAGCTGTGGGCGTGCGCCGCCGACTGGGAACGCGCGTTCCGCATGCAAAAGCGCGCAGTCCGAGCCATCATGCAAGTTCGTCGATTTGACACCGCGAAACCCCATTTCCAGTCCCTTGGAATACTCACGCTGCCTTCCCTGTTGATATTTCAAATAGCGGTGTATGCGCGTGAAAATATCAATAAATATAAAACGTTTAACGGAGAACGTAGTGCTGGAAAACTTGTAGGAGTTTCTCGTAAACTCACGAAATCTAGAAAGTTGACACATGTTTTAGGTCCAAAAATTTACAACCTGCTTCCAGGTGACGTACTGCAGTCCTCTAGCATGATAATTTTTAAAACCAGGCTAAAGCGTTGGCTTATGCAGCAGGCGTTTTACTCACTTAAAGACTTTTTAGATGGCACTAAAAGTAATTAGTTGGTAGGAGTAGATTATCTTCCTACCTGCTGACCACACAATGTTAATATAAATATTACCATTACCATTTTTATGTTTGACATTAAATCAATGTAATTTATTCTGTATTGCGCTACTTAGGTACAAATTATTATGTAATTGTATTTTATTAATGTTATTTGTAAGGTTTTGACATATATTATATTTAATTGTTGACATGTAATGAAAATTATGAATAAAATTATTATGATTATGATTATTAGTTTTTAAGTGTACCTAGTTTGTAAGTTTAGTACGAAAAGGTGTGTTTATTAAAAAAAATTCGTTCCTAATGTAGTTTTTGCTCTAGGCCTGATCAAAGATTTCCTCTGCCCTAATCTAATACTATGTTGAAAGATAATGATGATAAGTTGAAAGCCTAGTGCACTCCAGCTAGTATAAAAATATGGTATACTATATAATGAACCTGGGTAATTTACGAAAACAATTACCATAATAACCATAATGGCTGATTTTAAGATTTTATTAAAATTTTCTAGCAGTTGTCTTATAATTTATTCGGTTGGATTGTTTCTGTTGAAAGAACTTTGTTGTGGCATCAATATAAATTGCAATTTAGAAGTAACATCCCAAATCATCTTTTTCATAAATAACTTGAAAAGTATACCTTGTATCATAAATATTGCTCAACTTACGTAAACATCACAGAATTACTTATTTATGAAAACTATTAAGTTCAATACTCACGAAGAAAACCACAGAGCAATACCAATCCAAACTTCAAACTTCATTATCTCGAAAGTAATGACTTGTGGCTTGGAATACTTCTGCTTAACAGGGTCCATTTAATCGGAAGGTACAAAACGAAATTGAGAAAATAGATTGGGAAGTAGCTTTGACATATGACAACCCAAATAAAATAGTAAATTACATTATAGAAAAAATTACAAGTATTTATGAAACTTGTAAATATACTGTTTGCGCGCGCAACCACTTCCGGTCGTCGCGTGCGGTATCGCGATTCGCGAACACCATTCACAGTCGTCGTGAACTCAAATCAAAATTAACTCTAGTCGAGTTGAACCGATTCGATTCGGTTCGGATCGGCAGTGTGTGGGTGCTTAGCAACTACTAGTAAACAAATGTGAATCGTGCAATAGACTCACCGATAGATTCAGTAGTTCCAGGAGATGGGATGAGCCGTAATCGGTGTGTGGGTGTATCCCTAGCTAAATGTGTTTATATGTTCATACACTACCAAATATAATTATATGTGTGCGTATTCCACTCCAACGAATTATTTCTGGTACGTTCCACAAAACGAACGGTTTCGTCCGAGTAAACCGACGCGGGCTGACAGCACCCTTATTGTATCACTTTAATATGGCCGGTCACAAAATCAATTAGCAGTCAGTTGCCGTTCTTTCGACACCAGCACAGTTCAAACGAATACACAACACATTCACGGGAAACGCGATACGCGGTTAGAAGGTACAAGATAATACACTCCTTATTTTTACTCATCAATTATCTCAATTTAAAAAAATTATTTTAACGCCAAACAAATCCGAAACACCGATCGCAAACAAGTCACAACAATGTTCTGACAACCCGCCCCAACCAACCGAGCTGCCCCAGCCGTCCGCTTTATTTACATCTACTTCCGGATTAGGTATAATTTCGTACGCAAACAAAATATCGCTGGTAAATATTCGGGCTATTTCAAACATATACCGTAAACAAAAAAACAGGAACACAGAAAAACTGCGAATGGATCAACAAATCAATTTTATCAATGTGTAAAAAAAGACATAAACTGTACAAAATATGGAAAAAAGATAAAAGCAATGTAAAAAATAGGTTTTTATATAATAAATACAGAAATAAAACAACAAAACATATAAATATGACAAAAAATAACTACACAAAAAATGAAATATGTAATAATTTTAAAAATAAATAAACTAACCTGAAAAATAGTTAAATCTATAGACGACACTATCATAAAAGCTTTAAAGACAAACAAAAAAACACTAACTAACGATTTCGCAAAGGGTTTTAAAAATAATGTCAAGAACATATGCCTAGACTGTAAAACACCTCTGCTAAGTGAAATTACATATGTAAATAAAACTGATAAGTGTATGAGGCTTAAAAAAGCAACAAATGAAATAACAGAAATAATATTAAAAGAAGTAAAAGATGAAAAAAGTCCAAGTTATGATAAAATACGAGCATGCGACATCAAAAAAACTAAAAACAAAATTGTGCCGATTATAACACACTTAATAAACACATGTGTTAGAACAAAATATACCCGGAAATAACTAAAATCGGAATAATACGACCAATATAGGAAATAGGAAGTCATGCAAACGTAGACAACTATAGGCTCATAACAATACTATCGTGTATTGATAAAATAATTGAAAGATATCTTGGTAATGAAATAAATAAATATTTAAATAAATACAAAATCATAAGCAGCAAACAATATGGTTTTCAGAAAAAACGTAGTTCAGTCAAACTACTTGCAAAATTCATAAATGAAATCAACGAGCATTTAAATGAAAAGAAACACATATTAGTGATATACATAGACTTTAGTAAAGCCTTCGATAACCTAAACCATGAAATACTCTGCAATAAACTAGAGGACAGTGGTATACAGGGGCCACTATTAAAACTTTTTCAAAATTACCATAAAAATAGACTTACTACGGTTAGAATAGGTAATGACATGAGCGACCTTTTATTAACAGAAGAAGGCACTGCGCAGGGATCTATACTAGCGCCAATAGAATATTTACTGTATGTTAATGATATGTGCAATATGGTTAAAGAAGGTTCTGTATATCAGTTTGCAGATGACACCTGCTTGATAACGGTGCATAAGGACATTATAGAGGCTCAAAACTGTATGCAACGAAACTATGATATCATATGTAAATGGGCTCATGACGTTGGCTTAGTCATAAACACTAAAAAAACTAAAATGATACATATACACTCACCTCATAATAAGACATTATTAACAGCTAACATAACAGCCCATGAGCATACTCGTATATATTTCCATCAAAATCATATATGCTGCAAATGCTCCAACTTAGATATAGTTACATCACATAAGTACCTTGGTCTCATCATAGACAATAGATTCAACTGGGGCCTGATGAATTGGTTATAATGAGACAAGATTGATTTATTTAGAAGGGATTTTATTATTGAGAGGTGACACACAAGTTAACATGGCGGCGGTTGACAGTGCAAGAAGGAGATGACACATAAGTGAACGAGACAGCAGATGATTGCGTTCCGTTTACATTTCTAACACTGGCCCTTAAACAATGCAATCATTTATCAAACTGGCCCTTAAAACAAAAGCTATAAAGTTTTTATGCAACTTAAAATGAACAGGTAACATTATTAATTGATTTTACAATATTTAAATTGTCTCCGCTAAGCCAAGTTGACTGACAAATTTTTCAGTTTTCTCTTTAGTTAAAGGTTTAGTTAAAACATCAGCCGTCATTTGATCGGTAGACAAATAATTTAAATCAATAATACCTTTGTTTACAATTCCTCGAATGAAATGATGTCTGACATCAATATGCTTAGTTCTAGAGTGATACATTGGATTAACACAAAGTTTTTGTGCTGATTGACTATCATTAAACATAGTAATTTTACAACTTGTACCTAAACATTCATACAAGAAAGTTCTGATAAACAAAGCCTCTTTACATGCGTCAGAGAGTGCCATGTACTCCGCCTCCGTGCTAGAAAGAGCGACCGTCTTTTGTTTTCTGCTTTCCCATGATACTGTAGACTTACCTATTTTAAAGACAAACCCAGTGAATGACCTCCGATCTATCTCATTGGCGGCCCAATCTGCATCAACGTAGGCGCTGACATCCATACTACTCTTTTCATAAGTAAGACAATGATTAACCGTACCTTTCAGATATCTAAGCACCCGTTTTGCTGCCTTCCAGTGTATTTCAGCATAACTATCGTTGAACTGACTGAGTATGCTGACTGCATGAGCAATGTCTGGCCTCGTGCAAACTGAAATGTACATTATACATCCTACTAATTCTCTATACGGAAAATTATTTTCATTACAATCTGCTTTTACAAGCTTCAGCCCAGATTCCATAGGAGTGCATGCTGGCTTGCAATCAGACATTTTAAAACGCTCCAACACTCTTTGAATATAACTAGACTGATCTAAAGTCCACTTTCCATCTCTTCTGCATAGTTTCATGCCAAGGACGTGATATGCTGGCCCTAGATCCTTCATTTCAAATTGAGTCATAAGCTTCTCTTTAATTTTCAGTTTCTCTTGTTTGTTATTCGAAAATAAGATTATGTCATCGACATAAAGTGCTATAATAGTCACAGTTCCAACATGATTCTTCATAAAAACACATGGCTCTGAAGAAAACTTTCTAAAGTTAAGTTTTTCTATTAAAACTGTATTTATCTTCTCATACCAACTCTTAGAAGCCTGTTTGAGCCCATAAATCGCTTTATTCAGGCGATAGACTTTGTTCGGGTTCTCTTTATCCTCAAAGCCCTCCGGCTGTTCCATGTAGACGGTCTCCTTGAGGTCTCCATTCAAAAATGCAGTCTTCACATCAAGGTGATCTATCTCCATATTCATCTCAGCGGCCAAAGCAAGCAAGATTCTAATAGTTGAGTACCTCACCACTGGTGAAAAAGTTTCATTGTAATTTACGCCATATTTTTGTGTATAACCTTTTGCTACTAATCGAGCTTTATATTTCAATACTTCTCCATTCAATCCTCTCTTCCTTTTATAAACCCACTTGCACTTCACAGGTCTCTGCCCATCTGGCAAGTCAGTCATGGTCCAGCATTTGTTATCCAAAAATGATTTATACTCATCTGACATAGCATCTCTCCATTTCTTGGATTCTATTCCTTGCAAAGCTTGTACCACTGTCTCTGGTTCGTCATCAAAGCGGCTTATCTCGGACAAGTGTGGAGACTGCGATGCTAAGTTCACAACTTCAGTGTACTCTTCTGAACTGTCCATCGATGTGTCACCTGGAACGTAAGTTTCATCGCGCGAATCATCTGATTCAAGGCTACTCACTGATATAATACTATCCCGGGGAATTATAGTAGATTTATCAGATCCCGCATTACTGGGTATCCCTGTTACATCATTTAAATCTGATAAGGACTGATCTAGTCTTGACTGCTCTGGTGACTGATCTGATATGGACTGTTCTTGTGACTGATCTGACATGGACTGGTCTAGTGACTCTGGAACAGTTTCATTGCCCATATTATCTTCAATCTCATGAGAAGTTGAAGAGTTTTGATTGTGAGAATATGTTAGAATTAGCTCAGTGAATTCATCACTTTTACCTTTTGGTAAATAAAATTCATTTTCTAAGAAAGTTACATTTCTTGCTTTAATGCATTCTGACGGACGTGAAGGGTTTAGTAATCTATACCCTTTTGTCTCTTCACAGTAACCCACAAAAATGTATTTGTTACATTTTGAATCGAATTTCTTACGTTTTTCTATCATTGCATAAGCTAAACAGCCAAAAGTTCTAAGGTGAGTAATATTTACCCTTTTATTTGACCATTTTTCCTCAGGAGTAGTGCCCAGAACAGCTTTGGTTGGTGTCCTATTCTTCAGGTAAACAGCAGTATTAACTGCCTCTGCCCAGAACCGCTGATCAAGGCCTGCATCGAGAAGCATGCACCTGGCCTTCTCCACTATGGTGCGGTTGGCTCGTTCAGCAATTCCATTTTGCTGCGGTGAGTGCGGTACTGTGGTCTGGTGACGGATCCCGCAGCTCTTTAGGAAATCCTGTAAACATTTATTTACATATTCACCACCATTGTCAGTGCGCAATACCTTTATCTTATTCCCTGTTTGATTTTCTACCATAGCCTTAAACTCTTTAAATTTATCAAAAACTTGATTTTTGGACTTCAGAAAATACACATAGGTTTTCCTAGTGAAATCGTCAATAAATGTTAGAAAGTATTTCGATCCACTAAATGAATTCTTTGAAAAAGGCCCACAAAGATCACTGTGCACAAGCCCTAACGAGACTTTTGCCCTACTCTTGGACTTCTTTGGAAAAGGTAACTTTGTTTGTTTACCTTGAATACAAGCAACACATGATTTGAAAGTTGAGTTATCAAAATCCATGCCAGTAGCCATACCTTTTAAAAGCTGCATACTTCGCACATTGAGATGTCCAAGCCTTCTATGCCAAACCTCCTGCGACTCCCTGGATGCAGCCTGAGATCCTGGCACGGCCACCTCTGCAACTGGGTCTGTTGGTAAAACAAAATCTGTCCCCCTTCCACACACAGACGCAGCACATGACTTCTCTTTAGTAACAAAAGAAGCTTCACCTTTGGTATTGAGTACATAAATACCATTTTGAGATCTAGCCGTTGCAACTACCTCATGGCCATCACAAACTTTACACAATTTTCCCTGAAATGTTACACTAAAACCTTTACGTGCCATTGCACTGACTGAAAGTAAGTTAGTCGCTAGCTTAGGTACATATAACACATCACTTACAGTTCTTAAAGTGTTCTGTAAAGGAATTTTCACATTTCCTCTTCCCGATGACATCAGTTTTTCACCATTCGCAACACTCACCGATACTGGAGTGTCAAACACGAAATCGTGTAACATGTCTTTGTCATTACACATGTGACTGGTAGCACCCGAGTCCACATACCAAACATCCCTGGATAATTCAACAGATAACGCAGATAACAAGGCCTTATCTGAACTCTTTCCCTTTGAATGACCATCATCCTTGGCTCTGCGAGGACAATCCTTGATGCTGTGGCCCGGTTTCTTACATCTGAAGCAGCGAAACACCTTTGCCTGTTTCCTTACTATCAGCGCTGTGCTTGCATCGTCTCTTTCTTGTCTCCGCTGATATTCTTGAGTTAATCTTGACCTCACAAACTCAGTTGTGAGTTTCAAAGTCGAATTTTCTAAAGTCATGATGAGTGGGTCGTAGTCTGATGAGAGCCCGCTCAGCATTACGATAGCTAGAAAATTGTCTTCCACGCCAGCGCCTATATCGTCAAGCTGTTGGCCTATCTCGGCCACCTTCGTGAGATATGACTCTATGTTTGAGAAAGAATCGAGCTTCATCCCGAACAACGTGCGTAACAATGACAAGCGCCTGCTCAGGCCTTTACCTTCATAAACATTTTCAAGGTTGCTCCAGGCCTCGTGTGCCGTCTTCGCGTTTCTTATGTGCGGATATACACATGGTTGAACAAGAAGACAAATACGAGCTAATGCCTTCTTCTGTGTTTTGTCATCTTTTTCCTTCTTTTCTTCCACAGCGTCCCAGAGTTCTTCATGTATCAGTAACATCTTTGTTACAAACTTCCAAGTGCCGTAATTGTCGACACCACGTAGTTTTTCGATGGTCGTCTTGGGGTCGGCCATGATGCTTGGAATTACGAACTTGGGGGAAAACTATGACAATCTGTCTGAATTCAAAAAATATATTTAATTTAATCACAGGGAAGCAAGCTGGTGCCCATAACCTGATGAATTGGTTATAATGAGACAAGATTGATTTATTTAGAAGGGATTTTATTATTGAGAGGTGACACACAAGTTAACATGGCGGCGGTTGACAGTGCAAGAAGGAGATGACACATAAGTGAACGAGACAGCAGATGATTGCGTTCCGTTTACATTTCTAACAGGGCCCACACATCCAAGACGTTTGTGTTAAGCTTAGGGCTATAATGGCTAAACTAAATGTTATAAAATAGAAATTGCCACATAAAATAATAAGGCTACTATACATGGCCCTAGCTGACTCCAAAATCAGCTACGAAATAAGCAGTTACGGCAGAACTTACAAATCGTACATCGAAGATATATATAAAATACAATTAGCATTAATAAAAATATTAGTCCCGAAACATATAAACCAAAGATACAAAGCTGAAAACTACCACGGGCTATTTAAATACTGCGGAGTTATAAACGTATATAATAAAATCAAATTTAATATTTTAAATGATGAAAGCCAAAATAAAACAGAGCTTAATAATAAGACAAGACCTCCAGGACTGCGAAAAATAGCAAGCTCAGAAACCTACAACCTTCCAAAAACAAAAAACTCATATGGAACTAGAACATGGCGATATATCCTACGAAAAATTATTAATGGTCTGCCAGAAAATTTACAAAAACTATATAGAACTAGAACATGGCGATATATCCTACCAAAAATTATTAATGGTCTGCCAGAAAATTTACAAAAACTATATGGAACTAGAACATGGCGATATATCCTACCAAAAATTATGAATGGTCTGCCAGAAAATTTACAAAAACTATATAATAATATATACACAAATAAATTTAGAAAGAAAATCAAGTTGCACTTTATTAATAACCAAAATTATATATAAACTAGTTTTTGCCCGCGGCTCCGCTCGCGTCGAAGCGATTTTCGTGGAAAATAAAGACCAATCAAATAAGCCTAAGCTTGAAGGGTCTGCTGTTGTCCGTTGAGGAGATCCCGTACTCATCTTCTAGTCCCATCACCAGACCCTGGTCTCCATGTTTTACCAAAGTGCTAATAAAAACCAATCAAATAAGCCCAAACTCAAAGGGTCTGCTGTTGTCCGTTGAGGAGATCCCGTACCTATCTTCCAGACCCATCATCAGACCCTGGTCACCATGTTTTACCAAAGTGCCAAGAAGTGTGTCAGGGTCGTTGTAGATGGAAATCTGTAGTCAGATTTTATTTATTTATTTATTTATTTATTTATCGCAAAATTTAATGGCAAAAGTACATGCAGAGCGCTGATCAATAGGTATGGAAACTGGGTTTGACTGATGCATTGCTTTACTTATGTATAAATTGTGGCAGTAGCAGCCCAAAATAGACCGAGGTCCGTGCTAGGGCTGGCTACATCAATTTGATCAGTTGAATTAGCAGTCAATCCGTCACGAACACATGAAGCTACTTTTTGCATTTATTTGATATTTTGGGGGAACATGCAAATCATAATACTTATACATATAGAATACTACCATTTATCAAATACAAACATATTTATATATTATAATTTATATATTATATAATATTTAAAATTATTATATATACATATATATTATAGGTTTAATTGTGTGACCTAGAAATATCTATTTTTTTCCATAACGCATCAAAAGTGTTGCAGTCCATTTTCAGCAGATGAACTTTTAAAGCCTTTTTAGTTTGGGTCTATCTTTAGGAGCGTCCACCAGGACACTTATTTCTTCCGGGAGATAGCGATATAGTCGAGGTGCCATTACACTGCAGTGTTTACTACTGAATCCTGACGACCTAAGAGGAATGACATATTTTTTTAATGTAGTGTCTCTTTTACATCGGGTATTAGTGCTCAGAGGAAAGTTATTCAGATGTCTCGACATGTAAATCATTGTTTGCCAAACAAACATCTTGCGAGGAGTCAAAACTTTGCAAAGTTGGAACAAATGTACTGTGGGAAATCTTCGTGGCTTCCTTAAAATTATTTTTAAATTAAATTTTTGTGCAATTTCAAGTTTCTTGATTATATTAGAGCCACATAAACCCCAGGCCAGAATACCGTAAAGAAACAGCGACTGCGATAGTGCATAGTATAAACTGAACAGAAGACGCTTTGACAATATATTTCTTAAGTCGCAATATAAATAACCAATGCTTCTGATTTTGGAAGCTAGCTTATTTATGTGCTTCTCCCATTGCAGGTGCTCGTCTATTACAGCACCGAGATATGTAGTGCTGCTAACACGTTGAAGTTTTTCACAAAAGCATGTAGTAGTGCAGTTATGGATTCTGATTATGGGTTCTGTTTTTGGCAGACCAGCTTTTGTAGGGGCGAAGCACATAAATAGCGTCTTGTGTTCATTCAACGTCAGAAGGTTAGAATCATACCACTTTTTAGCCCGAGCCACCCCCTCAACAGCCTTTTGGGTCACCTTTTCCCAAGTAGATTCTGAGAATAACAAGACTGTGTCGTCCGCAAAACAAATAGTGTGACAATCGGGTATTAGGTGACAAAAGTCGTTGAGGTAAATGCTGAATAATAAAGGTCCGAGGACACTACCCTGCGGAACACCGAATTCTACAGTATTTGCTTTGTCATCACTAATGATACGCGTTTCGTGGCTGCGCCCCTCTAGGTAGGACCTGAACCAGTTAAATGCATTGTTAGTGACACCAAGCAGCGATAGTTTTTTTAGCAAGATTTTATGTGATATAGTATCAAACGCCTTTGCTAAATCTATATATACGGCGATGGTTTTCTTTTTATCCTCGTGATTTTCAGTTACTTTTTTACTTAATTCTACAATTGCATCACTGGTACAGAGCTGAGTCCTAAACCCATATTGTTGTTTAGACAGAAAGTCGTCGGCAAAGGCACTTAGGCGTATTTTTACTACTTTTTCAAATATCTTAGATGTTGTGGATAAAAGGGATATTGGGCGGTAATTAGACAATAAATTCTTCTTTCCGTTTTTGTAACTACTTGAAAATAGGTAACTACGTGTCAAACTTGCGTTTGACACGGTTTCCATTCCGATTCTTTTGAAAAAATTAGACAACATAGGTATTAGAGGCATTACTCTCGATTGGTTCCGCAGTTATTTGTCGGACAGAGTTCAGATTACTAAAATTAGTGACATTCTCAGTGATCCTTCAAATGTGAAATTCGGTGTACCACAGGGCAGCATTTTAGGCCCAACTCTTTTCATCATCTACATAAATGACATTAACAATGCTTTATCTCCATCTTTAAACGCAGAAATTGTGTGTTACGCCGACGATACTGCGATTATCTTTAACGATACCACCTGGCTTTCTGTTTTTAATCGAACAACTAACGGTCTTTCTGAAATCGCTAACTGGCTTTCTAGAAATCTTCTTACACTAAACACAACCAAAACCAAATACTTATGTTTCCACAAAACTGCAGCTTCAGAACCAATTTGTAACATCCCAATCAAAATACATTCCTGTGATCGATCCACCTGCACATGTTCCTGCGACATTATTCAAAGAACCGATGCTATAAAATATCTAGGTATTTTCCTCGATGAGAAAGTCAACTTCAATAAACATATATCTTTCCTTGCCGGTAGGGCAAGAAAACTCATCCACGTCATGAGACTACTACGTAATAGTGCCTCAAAAGAAACCTTAAGACTCGTATATATTACTCTTTGTCAATCCGTTCTGAATTACTGTATAAGCTGCTGGGGTGGTTCATCTAAAACACATATTATCACAATTGAAAGAGCGCAAAGGTCAATTCTAAAAGTAATGTTTAAAAAACCTATCGATTATCCCACAGAAACTCTCTACAGAGAATGCGGTGTCTTAACTATCAGAAAACTTTTTATCCTTAGAGCAGCACTAATCCAACACAGAAAAATTATTAACTCTCCCGAATACGATAAATTGCTTCGAAGAAGAGTATTTAGGACAACAATAACAGCGACAAAAACTAAATTCGCACAAAGATTTCCTCCCTACCTACATCCTCATATCTACAATATTGTCGCTAAAGAATGCAATTTAAAACTGGCTTCCGTACATGAAGCAAAACGAAAAATTGAAAAATGGCTTCTTAACTTAAATTATGTCGATACTGAAAATATATTAGGTATATTTGGAGAACAGATATCATACACTTGAATATTCTCTTATTTTCTATATATCAATAGTAAATAATGCTCTTATATATGTATATATATATATATTACTCATACATACTCATTACTTATTTCAATACTATCTATTCCATTATATATAAACACTCGCTTAATTTATACATATTCTTTCTATATAGGTAACTATTTATTTTCTTTAGTAGCATTGAGTCCTTATTAGATATTTAGATTAAGACCCTAAAAATGCTTTTGTTCTTTTTTGTTTTAGGCTTAGGTTAAAATAAGTTTTAAGGTTATAGATCTTAATCACCTTATTCACAAATAACACATTTATCACTTGTCCAAATATAAGACAAAACTTTTGATTAACCAACCTACCAGCACCCACGGAACAGACTACCCATCGTCTAGTCTGGGAGCTACTGAATTTTTTGTAAATGTTACCATGTGTGTGAAATAAATATTTTTGTATTTTTTTTGTATTTTTTTTGTACTACAAACTACAGCAGTTTTTAGTTTAGTCGGGAAAATACCGTATTTAAAGCTCAAATTAATAATAAAGACAAGAGGGCAGGTTATTTGACGTTTAATTATTTTATAGACTTTTGAGGAGATTCCGTCCATTCCACATGAATTGGTATTTTTTAATTTAGTGATTAGAGAATCCACTTCCCGTGCTGTCGTCGACCGTAAATAGAAAGATCTATTTGCTCCTTCAAGGTTTACATGATTGCTTAAATATTCCTCAGTGATGTTTAGGTTGCTCAAGTGGCATTTGGCCAGATTAGAACCCACAGATAAAAAATATCGATTGAAAGCATTTGTCACTTTTTTTAGTTCCTCTGATGCTTTGAGGGTTTCCCCATTACACAAAATTTCTTCTATATTGCTACTTTTGTTATTTTTACGGCTAGTTACTTTATTTACAACATTCCAAATTTTTTTAGGGTTGCCTGCACATTCATCAATTTTTATTTTATAGTATTTTTCTTTCGCTGTTTTAATATTTGAATTGCAAAACCTTCGATAGCTAATATAATTGCCTTTTATTTTAGCATTATCAGGATATTTTTTGTATAATTTAAATAATTTATTTCGTTTTTGAATAAATGCCAGTAGTTTGTCGTTTATCCATGGTTTTAGTTTAATTTTTTTATGTGGAATTTTTTTTAGTGTTGTATTATTATTTGTGTGTTTATTTATTATGCTATGAAAAGCGTCCAGTGTTAAATTAACGTCTGTTTCATTGTATATTTCGGTCCAAGACTCTTTACTTATGACTTTTTCTACTTGTTCAAAGTCAATGCACGGTATTAAGCGGTCCATCTCACATCGTGTTGGTTGCGAGGCACTGATCTCCATACTACTTATCGTCATGTAGTGGTCAGTTATGTCAGTTGTTAGTACGACATGTTTAGTTTCTCTATTGCTAGATCGAAACATACAGTGGTCAATACAGGACTTAATGTGTGTTATTTGGTTTACCCCCACTTTTAGGTTATAATATGTCAGTAAAGTAAGGTATTCATCCGCTTGGGGATGACCATTTTCGAGAATGTCAATATTAATGTCGCCCACTAATATTAAATTTTTACTTCGGCTAATGTTTTTTAGTGCACAGTCTAGCGAATCTAAAAATATATCTATATTATGGCATGACGGAGACCTATACATAGCCAGCAGTACCAAATCATTAGAGAGAGTTATTTGTAGGCAGTTTGCACCCATCACTGCCAACTCGGTACAGTTAAATGTTATGTCCTCTCTAATGAAAACCATACAGACCATACAAAATACTCATACAGTTTTCTTGTATTGGAAAAAATCAATACATAGACCTGGCTGTAATCACTTTTTTAAGCTAAATATTAGCAAGAGGTGTGTCCGGATCGTTGTAGATGTAAATTTGTAGTCAAATGAAACTGATATAGTTTTCCCGTATGGGAACAAATCATTACTTAAACCATAGTATTTAATGTATCTATGCTTAAACCTGGCTGTAGTTACTTTTTCAAGCTTAATATTAGCAAGAGGTGTGTCAGGATCGTTGTAGATGGAAATCTTTAGTCAGATTAAACTGATAAAGTTTCCCCGTATGGAAAAACAACCGGTTTCATCACGTATAACTAACCATTTGTTCAAGGAACGCTGATAAAGCAGTTAAGTAGCGTTTTTTCTCCCAACATGGTTCACAAATACTGAATTTTCAAACTGAAAACTTACTTTTATTAAAATAACATAAAACCTATGTTACTCAACATTAGTATAGCTTTTTATAAAAGAAAGAATTTTTAAAATCGGTTCAGTAGTTCCAAAGTTTACCTCAAACATACAAACAAACAAATCATTCCTCTTTATATAATAGTGTAGATGTAGATGTAGATATAGATTATGTTACTCAAAAATAGTGAAGCTTTTTACAAAAGAAAGAATTTTTAGAATCGGTTCTGTAGTTCCAAAGATTACCTCAAACATACAAAAGCAAGAGGTGTGTCAGGATCGTTGTATTAAAATTAAATATGGCCTATGTAACTCATCAATAGTGTAGCCTTTTACAAAAGAAAACATTTTTGGAATCGGGTAACTTTCCCAAGCTAGGGGGGTGTCAGGATCGTTGTATTAAAATTAAGTATAGCCTATGTTACTCAAAAACAGTGAACCTTTTTACAAAAGAAAGAATTTTTAGAAACTGTTCAGTAGTTCCAAAGATTACCTCAAACATACAAACAAACAAACAAATCTTTCCTCTTTATAAAATAAAAAAATAATATAATATAGTGTAGATGTAGATTTTAAATAAAAACTTTCAAATTACACTACCTAGGTTATCCCTTACACATTTAATTAAAAGTAAGATAGAATACTTATATTAGAAATACATGTCATATAAAAATCTATTGAACACCTCGCCGCCACAGATAAACTCTGCGAGTTTTCGTGAATGGCTCAGAAAATGTTAACTAGCATAAAGGCTTTAGTAAATAAATTAAAAAAAAAGTAGGCATCCTAAATTTGCCGCCCCCCTGGGATTTCTAAAACTCGATTTAAAAATTTATGAATTTCGACTGATAAAATGGGTTTTTACGATCGAGATGGCTAATTTGATAAACTAAGAAAGCGGTGCACGCCTTGCACAGCTTGCTTACGGTGGGCCTGTGTTTTCCTTGGTTGCTTTTCTGAGTAAGGAGAATTTCATTCCGGCTTTCCTTTTTAAAATTTTCACCCTTCGCCACTGGTATGTATATCTTTTTTCTAAGTGCAAATTTAGTAATATTTTTGTGTACAATCTTGTATTGAGAAGGATAAATACATTATCTTGTGCGCGTACTGGCCCTCGGGTAGACATAATGAAATATTTGAACCAGCAATGGAAGATGCCTTAAAATTACTTTCTTAAAGGAATAAGAAGTTGATTGTGAGTGGTGATTTCAACGTTCACTTACTAGTACCAGAATCACTGCTACATCATCTACTTGTCTCGATTAAGTGTTCTGTAAAGTAGAATACTCAAATAAAATCAGCGCCTACATTTGATCATCATGGTCAAGGTGTAGCTTTTATTGGTGCTTTTGTGAAAAGTACTAAAGAAATGTAAAGTCATCCAGTAATAACTCATAGAGTAGAAAGCTACAAAACCCAGCTGTAAAAAAATTTCCTGAACTTTTCACAATGTCTCACAGTATATTTTAATTTTCCAGGTCTCTTATTCATCGAGTTATCATTGATAACGATGCAACAATAACGGGTGGTTTCACGTGGAGCGATAACCTTGCCCAGAAAGGAGACGTGCGAGCTCGCCTGGCATCGCTACTAGTGACGCAGTGGAGGAGCGGTGTTGCACACGAGGTGGCTCACTGGTCGGCCGGCACGCTCGAGCCCCTCACCGGCCTGCTCTGGATGACTGCGGATGGGCAAGCGCCCCACGACGGGTCCCCGCGCTGCGCGCTGCAACCACTCGCCAACCTGCTGGGGGGGAACTGTGACGCCGCGCTCGCCACCGTGGTGGTGGCGGTGGTGGTGTTGGTGGTGGTGTTGGTGGTGGTGGGCAGCTTGGTGCTGTTCGTCTGGCGGCGGCGCGAGCAACCGTGGCCCGGGCATTTTAGGACGCCCTCCTTGGAGGTGCTGAACAAGCGGATCATTATCAATAAGAAGCTGGGTGAAGGTGCGTTTGGCACCGTTTACGAGGGACACGCTGAGCTCCCCAGTGGACGTATCAAACACGTGGCAATAAAGAGGCTTCGCCCGGGATACTCGAACGAGGACAAGGTCAACTTCCTCTCCGAAGCCGTGACAATGCAGCGCTTTAAACACAAGAACGTGGTCAGACTCCTGGGTGTCGTGATGAAGAATGAGCCCATTTCCATACTGATGGAGTACATGCCCAACGGCGACCTCAAGCGTTACCTGCAGGATCGGCGACACCTGGCCGGTGAGGCCGAGGCCGACAGCAAGGATGAAGTGTCACCGCGGCGCCTCACCTCCATGGCGCTGGATATAGCGCACGCTCTCGGCTACCTGGCGGAGAAGCGCTACGTGCACTGCGACGTGGCAGCGCGCAACTGTCTCGTGTCCGCACGACGCCAACTGAAGCTCGGTGACTTCGGCATGACGCGGTCGGTGTTCGATAAAGGCTACTACCGGCTTGTACGCAAGGCTTTGCTGCCGGTGCGCTGGATGGCGCCCGAGAGCCTCACGGAGGGCGTGTTCTCGCCCGCCTCTGACGTCTGGGCGTTCGGCGTGCTGCTGTACGAGATGGTGACGTTCGGCGCGTTGCCGTACCAGGGGCTCAGCGAGGACCAGGTGATGGCACACGTCACGCTTGGGGGGAGGCTGGACCTACCGAAGGAACTGATGAATCCCCTGTAAGTTAATTGTGATAAAAACGGTAAAAAAAAATCGTTTTAAAAAGTACCCTAGGCTTTACTAGGTACCCTCAATCATTGGCTTTATTAGCTTACGAGATAATTGATATAAAATGATGGTATGTTATGAATAAATATAAGTTGACTTTCGTTTATATGGCAACATTCATACTGGGAACTCAGTAAGTGGTCAGGACCAAGGTTCAAGGAATAAATTCAGACTTCCCATACCTTTTAGTATGAATTTGGCTATATAAACAAAAGTCACCTTATATAAGACATATGTAAAGAGGAAATAATTATTTGATATGATTCATAATCAAATAAATCGTTTTTCTTTTTGCGAAAGTTTGTATGTATTCGATAATTTTCATACATAGACTGACAACAACGTTCACGTAGACGTTCGGTCTCAGCGTAGGTTTGTCGCTACCATAGACTTATAATATCCTGTTGCTACTATGTGTCACGCACACGTTCGGTCTCAGCGTAGGTTTGTCGCTACCATAGACTTAGAATATGCTGTTGCTACTATGTGGCATCGTATTGAGGTGCGTTTATAAGGATTTAATTATTTCAAGTGTGTTTTTTCTTCACCTGGCCTATATAGACCTCCGGTCTTATTTACTTCTAGTACCTTACATAGTTTACTTAATTTATTTTATTGATCTATTTTATGTTAAGAAAATTAACTGACAAGTTGACATTTGACTTACATTTTTAATTGAGTTATTATATAAATAAAATAGAAATTTGGATTGTAAAAGGTGAAAGAGGAGATATTACACGAGGACAAATAAATCATAAATTACTTTTGTTTTGAACAATATTTTAGTAAAGTACTAGTTTTTGCGCGCGGCTTCATCAGCGTTGAATTCGAGCTGTTACGTACAGTAAACATAGCTGTTGAAATGTGTGTGTTGCGCCTCTGTGTTCGCCATTTTGTGTCTCTTTTATAGATTTTCCATTAGATAAGAAGCATTTGACTGATTTATGGGGTAAAATGTAGTTTTGGTCCTATTCTAGATCTAGAACTTTATTTGTGGAAAGTTTCAGCCCAATCGGTTGAATCGGTACGGGGCGTGAAAGGGTGAAACTGACACATCACTTTTGTTGAGCCTAGTTCTTGCACTAGCAGTTTACTAGGATAATTATAAGTAAAACGTCCAGATACAGCTTGATCTTATATTGATCTGTTCAACAAGTACAGTAGTCATGTCGCAAGGTCGCAGACGCAAAAAAGAGCGCGTCCACCGCGCCGGTGGTTTTATCCACCCTGTCGCCCCCCTCCGTGCTCCCCGCTCCCCCCTCGGTCGTCCAGCAGCCGCCACGATGAATATTGAACATGCTCCCGGGCCGTCACTGGTTCTCAGGAAATGGTAGGGGACAAATGTTGTTGAAGGCTCGTCGTATCATGCCTCCCCTGGTCTTGATATCCGCTACCCGGATTATCCCATCTCTTCCTGGATATACTTGGGTAATTCTGCCGAGCAACCACATCAGTGGAGGTAATCTGTTGTCCTTGACGAGTACTAGGGTGTTTGGCTTGAGCTGACCTTGATTCGCGAACCATTTTGTTTTCTGTTGAAGTAGAGAAATATATTCTAAATAAAATCGTTTCCAAAAATGTTGCTTCAGGAACTCTATTCTCTGAAATCGTCGTAGTCTGCAGATGTTGGCTTCAGGGTCCACCTGCGGATGAGGCAAATACGTTAATGGCCGTCCGATTAGGAAATGGGCAGGTGTCAAAGGGTAAAGGTCATCTGGACTATCTGACAAAGGTGTAAGAGGACGGGAATTGAGGATTCCTTCTATTTGAATTAGACAAGTATTCATTTCTTCGTAAGTTAAATTAGCAAGGCTAAGGGTTCGTTTCAAATGATGTTTTACGGATTTGACCGCCGATTGACTAAGTGAATTAAAATGTGGGGAATAAACTGGGGAAAATCTAAACTGGATGCCTAGATCCTGAAAATCTATAGTGTTTTGTGATGACTGTACCCATCGGGCAATTTCATTGCACCCGCCAACAAAGGATGTTCCATTGTCACAATGGATAGTCCTGCTCTTTCCACGACGAGCAGTAAAGCGGTTTAAGGCTGCAATAAAACATTCTTTAGTTAAATCTGTAACGAGTTCTAAATGAATCGCCTTTGTTGCCATACATACAAAGACGCATATATAGGATTTGATTAAAGACGCTCCTCTACCTTTGCGGTTGACTATCATGACAGGTCCTGCGTAGTCGAGAGCTGATTCTAAAAATGGGAATTCCAGGTTTAATCTAGATTCTGGGAGATCTCCCATAATGGGCTGTACCGTTCTCGCCGCAAATCTACAGCATTTTAGACATTCATGAGGTATCCTTTTTGCTAAATTCTTCCCTCCTATAACCCAATAGTTAAGCCTGATGTAACTAAGTAACAATTGAGGGCCCGCATGTAAAAGGTTAAGATGGATCATATGGACTAACCTCTTAGTTAAATCATGTTTACCACATAGGATGACTGAATGCTTCATGTCATATCCGTAATGAGAGTGTTTAAGTCTTCCACCTACTCGCATAAGTTTATCTGAGTCGATGAAAGGAGATAGCGGTAGCAATCTACTTTTCCGAGGAAGAGGCTGCCCCGACGTTAATAACTTGTATTCGTCAGGATACATCCTCATTTGACAAATTTTTAAAACAAAAAATTTTGCTTCATTTAATTCTGAACTTAATAAAGTTTTTCCTTTTGTCTTATTAAGTTTGTTTCTACAATTGTTGTAGAATCTGAAAATAAGTGCTACAATTCTGAATAATTGAGATGGGTTTGAAATTTTTTCTATAAGCTCATAACCTTCATCATACGAGGTTTCTGTGCCACTAACAAGACATGTTTCAGTTAGAGGGATAAGCTGCACACTATTATTCGGAGCAACTGGCCATTGCGATTCATCCTGACATAAAAATGAAGGCCCTGACCACCACAATGTACAGTTCCTGATTTGTTCAGCGCTCATGCCTCTGGATACCAAATCAGCAGGGTTGCTCTTTGACGGTACATACCTCCAACTGCAATCCATTGTAGTATTCTGTATTCTGTGACTCTATTTTTTATAAAAAGTGGCAAGTTATTTGGTTTGGAAGCGATCCAACCCAAAACAACAGTAGAGTCACACCAAAAAAAACAATTATTGAATTTAAGCGTTAATGAATCAACAACCTTGGTAAACAACCTTGTTCCCGCCACACCAGCACAGAGTTCTAACCTTGGAATCGTAGTATGTTTTATTGGTGCAATCTTATTTTTAGACGCTAAGAGGCGAACAAGGACTGAACCATCATTACTAACGGAACGAAGGTATACACACGTTCCAAATGCACTCTCTGAACTGTCTGTAAATACGTGTAGTTCAATCGTACAAGGTGAATCTAACACCACCTGTCTAGGAATACAAACTTGATTTAGATATGGTAGTGTTTTCTGAAAGGCTGACCAAAGTTTCTGTAAATCCTTGGGAATTTGTTCATCCCATGCATATTTTCCTATCCACAACTTTTGCAAAATGATTTTTGCTTGAACAATGAAGGGACCTACAAGACCTAAAGGGTCGAAAACCTGTGCAATTGTGGACAGGACATTACGTTTGCTAGCTATAGGATCTCCGAACTCATTTATTGTAAATAAAAGATTGTCCTTACTACAATCCCATTTTAAGCCTAATGTTTTACTAGGCTCCCGAGAGCTAAGATTCAACACATTTGAAGTTGTGTTGTCACTTGTTATTGAATTAAGAACAAATTCTGAATTTGACCGCCACTTCCTCATGTGAAGTTGCGCTGACGTTAATGTTTCAATAACCTGTTTACATAAGTCTATGGTTTCTGATTCTGTGTCTCCCCCTGATATATAATCATCTATGTAGAAATCATGAGCGATTGACCTAGCTACTTTAGGATTTGAACATTCTTGTGATAATTGTAGAAGGCACCGAGTTGCCAAAAACGGAGCTGACGTGGTACCATATGTCACCGTATTCAAAGTATAAGACCTAAGTGGCTCACTGGGGTCAAACCTCCACAAAATTTGTTGAAGTGGGCGTTGGGTTGGGCATACTAATATCTGTCGATAAAATTTTTCTATGTCACCCGAAATTACCACCTTATGTTGTCGAAAACGCAATAAAATGGACAACAGATCGTCCTGAACTACTGCTCCTGTCATTTGTATGCAATTGTAGGACCTATTCGAAGATGTTTTTTGCGATCCATTGAAAACAACCCTAAGATTGGTTGTGCTACTGGCTTCGTTGGTAACCCCATGATGAGGTAACCAACACTGCTTCATTGTCTTGTCAACACTGTGAACTTCAGACATGTGACCTAAGTTGATGTATTCTTTGATGAACGCATGGTATTTCTTTTTAAGTTCGGCATCTCTCTCAAGTTTTCTTTCTAACGAAAGAAATTGGAGTTTTGCTATATGATATGACTCACCCAACATGTCTGGGGATTCTTTGAATGGAACCTCAACTTTGAAACGACCATCTTCAGCTCGCCTTGTTTTTGAAACAAAGGATTGTTCACATATGCGCTCTTCATCAGAATGGTCATGAATACTTGGTATGCTATCTCACTCCCAAAAACGTGAGACACTAGTATGTAGCTGTTGGTCCAAAGTGAAATGACAGATAGTGTTCGGTTTAAAAGCGTTCGGAACGCGCAAGTATGTGTCAGATTCTATTTTATTGAGATGGCAACACGGGTTGTAAAAAAGTGAAATGTCAAAGTTGTTTTTTCCGGCTTACTGTCAATTTTGGTCTCAGGGAGATATGTGTAAAAATGGATTCAACCAGTGTTGAAGTAATTAGGTATTTCAAGGAAATAAACAGTGGAAAAGTGGTGAAATAATTCTATTGATAAGCATCAATCGCGATCCGAGTCGTGCGTGAAAAGTTTCGCGAAATATTATTACAAGTGGAGTGGGATGCAAACAGATTTGCAATTCCACGTCTTAACAAGTGTTATTTCTCGGGTGGCATGCTAGGGGTTAGATATTTGTGTTTAGGTAAACTCCCGAAAGCTGCTGGATGAGCCAGTAGTTCGATAACGGCCTGCAACGTGCTGAGGGCGACGAAGGTCAACGAGCGAACCCCTGACTTCCTATCAGCCAGGGTTGAGTCTGGCCACCCGAATGCAGTTTCGACGACCAGTCAAGGACGTGGACTTCAACACTAACGTGAGTGTTTAATCGTTTACCCTTCAGAAAGGAATTTTAGTATATAAGAACCCCCTTTGTATGGGAAGCCCCTTTCTGACAGGTTTTAACCTCCTTATAATATTCAAATGGGTCCAGCACGCGAGGTTTAAACCATATCTGTGGAGAGGGGGGCTTTTCACAAACAGATAGTTTTGTTAGATGGTTGATTTGACTGAGATATGCCCCCAGATATAAGCCATCCTAACTTAGTCTCATAAAGCCTAGGTTGATTTTTACCTAAATTAATCTGATTTGACCCAATGATCTTCCAAAAGATTTCTGCCCCGACTAAGATATTTACAGTTCCCAAGACATTGAAAGTTGGATCTGCTAACTGAATTCCTACAGGTAATTGCACATTTTGAATATTAATGAATGAAGCTGGTAATGCTTTCGTTATTTCTGGTAAAATGAAACAGTCCAAGTTCACCACATAGTCAGAATAAGAAGACATGAGAGTAATGTTACCACTCTGTGTGCTGCTGCAAACTTGATTGTTAATACCTGTTACAGTTGTATGAGCATCCTGAAGAGGCAGCTTCAATTTTGAGCAGAGGCCATAAGTTGCAAAGTTAGCGGTACTGGCATTATCCAACAAGATTCGCGCAGTATGCAGCTCACCCTTACTATCACGCACTCGCACCATAGCTGTGGAAAGTAAGACGTGACAGTTATTCAATGTTGGTTGGTTTGATGCACCATCGGCTGCCAAGGCAACATTGTTTGTACCCTGTTGCACTTCCTCCTTAGAAGATTCTTGATGCAATAATGTATTGTGCTTTGACGGGCAATATTTACAATGCGATAGTTTGCATCTCCGTTCAAAATGTCCTGGACGAAGACAGTTAAGACAAACTTTACTCGCTTTAGCTTTCTGAATTCTAGAATTGATATCTAGGCTTCTAAATAACTGACAGCTAAAAAGAAAATGTTCTGCCCTGCACATAGGACAAAAGATCTTGTTGAGGGGGGGGGAACATTTCATGTCTGCTTGCCCCGATGGCCCTTCAACTAGAAAAGTTTTACTAAACCTATTTTGCGAATTATTTTGATAGGCTTTATTCTGTTTACTATTTGACTGCTCAATCTTTTCTAACACTTTAGCTCTAGTAGTAAGGAATGAAAAAAAATCATCTAAAGTTATGTTACTAGAGCTCGAGTTTCTATGTTCTTCCCACTTACTGCTTGTAATTGCATCTAACTTATTTGATATGATATAAATAATAAGAGTGTCCCAATGTTGAGTAGGTTCATTTAAAGTTGAAAGCGCTCTTAAGTTTTTCCTAGCTGTGCCGACTAGCAACCGGACAGCATTACTCGACTCCTTTTGTATGTTTTCCATACTAAACAAAGCATGAACATGATTGTTTACAAGCAATTGTTCATTATTGTATTGCTCAATAAGTGTTTTCCAGGCTAAGCCATAGTTTTCACTCTTGAAGTCTAGGCCCTTTATAACTAAAGCAGCTTCTCCTTTTAAGGAGCTACGCAAATAGTGAAATTTATCGATGGCATTGATGTTTTGTTTATTATGCACTAATGACATGAAGGTATCCCTAAATTCTAACCAATCCTGATAGTCACCCGCATAGGACGGAATATTAATCTTTGGTAAGCCTGAATTACAATTATGAATATTCCCACCTGCTCTACACGTCTGCTGGGAAGATGAACTCGCTTCAGATCTAACGTCCAAATCCGCAAGACCCTGGCGGGCGCGATCTCTCAAGAGCAGTTCTCGTGCCCCGGCCATGGCCTCGTAGAACTTGGACTCAAAGTGCTCTCGTTCCTTGTACTGCTCGTTGGGATAGGCAGAGAGGATCTCCAACTCCGTCTGTAATGTGTCAAATTCACCATATAAGGCTTCCATTTTGCTAAGGCGCGATTCGAGGTCCAATGTTTGCGTGACGGACACGTCATCACTGGTCAACAGAGGGTTTAAAAAATTTGTGAAATTCGTGAGATTAGCTTTCAAAGTCCCTCGCTTTTTAATGATAAGAAGTGTTTTCTCCTCGGACGTCATTGTAATTGCAATAACCTCATACAAAAAAGCCCCGGACTCGAGGATGCAATTCCTACCCGATATTTCTTATTTTCCCTTTCGTGTTTGTTAAAAATAACTGCACTTACATCGCTGGGGAAGTAAAATACACTTAAATGTACAAAATACCTGACGATTTTAGCAAATTATGGAGAATAAGTACAAATAATTGACCAAGAAAATGACTCAATTACCTGTCAGTTTCAAATTGATAAAAAAAAAATAAAAACGGTTGTGTTCTATGTACCCTGTGTAAGCGTTCGTGTTACTAATGATTTTGCTACGATGCAGTTTTAAAATGAATCTGATTGAAATGGAAAAAATATGAAATTACCTCCAATAAAGGAAATAAGAAAAAAGAAAAAAATATGGATGACTGGAATGGACAAATGATAGATTAAATGGGAATGCAAAGCAGTAGGCGGTAGACAAAGGAAATCAGAACGGACTCACAATACGTAAAATGCCCTCGCAGCGTTGAATCCTCCCGTGTAGAAATACGACGCCTTTCCCTGCTCCCTGCTGTAACTGGCTGCTGGTTCTGGATGGATGTTTTCACCGATGACCCTGGTTTTCTACCGGCGATCTTCACGTGTCCGATTTTGCCGCATCTCGATGTACGTAACGTGACGTAAACAGGACCGTCGGGATGATCTTCCGGTAGCCGATGCCCTGGGATGAAGCCTCGATGAAAATCTCACGCGGTTGCACGCGGTGGGCCGCCTTTGTTCGCCCGGCGTCTGCCTACACCACGAGTCCAAAAGCCGCGTTTCTTTCTTGAAGGACCACTTGTTGAGCCTAGTTCTTGCACTAGCAGTTTACTAGGATAATTATAAGTAAAACGTCCAGATACAGCTTGATCTTATATTGATCTGTTCAACAAGTACAGTAGTCATGTCGCAAGGTCGCAGACGCAAAAAAGAGCGCGTCCCCCGCGCCGGTGGTTTAATCCACCCTGTCGCCCCCCTCCGTGCTCCCCGCTCCCCCCTCGGTCGTCCAGCAGCCGCCACGATGAATATTGAACACTTTTCTATTTATTTATTGAAAAATTAAAAGTACAGCTTGACAGACACTTAAATCTAATACACTATACCTACTAAAATAAATTACACTTTACATATACCATATTTACACGGATTTACATAATAAGCTTAAATAAAAAACACAATTATTAGACTATGCTACTCTTTTTTGCATCCCTCTCAGATAACCTCAGACATTCACGAAACACATACTTCAAACTATCAGCAAATAGATCACAGATTGGGTTTGCTGTCAGTAGTGTGTTTAGGCCCTCTATAGCGCGCGGAAGCGGAGAGCAGCGTCGCGCCTGTGTTCTAGCAGCGGGTTGGTGCAGCAGCTTGTGACTGCGCAAGCGATTGTAATTGTTGGGTGCGAAAAGAGAGGTTACGGCGTTCACAAGTTTGGGGCAGTCAGAGTCACCTCGCAGAATACGACACACTTGGAACAACAAATCCGTATTACGCCTAACGTCCAGTGAGTTAAAATCTAGTGTACCTAGGAGAAAAGGGGTGGGATACATAAAGGGGTAGTAACTGAACCTTCTTTTATATAGGTATCGCAGGAAAGCCTTTTGCACCTTTTCTACCATAAGAGTGTATGTGCTCTCGTAAAGGTTCCATATAATAGCGCTCGCCTCAAGTTTGCTCCCAACAAGCGACGTGAAGAGCAACTAAATAGTCTTCATGTCTTTCAAATCTCTGCAGTTTTGCATAACGAAACCTAACCGTCTATAACAATTTGCTGCTAGGTTCATTGCGTGCTCGTGAAAATTTAGCCGAGTATCGAATTTGATACCAAGATATTTAATCGAGGAGACTCGTGTGATAGTCGCATCGCCCAAAGTGTAATTACAATGTTTTGGCTGAGGGGATCGAGTAAAAGATATCACACTACACTTGTCTGGGTTAAAATGCAGTTTATTTTGTAGACTCCAAAGATAGATGGCGTTGAGATCTTTTTGAAGCAATTCACTTTCATATTTCCTAATCAATGCCCCGGACCAATTTTAAATCATCTGCATACAGAAGGCATGCAGTACGACTAAGCACGGCATCGAGATCATTAATCATGATTATAAAAAGAAGCAGACCAAGAATAGAACCTTCGCTCACTCCTGAACGTGTCAAGTAATCTTCTGACTCAAAACAACCGTGCTTTACGTACTGTTTCCGGTCGCTCAGGTAATTCGCAAAGAATCGTAAAAGTCTTGGAGAGAAACCAATACTGCATAGTTTTTTTAGAAGTACGTCGTTGTCAACTCTGTCGAATGCTTCTTTAAAATCTAAATAAACGACATCAACTTGCACTCGTTTGTCCATAAGTCCAGAAACCATGGCAACAAGCGTCAAAAGGTTGGTGTCTACAGAGCGATTTCTTCTGAATCCGTCCTGGGAGTCATTCAAAAAGGGTTGTACTTGCGGATAAATTTTCTTATGCACAACGGATTCGAAGACTTTTGCCGCTGAACTTAAATTATTTGTTTTCAAAGGTCTTTATTTCAAATATAATATAGCTTATTGATAGTTTACAACCCAGTGTACATTAAGCCTAGGCTAAACAGACGTAATATAAAAACACGTTAACAGACTATACTATTCTAGTATAACTTATGAAAATGATGAGTATATTAATTTACGGAAGACATGAACATTGAATTAAAATAAAAAAAAACCTAATAAATGTGTATACTCGTAACACAAAGGATTATGTGCACTTTAGTTAGTGTACATTTTTGACTTCAACATTGAAATATGTAAAAAGAAAAAAATATATAAATTTATATATAACACTAGCTAGGAAATGCTAGTCCTGAAAAGCAAAACACATATTTTATATAGTAAACATTAAATAATAAGCAACTAAAAACATATAACACGAATTAATCTACCTAAATTGATTTGGTCCGTATCTAACACGGGTGTGTTCGGAAGGAATACACTTGCGAAAAAAACTGAAAAAGCAAACGCTGCTTCTGCACCCGTATACTCTTTTCCTTCGTGCAACACATGAGGTACAAAACCTCCCTTGGACTTTAAGCTGGCAATGTGTTTCCAAAAGGCTCGCGGATTGAATCTAATATTTTCTTCAATCTGGCGCATGTGCGATTCATAAGCAAACGACATGCGAACTTCTAGGTTTGCTCAAAGCACTGAAATTTTCGTATACTTCTGCATTCTTAGTAGACTTCCAATTACGATGCAGAGATGCCTTACGACCAAGGTCCTTTATAATATCAGCCGTAAACCACACTGGATATTGTCTTTTCCTTGTATTAGGTCTCTTTTTTTAGGAACGCACTGGTCCAGAATACCACACATAAAAGGAATTTATGGCATCATCTACGTCACATCAATGAACTACCAAATCCTACGAGACCTCGGACATCAACTTATATAGCAGTACACAAACACCCCCTTTAAAATTCCAGTCGTCCATCCATCCATCCATCCATCAGCCCGTGTTCGTCCACTGCTGGACATAGGCCTTTCCCAAATTTCGCCACTCATGTCGGTCCTCCGTCCTCCTCATCCAGCCGCCCCCCGCAACGTCCTTCAGGTCGTCGGTTCAGCTGGAGGCACCGACAGGAGTAGAGCTGTTGTCTCCACCTTTTCTCAAGTCACGGTGGCATTCGGGACACACCCAGGTTGCTTTCTCTTCTGACGACAAGATTTCTATTTCTATAGAAACTTGAGAACTCATTTTCGTCCTATAAACTTGAGAAGAGGAGAACCGTAAATGAATAAAATGGCGGTATAAAAGCGACAACTTTTATTTCCTTTGCACTCGAGAAATGTGAAACCAAGAATGAATCCGATCCCCAACGAACAATGACTTATATTGTCACGCTAGGGCCTTGATCCATTCCGGATGTCTTACAAAATTATTCTAACGAAAGTAGCACAATATTTTATTAAATCAAACCGGAAAACGTCACAACAGGAAGTTACATATTAAATATAAAAATGGAAACGGATATAGTAAATTTGACACTATTTTACATTTTATTTTCAAACAGAAATACTCAAAACCATTATTTTTTAAAATCTGTCTGATGTTTATAAATACAATATAATCAGAAATCAACTTAATCAAAATAAACCTAAATGATTTTAATAATAATAGTAAAAATATTGGAATAAATTGACAGTATCTTACAATGGGCCATCCTGGCTCTAAGTTTGTCCTCAAACTAAATATTTATAATTATAATCAAGTACTCTCACCAATAAATTAAAGCTAAATATCTGCAGTGGGCCCCTCGTCACTGAGTTAAAAGAAAAACTAAAAACCCCTTGACCGTGACCACCTTCCAGATAAAAACATATCTGCAGTGAGTCCCTCATTAACAAATGAATGGTGCGTTTTGTTCCAAACTTTGATAATGGTAATCACCTTCCAGATATAGTATCTGATTTGCAGTCAATATAGAGAAAGAAACAGATGTTTCGAACTCCGTAGTCGTTACCACCTTCCAGATGCAAATATCTAATCAAGATTTGCAGTGGACCCCTCATTGTTGAATCAAGAAGCATTTTCGTAATTCTAACAATCGTGTCCACCTTCCAAATACAATCTAATCAACATCTGCAGTGGTCACCTCGTTGTAAAATCAATAAGAACCCTCTAGATTCTAACAACCGTGACCACCTTCCAGATTTATGAATATCCAATCAATTTCAATACATCCAGAAATCACATTATGGGAATTCTTTGAAATATTAAACATCTATATAATACTTATTGTTTTTCATCACAATTATGAATAACATTTTATCAAATCATATCAACTAACAAGTCAGATAATTTTATCATATATTCAATTCAATTCAATTCATTGATTGCCATAAATCACATGTACATAAAAGGTGTTTTTTAAAAATACAAGTTACAATGTAATTTTACCAATAAGGTGTAGCAATGTAATTCTTAAAATAAATTGTATAATTCGTATTTACAGCTAGACTCTAATTATACCTTAAACCTACTTTTACTATTCTACATAATTTATACTATTCTATATAGAATCTATAAATTAGATACTATATAGATATTAATTCAATTTTATATCTATTCTTTGGAGGCCGATTCATCATCAAAACTTTCGCTCTCTGGAATTATGATCCATGGTTGACTACGTTCAACAGACCAAACAGTACTATAGTGACTGTTCGCGCAACACTCAAATTGAACGCGCTTTGTTCGCAGTGTACTAATCTATTTTTAGAGACCACTAGTGGCGGTATAATCATTTTGTTTGTTTTTAATTCTCGCTCTTCTTGTCTATGATTTTGACAGACATGACTTGTTAATTTTTGCTCCCGGTTGGATTGTGAAATAAAAGGTCGTCTGAAAGGTTTTTAGAGATTCCTGCTTCAGGGACATGTGTGTATAAAATAAGGTCTTCTAGTGAAACCGTGTTGGGGAATTGTGCTCGTAGAAGCCGGGCTAATTCCAGGAAAAGACTTTGATGATTGCGTCAGTTGGTGACACGTAAGCAGCATTCGTGGCCACATTTCCTTGATTTCCTGCTGATCCCTGCCTTGTAGTTCCCCTCCTTAATACCGGCCAGCACTGGATCAACGAGACGGCCAAGCAGCAGAGAGAGAGGACCCCAGATTTTGGACTTCTGGAGGTACCGTGACGCAGTCAATAATTTACTGGATTTATGTGAGTTCGTATTATTTATTAATCTGGGTGAGGACTCTGTCTGCATACTAATTTCGTGCCAGGTGTATGGTGTTTCTGATATTCTATGGGCCCTGTATAGAATCCCGTATATTTAGTATGGCCGGACAGGGTCTTTCATACATTTTGTTGGTAGCAGAATGCGTATGAGTTGATTATTTTCAACAATTTTCTGGTAGCAGAGCGCGGTTAAGTTGTTTAGTATCGGATATTAAACAACCCCGGACCAAGATATATTCTGTTTATATAGGTAGGTAGTTTGTAACCTTGCAACCTAAAGCGAGTTCAAATAGAATATTTTGTTATTTCTCATACTACAGTACTCGGACTGTGTATATGAATAGGTTTATGTAAGCTGGAAGGATATTTACACAGCTCCTTTAGCTTTAGGTATTATATTTTATGTTTGTATTGTGGATAGACATATAACTTTATTAGCGCTGTTTAGGTTGTTGTACACAGATTTAAATTGTAATTGTTAGACCTTGTTGGTGTAACTTTATAACTCGGTTGTTTGTGTTTATATAAGATACTTGGTTATAATATAATATAACGACCTATTGTAGGCTTGTTTGAGAGCACTGTTACAAGGCAGTTAGTTTATTTATATTAATAACATTTTGTATTTACCGAGTTACTGTGACAACTTGTTTGAGTGTATACATTGGGGCGCTTTGTGGTTTGTGACATTGTCAGTTCCGTCTTTAATTGTTTATATCTCTCAATTCCCGGTCTACAATGTCGAAGACTTCTCCGAGGAACATCTTGGCCAGCCAGCTGCGTTGGTTTGTCAGCGTTCAAGGCTTGTTGGCTCGAGCTGATCGGGGCGATGCAGTCCTGGAGCGGTACTCACAGATGGAGCACCGCCTCGAGAAAGCTGAGCAGGCGCTCATGGAGCTGTTGGACCAAGAGCTGCCACCGGAGGTAATGGCTAGCATTAACAGTGATATGGAGCAGATAATGGATATCTGTAATGAGACTACGCAGGTGGCATGCACAATAAAGAGATTGCAGTCTGGGGGTCCGGATGTCAAATTGGGCACCAGTAGTCAAGGGGTAGGGTTGCATAGCAGACTGCCTACCTTAGAGCTTGGTCACTTTGATGGATGTATGGAGCAATGGGTCGCCTTTAAGAATATGTTTGCTTCTTTGGTAGACGGTAGACAGGATCTGTCCAACGCACAGAAAATGGCGTATTTGATGTCCAGTCTACAAGGGGAGGCTAGATCATTGGTACAACATCTGATGGTTGAGGAGCATAACTACGTCATCGCATGGGAGTTATTGAACAACAGATATCAGAACGTCCGGTTGTTAGCAGACGCGCATGCGAGTCAGCTGTTAGGTCTGCCTCGGGTTACGTCTAGATCGCATATCAGGGCTCAGTTACTCACACCCGTTACAGTGGCGTGTAACGCATTAAAAATGTTGGGACTACCAGTGGATGAATGGTCGTATCTGTTAGTACACATAATTTTGAGCAAGTTGCCGGCTGACTCTCGCTCACGGTTTGTACGCGAGATGGCAGAACGGGACGGCAGTGCCTTGCCTAGCTTTACGGAATTAATGAGATTTTTGGAGTTTGAAGCTAGGGCTGTGGAGTCGTCTCCGTTGGAAGTGGCGCCACCTAGCGGGAGTTTTGGAAGATCCGCTGGCACATCGCGACGCAGTGACGCCCAGGGAGTGCCGCCGTCCCGGGGACGTGTGGCAGCTCGCTTGGCTGCGCTGACTGCTGCCGTGGGGGAACCGACATGTCCTCAGTGTGGGCGTTTGGGACATGCTTTGCGGAGGTGCCCTGAGTTTGCTGAGCTGCCGGTCAGCGAAAGGCGGTGCTTGGTAAAAGCCAAGCGCTTATGTTTTCATTGCATGGAAGATCATTTCGCGCGCGATTGTTCCAAGCAAGGTACTTGTTCTGCATGTGGAAGAGCTCACCATTTACTGCTGTGTGCTAACAGGTCTGGTGCGCCGGCTCCGGCACCGCAGCGCGGACCTGCTGCGAGAGGGGGAGCAGTCTCCACGTCGCAGCACCAGCGTCGCGCTACGGGCGGGGGAGCAGCCTCACCGTCCGCACAGCAGCCATGTCCGTCGAGGGGCCCTCGTCCAGGACGAGGCGCGCACCCGTCGGAGTGGAGAGAGAGTTCTCGGGTGAGTCATGCACACCCTAATAATTTTGAGGAGCATGCACCTGCGGTACAGGGCTATACTGCGGGCCCGGCTAGGAGGCCCCGGGGTTGGGGGTACTCCACGGGTGAGGGGCCCATTCAAAATTATGGAAGTGGTCCCCACGTTTCTGCAACTGCGGGCCCGTCTCGGGACTCTTCGAGGGAAGAAGGCCCTACGGGCGGGGGCTTCACTTCACCGGTTAGTGGACCTCAGTTTCCCGCGCCAGTGCCGGCGCCCACTGGAAGGGAGTATAGTCGGGAGGAGACGCAGAGATACTTGCCGCCGTCTCATGAGTACCCGCGGGTAGAGTACCACCCACCTTATTTTAGGTATGGGAGAGCGGCAGGTTACGCCCCCCCTAGGATGGCGATGTGTACTCGCTCACCATATGTAGGGTAGTGGGTTCACCCTGGGTTGGCGAGACCGACTAGCCAATAGCTAACCTGCCACTCTACTAGCGCAGAGCCGAGGACCGTTCTGCTGCCCACTGCAATAGTTTGCATATGGGGTCCCCGTGGAGATTCGGTTAGGGTAAAAGCTCTACTGGACTCAGGGGCCCAAGGGTGTATGGTGACTACACGGATAGTTGATATGTTGGGTTTGAATTTGGAGCCTTCTTCGGTGCCCCTTCTTGGTATTGGGGGTTTAGAAGTTAAATGTTTGGTAGGCCGAACTCATATAAGGTTTTCTTCGGTACGTTCCTCCACTTTGAGGATTGCAGCTGCAGCTATGGTTATGGATGATATCGTAGGCTGGCAGCCCTCCTCAGATATCTCCCCAACTATACTATCGTGTACGTCTAATTTAAATTTAGCTGATCCCAGGTTTTATGTTCCCGGCCCAGTGGACGTCCTCTTGGGCTCGGATGCATTGGGATGGATTCTTTTAGGTACCCAGAAGGCGCTAGGCACCTCATCACTGTTGGCGGTGTCCACCATTTTTGGACATGCTGTCTTGGGACCAGTCTTCGATGACTACACTCCGGATGAGTCGAGGGTCGTCAACACAGCATCCCTTGCTAAGTCGATGCATCGGTTCTAGGAAGTAGAAGAGCCTCCCATAGTTCCGAGGGTGGACCCGGAACATGCAGAATGTGAGGCCTTCTTTCAAGCCAACACTACGAGGCTAGCTTCAGGGAGATTTGTAACACAGTTGCCTTTTACAGCATCCCCTCCTATTCTTGGACAATCCAGAGCACTGGCAGAGAAGCGACTGCTGGCTAAGGAACGGCGCATGCAGCGTGACCCAGTGCTACGTGAGAAATATATTGACTTCATGCGTGAGTACGAAGCACTAGGTCATATGTCACCGGCTCGAGTAGATTGGAGCTCTACTGAGCATTACTTCCTACCTCACCATGCAGTATTGAAGGCTTCTTCAGGAAAGCTGCGCACCGTGTTCGACGGGTCGGCGCTTACCTCAACAGGAGTCTCGTTGAATTCGTGTCTACACTCTGGGCCAAAGCTTCATCGGGATGTCATAGATATAATTTTAAATTTCAGAAGACATCAGGTGGTGTTTGGAGCCGACATTAAGATGATGTTCCGGCAGACTGTCATTCATCCTGACGACAGGCGTTTCCAGTTGATTCTCTGGCGGGAGCACCCCGAGGACCCAGTGACAGTCTACGAGCTCAACACCAACACATATGGTTTGAAATCAAGTCCATACATAGCTATAAGATGCTTATTAGAACTGGCGGAGCGGGAGAGGGCCCGCGTGCGGCAGCCGTACTGACACGTGACCTCTACTTGGACGACGTGTGTACTGGGGCCCAAACAGTTGAGGAAGCTCTTATACTCAGGGATGAATTAATTGCTATACTAGCAGCGGGAGGCTACGAGTTAAGAAAATGGTTATCGAATGAGCCCCGTCTGTTAGAAGGTATTCCAGAGGATCACCAACAGAACCCTAACCTGTTTGCTGAGGTGGACGATCCTAATATGATAGCGGTTTTGGGAAATGATATTTCAACCGGTAAATGATATTTTCACGTTTCAGGTGGAACTGAAACCAGAGAGAGTATGGTCGAAGAGGACCGTGCTATCCACCATCGCTCGCATGTTTGATCCGAACGGCTGGATCAGTCCGGTGATCTTCTCAGCGAAGTGTCTGCTGCAACGGCTGTGGATCCTGGGCGTGTCGTGGGACGAGCCGCTCACCGGGTCTCCGTTGGACGACTGGCTGGAGTTGATGTCATCGTTGGAGGAAGTCAATCGAGTTGCCTTACCTCGCCGGATCTTGCCGCCAGGAAAGTATCACGCTTCTTTGCATGGCTTTTGTGACGCCTCCGAACGTGGATACGCTGCGGCCGTATATTTACGAACCGTTGAGAGTCAGGGTCATGTCAATGTTGTGTTACTTCTAGCGAAAAGCAAGGTTGCTCCCATACGTACTCGTCTTACTATTCCTAAATTGGAATTAAGCGGAGCTCATCTTTTAGCTAGATTACTGAATCATATATCTCGGGAGTTAGCTGCCAATGTTGATTTTCAGGATGTGTATGCATGGTCGGATAGTCAGGTCGCGCTAGCATGGTTGCGCGCGGCTCCGCATACCTTAGAGATTTTTGTAGGAAACCGGGTTTCGCTAATTCAAAACATAGGTATTCATATTAATTGGAGGCATGTCCCAGGTGAATGTAATCCTGCAGACTGCGCATCGAGGGGCTGCACAGCGCCGGAGTTGGTGTCACATGCTTTATGGTGGGGTCCGGAGTGGCTCAGGGGACCTGAGTCTTCTTCGCCTGTTCAGCAAGTAGATAGGACGATTCAGATTTTACCAGGGCTGCGTGTGCATGCTTTAGTTGCAGAGACCGATTTAGATCCTGATTGGCTGACTGGGAGATATAGTAGTTTGGACAAATTATTGGCGGTTACTAGTTGGATTAAGCGTTTTATAAATAATTGTCGTAACCCCCGAAATAAACAGTTGTCGCCAGTGGTGAGTGCCGAGGAGCGTCGAGATGCACTGCTTCACTGGGTCAAGGTAGTGCAGGCGGACCGTTTCAAGTCTGAATTGCAGATTCTTCGCGATGAACGTGCTAAGCTGAAGGGAGCGGTCGCTAGATTAAATCCTTTTCTGGATTCACAGGGACTTCTGCGTGTTGGAGGTCGACTTCGGAAGGCTGACCTGCCATACGGAAGCCGTCATCCTCTGCTGTTACCCAAGGAGGGTCCTTTGGTAAAGCTTTTGGTATCTGACCGACATGTTCGTAACTCTCATGCGGGACGCAATGCGTTATTGGCGATATTACAGCGGGAGTTTTGGATATTTTCTGCTCGCCGGGTAATTCGCAATGTAGTTTTCTCCTGCGTTCCTTGTTACAGACTGCGAGCCTCATTGATGCAGCCTCAGATGGGAGATCTGCCTGCTGACAGGATCACCCAGTCGAGACCATTCGAAGGAGTCGCCACGGACATGGCAGGCCCGTTCTCGGTCAAGACCTCCACTCTTCGTAATGCTCGGATTGTTAAGGCTTACCTGTGCGTATTTGTGTGCTTGTCCACCAAGGCCGTCCATTTGGAATTAGTGTCCTCGTTGTCCACGGAGGCCTTCGTTGCTGCGTTAGACCGTTTTGTTTCGCGTAGGGGTCTACCTTCATTGATCCGCTCTGACAATGGCACAAACTACCAGGGTACCTCAAACTATTTGAAAGATGTGTATAAATTTTTAGAAAATAATTGTGTTAGTTTAAGTCATATCTGCGCCCAGAGGGGGATAACTTGGCGGTTCAGCCCGCCAATTTGTCCCCACTGGGGTGGGATTTTTGAAGCCGCCGTGAAGTCAGCTAAGACCCACCTCCACCGTGTCATCGGGGAGACCATTTTAAGCTTCGAGGAGCTCGTCGCTATGTTCTGTAAAGTTGAGGCCGTCCTCAATTCTCGTCCTCTCTGTCCCCTGTCATCTGATCCGAACGAACTCGAGGTCTTGACTCCTGGCCATTTCTTGATTGGGCAGCCTCTTACTGCCCTGCCGGAATACCCCTGGAGGGAAGAACGTACAACCCGGTTGTCACGTTTTCAAATGTTGCAACAAATGGGCCAGGACTTCTGGAATCGTTGGTCGTTGGAATATCTGCATTTGTTACAGCAGCGGGTGAAGTGGACAGACAGGACCGAACCTCCGAAAGAAGGAGACTTAGTTTTATTGAAGGATGCAAATTTGGCATCTCTACATTGGCGCCGGGGTCGCATTATCAAGTTAATATACGGTGGGGATGGAGCTCCTCGTGTAGCTGAGGTGTTGGTTGGAGGTTCGATTTTGCGACGAGCTGTAGCAACACTCTCCCGGCTCCCGATTGATTGAGCTAGCGTTCTGATGGGGGCATCAGTCCGGAGCGGGGGATTGTTCGCGCAACACTCAAATTGAACGCGCTTTGTTCGCAGTGTACTAATCTATTTTTAGAGACCGCTAGTGGCGGTATAATCATTTTGTTTGTTTTTAATTCTCGCTCTTCTTGTCTATGATTTTGACAGACATGACTTGTTAATTTTTGCTCCCGGTTGGATTGTGAAATAAAAGGTCGTCTGAAAGGTTTTTAGAGATTCCTGCTTCAGGGACATGTGTGTATAAAATAAGGTCTTCTAGTGAAACCGTGTTGGGGAATTGTGCTCGTAGAAGCCGGGCTAATTCCAGGAAAAGACTTTGATGATTGCGTCAGTTGGTGACACGTAAGCAGCATTCGTGGCCACATTTCCTTGATTTCCTGCTGATCCCTGCCTTGTAGTTCCCCTCCTTAATACCGGCCAGCACTGGATCAACGAGACGGCCAAGCAGCAGAGAGAGAGGACCCCAGATTTTGGACTTCTGGAGGTACCGTGACGCAGTCAATAATTTACTGGATTTATGTGAGTTCGTATTATTTATTAATCTGGGTGAGGACTCTGTCTGCATACTAATTTCGTGCCAGGTGTATGGTGTTTCTGATATTCTATGGGCCCTGTATAGAATCCCGTATATTTAGTATGGCCGGACAGGGTCTTTCATACATTTTGTTGGTAGCAGAATGCGTATGAGTTGATTATTATCAACAGTGACCCTTTGTAATACTTGATACCTCTTAGCGATCGTTTTCAAGGATTTTACTTATTTTCAAGGGACCTGTGTATTTTGGCACCAATTTCCGGCGTTTATCATCGTTGGAGGGGGTATTTTTTAATATTTTTACCAAATCACCTATTTTGTATATTTTTGCATTTTTTCTATTTTTATCAAATCTTTTTTTTTGTTGTGTTTGTACTTATCAATGTGTTCAACGATCTCTTCTCTTATCTGTTCAATATACTTGGAATTTTGTCTTGTTTCAACTACTGCATCTTGCAGAATACCCTCACCTTTACCTAACAATCGTTTTCCAAAAAGCGCTTCAGCTGGCGTTTTACCGATACCTTTATTTAATGTATTATTCAGACCCCATTGTATTTTGCCCAATTCTTGATCCCATTTATTTTTTCCTGATTGATCCGTGTGCGTTCAAAGCCCATCTAAAATAGTTCGATTGTAACGTTCGACCTGTCCGTTTGCTCGCGACACTGATTCCACGTTGAGTACCTATATGATTTATCTCAAATTCCGTGCAAAATCCTTTGAATTCTGTAGATGTGAAGCATGTGCCTCTGTCCGAAATTAATCGTAAGGGATGACCAAACGTTAAAAGATATCCTTCAGAACTCTAATTGTTGGTTTTGACTTTGTATCACGCAAAGGTTTTGAAACACAAAATTTTGTAAACCCATTGACCATAACTAGAGGATACAGATTACCTGTTGCACCTCTTACAAACGGCCCTAGATGGTCTACATGCACCGTGTGAAATGGGATATCGGTTTTCAGAATGTTATGTAAGTAACCTTCGTTAGATCCAGCATGATTTTACTAATTTCGAGACAAATTTTTTCATTTTTGGAAACTTAAGTCTTTTTTAATTTTGTCTAATGTCTCTTCTAATGCAAAGTGTTCTATCTCATCATGATTACGTTGGCAAATTTGCCATCTGGCGCTTTTTGGTACTACCCACTTTAACTCTTCTCCAACTTTTCGATATACCCGATTTTTTTTTACAACAAAATTTTGTTTTATTTCCACTATGTCATTACACTGAGAGTCCTCCAATACGGAACGTATATGCTGAATTTTCGGATCTGATAATTGGAGACTTAACAACCAGTCATCCTGAGATATATGTAACACCCCAGAGAAATGATCGTATTTGTCAGAACCAAAGATGATCACTGGGATTTCGACTAAGGGCCTCTACGTGCCGCATGGAACATCCTGGTTTGTGTAATATTACACAGTCGTATTCTTGCAATGCTACCCACCATCGAGCAATACGAGGTAAGATGTCTCGCTTATCAAATGTTCAGCCTAATGCACTACAGCCGGAAATAATTGCAAAGGGTTTACCTAATATTTTATTGACAGTTGGCTAAACCAAACCGGCTCTTCAAAATTGGAAGAATCCGTCTGGTGTAATGAAGGCCGTTAACTGTTTGCAATCATCTTTAACTGGAATTTGATAATAGCCACTTGCTATATCTAAGCTAATAAAGTATTCATTACCACTTATTATATCAATTTGATCATCTATACGAAGAAGCGGAAATTGATCTCTAATTATTTTACGGTTCAACGCACGGTAATCAACACATAATTTAACCACCTGTCTTTTTGGACACCAAAAGTACTGGACTTGCGTATGACGATTCTGATTCTTCGACTATATTGTTCTCCATTAACTCATTATCATTACCCCTGACTACTGATTTTTCCGTGTGACTTAATCGATATGGCTGATAAAAGACTGGAGTATCATCTTTTCGTTTTATTTCTAGTTCCGAGACATAAGTGCATTCAAGTTCAGATTCTGTGCAAAACAATCTCGGTACTCTGCTACTAAATAATATACTTTATTCTTTTGTTCTTCTGTTAATGAAGAATTAACGAGAATCTCAAATTGATCTAGTGGAGGAAAGTTGCTTTGAACCGTTAAGCAATGTAAAGATGGTTCTTCAAGGCTTTTGTCTAAATTGATAGGACAGACTCTTGCAATTGTTAAATCTTTCCGAAGGTAGATGGGTAATTCAGAAAGGTTTATAATAAAAAGATCACATTTATTATCTCTAATATTATATAACCCTTCCCGAACACAATATTCTATTCCGCAAACATTTCGGTAGCTTGACCTTGTGTAAACATCGGCATATCGTAGAGCTCAGGGCAATAACATTTTAACAATCCTACACCTTTAATCTCTGAATCAGAATTGACATACAGTCGAAACTTAGTGACTGGCATATTTTCATCGATTTGCGGAAGTTCTGTATTGATTGTGCGAGAAAAAATTGTAAAGGAATCATTTGTTTTCGTAATTATAACCTGCGGTAATTCGGTAAAATTCTGTCCAACTAGCATAGGTGTATGCAATTGATCGTCCTTGACAATATATGCTGTTATTTCCGTTTCTACTGAATCTATGCGTAAATAAAACGTAGTTTTTCCTATTGGCTGCACACTGAAATTAGCTAGCCCGCGTACTAGAGGAATCGCGTCAATTGTAATTGCTAGGTTTAAATTCGTAGCTGTTTTTCCCTTATCAAGGTGCAATCACTCCCCAAGTCGACAAAGCAGTCAATTTTTTCATTCTTGGTTTACAAAAGCTTGTTTACAATATTTTTTACCACTTAATTTTTCACTATCTATCAAAAGAACCTGCTTATCGGAATGTTTATTAGGTACTATTTTTTCGCGTGCAGTCGTTTCTTTTATGTCCATATAATTTACATTCTTCACATTTTATCAATGTTCTGGTACACTGGTGCAATCTGTGACCCTTTTCACCACAATTGAAACAAAATATACCCGAGGTCACAGTCTGTAAAAATGTCTGTAAATTATTTTCACGACAATGTATCGCCTTATGACCTATTTCGTTACATCTGTTACACACTAGCCCAGGTTATATATTTTTGTTCATTATTTTAACCGCGTCTTTTTGATCTTAACAAACGTCCTTTAAAAATTTCAAGAGGTCTTCCGGTTCTACAAATCGTCCGGACACTGCACCTGAACGTATTGTACAATCGTCTATCCCGTGAACTAAGCAATCTACGGCGCGCTTTCCTGTTATCTCGCATGCATTTATTAACGTAAGTTTTTCATAAAAATAATCGCCTAAATTTTCTCCATACCGTAATCGCCGTTATACCATGTCTGAAAGTAACGTGCCGTAATTGGATTTAGATAGAAAAGATTTAATAAGCAACACTTGCCAGTCCTGCCAGCTACGTAAAACAGTTGATTGACTCTGATACCATATTTTAGCTTATCCTTTTAATTTTGGAAGTGCGTAATGAATAGTGTGCGTCTCTTCCCACCCATGAATTTTGGCACATTCATTTACTTTTGCTAAACATAATTCCATTTTGTGACTTTTTATTGATGGGTCAAATTCGGGTATCATGTTTTTGCTACAATTAATTCTTGATGACGAATTGGACTTTAACGAATGGAGCAGTTGCGCAAAATTACTTATATTAATGGACACATTTGAGGGTAATATACAATATTATTCGACTCACTACTTTGTTCCAATCTCGTAACCTGCTCCCGCGATCCCATTCCTTGGTTGCTTTGACCTGGCATCAGGTTGATAACATGGTCTCGTCCGGTCGTGGGTAGGGGCTGGCTGCAATTATTTCCGGTCGCAGTCAGTGCCTCGTTGCACTGTCGTCCGGTTGCAGTCAGTGTCTTGTTGCAGTTTCGTCCGGTCGCAGTCACTGCTTCGTTGCACTCTCGTCCGGTCGCAGTCTTCGTTTCTGAAAAAATCTGAAGATAAAAATCTGATGGCGATCTTCTCACTCGTTTTCGTCTTGGGCTTCTATTTCTCTCTCTTAAACGACTTCTTCTTGACTTTTCAGGGTTGCCCTTACGACTTCTTCGTAATTCATTTCGTTCATAACGGCGTCTCAAGTTTGATCTTGAGCGGGACATCGTGTGGGTGCGGAATCACACCGCTTCTGATATAAACTTGAGAAGAGGAGAACCGTAAATAAATAAAATGGCGGTATAAAAGCGACAACTTTTATTTCCTTTGCACTCGAGAAATGTGAAACCAAGAATGAATCCGATCCCCAACGAACAATGACTTATATTGTCACGCTAGGGCCTTGATCCATTCCGGATGTCTTACAAAATTATTCTAACGAAAGTAGCACAATATTTTATTAAATCAAACCGGAAAACGTCACAACAGGAAGTTACATATTAAATATAAAAGTCGAAACGGATATAGTAAATTTGACACTATTTTACATTTTATTTTCAAAGGGAAATACTCAAAACCTTAATTTTTTAAAATCTGTCTGATGTTTATAAATACTATATAATCAGAAATCAACTTAATCAAAATAAACCTAAATAATTTTAATGATAATAGTAAAAATATTGAAATAAATTGACAGTACCTTACAATCCCATGGAAACTGATTTATGGGATTAAAAATAACCTATGTCCTTTTCCAGGTCTAGAACTACATTCATACAAAATTTCAGCCCAATCGGTTCAGTAGCTACGGTATGAAAGAGTAACAAACATCCATCCATCCATCGATACATCCAAACTTTCGCATTTATAATATTAGTGGGATAGTGGGATGGGATGGGATGGGAGGGATAGTATGACTTACATTTTTGACAATGAGTATAACTATTCCCAATTATTATTCCTCTGGTCCTGTACTTTCTATCCCTTTACTAAATTAGACGTCTAATAACTTTTTATTAAATAAATATTTGGCTCTTTCAAGCTTTTTATTGTTTTTATTTGTAATAGATGTATATAGATATATATAAAAAACACAGAAAAAATAAATTCAAGATATATTTCGGGCCCTACTGGGCCCGGCGTCAGTTGAAAAATAATTATACATACAATGTCACTTACATATTTACAAAAAGAAAGAGGTTTATTTACAATACTAACCTACTTAATGTTACTAACATATTTCCGAACATGGGAATCCTCGTTTATATGGTCACTTGGTGCGCACTACGGATCAGGACTAAATCGTCAACACTGACCCGACTCAATTCTAACGCAATAACACATCACGGCTGCTGGATGGTACCACTTTCTAAGAAAATTTATAAATAGATTAATTCAGTCAATTGTAAATAAACCTCTTTCTTTCTGTAAATATGTTAGTAACATTAAGTAGGTTAGTATTGTAAATAAACCTCTTTCTTTTATTATTTTTCAACTGACGCCGGGCCCAGTAGGGCCCGAAATATATCATGAATTTATTTTTTCTGTGTTTTTTATATATATCTATATACATCTATTACAAATAAAAACGTCTAATAACTGTAAGTATATGATGCCATCAAAAAAAAAAACTTGAAAAAAACCAAGTCTAGCAAACTTTGTTCTTCTACCGTAAAAAGTTGTGAGATCCATGTAAATCCAAGTCGATTAATTTATTCAGTCCCTACTTAAGGGATCTTCTGTCTTAAGTTATTACATAATTAGCTAACCTAACAACATCTTATGGTGACCATATCAATATTAAAAATCTTTTATGTTTTAAATAAAAAGATTGACTCGGCCATTGCATGAAAACACAATGTATCTCACAAAAGTATAATACGTATTATATTAAATTAGATTATTTAGTGGTATTGCCAAGTCAATCTATTGGGGTGGTTACGGTGGGCGAGTGAAACAAAGGCATGAATCAGTACGGCGCAAGCCACGGCGTCGCGTCGTCGGGCGGCAGTCGCGGCTTATAGTTCAGTGATCAAATGCCAAATTCATATTGGTGGTTTGGTAAGTGATCAGTATCGTGATATCCTATAAAAACTGACTCGGGGCTGCGCTTGCGTTTGTAAGAAACATGTAAAATTATTATTTACGATTTTCACAAAAAGGGTCATCAAACCTTGTTACTGAGCACTTACCGAGTCTTCATTAAGAATTTGGCTGCATAAATTAAAGTCACCTTATATATAAGGTGTAGGACCTTAGTCAAAAGTAAAAAAAAAACGAGATGAGGGTGTATCCCTAATAGAAACCTCTCCACCGAAAAAAAAAACCGGGTAAACCTAGGTTTACTCTATCTTCTAGCATTACCCGTAACATACGTGTACGGGTAATATGTCTGCACCGCACATTATACATACATCATCATTTTACCGTATAAGTTTTTACAATAAATCAGTGTTTCAACAACTCTCAACTCGGATGGTTTCCTTTATCACTCTCGCGAGTAAACTCCGATCGTAACAATATTAATAAATATTGGGACAACCCCAAAATTTTTTTTGGTTTTTTGAGCAGTTTTTGATCAGTAGTGCGGTTTGATTGAATGCGGGACCCGTGTTAATAGTGCAAATCTTGCGTATCGAAGACTTATCATTTAAATTATTTTTTTACAAACAGAACAGTGATTCAGTGTTCGAAACCTTTGTGAATTAACGGTGCTACACTAGGACAAGTGCAGTTCTTTTTTTATCATGATCAGTGTGTGGACCACATCGGCAGCATCCTATGGGCCAAGCAGGCTCAACTAATATCACCAGCAACTTGTGGGCCAACGGGGCTCATAGGATCACCAAATCACGAGTTCAGCAGGCTCGTCTATCAGCTACTGTGGGCCAGAGGGCTCATATTAGCAGCACATCATACTCGGCCTCTCGTGGCTTGAGCTTTGCAGCCTGTGACTTCGTGACTCACAGGGTTCCCAGCAGCAGCAGCAGCAGTAGAGGAGGCAGATCGCAGCGTACTTGTGCGGTCACAAGCTATCAGCAGCAAGATCTTCGAGTTGCAAGTAAGATTGTTTCATAATTATCACCATGGATGTTTTAATCAAGGACCAAACAGAGCTTCGGGAGAAAATCAAAACGTTGAAGACGAATTTTGGTAAGGACTCTGCGAGCAGGAAAACTCCTGAAAACATAAAAACGAAGCTTCAGCAACTTGATGACCCTATTAGTATATATCAATCAAATAATGACCTTTTGCAAGTGTATAAAAATACAAATCACGAATACTTTACGGAAAATATATATAAGAATGTATTAACATCTTATAAAATGTTACGCCTGTCGATTACAAAATACGGGCAAGAAAATGAATCAGTGAAGGAGGATAAGGTGACGAAACCCAGTGGTTTAGTGCTCGAATATCTTTCACAACAAAGAACAAACTTTCGTGCTTTTAGCAGACTGGATAGGAGCATAAGGTTAGATAAGATCTCGGATAAATGGGAATTAGAAGACGAACTTAAGATCCAAGTTTAGTATGATGGAGATTAGTACCCATTAACAGCGCATGCCTTGGAAAACTCATTTTATATGGATGATTTGCTTGGTGGTAATAATTTGTTAGATCAAACAAAACAACTTCAGCAGCAGCTGATTGAGATCCTTAAAGGGGCAGGTATAAACCTACGCAAGTGGTCAAGTAACAACCCTAATCAGCGGTCACTTAGATTTTAAATGTTCAGAAACAAGGAAGACGTTGGGCCTGAGATGGAATCCGTCGTCAGACACATTTACATTTCAAAACAGAATGGAATATGAAACGAGCAAATGGGGTCAAACCAAACGACAACTCTTATCGGATATTTCTAAGATATTCGATCCTCTAGGTTGGTTATCACCACTATCAATCAGAGCAAAACTACTGTTTCAAAAAGCATAGGCATCAGGAATATCATGGGATGACGAAGTTTCAAGTGAAATCATAGAAGAGTGGAATCAATTACGAAACGATTTCCAAAATGTATCAGTATTTTGAATAAAGAGACATTATGGAAATACTAGTTAGCCATATCAATTCCACGGCTTCTGTAATGCGACGCCAAAATGCTACGCTTGCACTATCTTTGTAATAACGCGGAATAATAAAGGCGAGCTTACATCAAGACTAGTGGCGGTGAAAACAAGATTAGTGCCACTTAAGAAACAAGTATCACTGCCGAGATTTGAGCTTTGCAGTGCACATCTGTTATCACAGCTTATGAAGAAAGTTGTAGAGGCGCTACCAATGAAGCAATGCAAGATCTACGCATGGACTGACGCTATGATCGTCTTAGGTTGGTTACAGGGAGATGTCTCTAGATGGAAGCAATTTGTAGCTAATAGAGTGCAGAATATTACACTAATCATTCCAGCATCAAACTGAAGTCACGTTAGGTCAGAAGAAAATCCAGCTAACTGTGCCACAATAGGGCTGACTACGAAACAATTATCAGAGCATTCTATATGGTGGCAAGGGCCAGATTGGCTAGTCAATGATGAGCCTATTCTGGATATCAAGTACCCAGAAACCGCTATAGAGAGCAAAAAACAGAAGGCTGTTGTTGCCGTCGCAACAAAACAAACAGAAGTATCATCTGGTAAAATCTAGAAGACGGAATTATCAACCATTAAACAGCTCATGTGTAATTTCTTGTATGACACGGTTTATCACAAGCGTTACCGATAAGCAAAATGCAGCAAAAGAAAAACCATCGCGAGCTACAGAAATAAACAACGCACTCAATTTAATTATAAAACAACATCAATTTGACGAGTTTGAAGAAGATATAAATAGTATCATGAAAAAGGGGCGTGTTCAGACAAAGAGCAATTTAGCATGCCTTCGTTCCTAGATGAACAAGGGATTTTGAGAGTGGGCGGCCGGCTTAAGCACTCAAATGTCAGCATTGCAGCCAAACACCCAATCATTTTATCAAGCCATAGTCGACTGACCAAGTTGATTATTAGGCAAGCGACATTACGACTCTACTCGGAGGTCCAAAACTTTCGCTCACCTATATCAGAGATAAACATTGGATTATAAGCGGTATCCGTACAGTTAAAAGGCAGCTAAGACAATGCGTAATATGTCGACGAGCTAGCAGCGACCAAACTCAGCAACAAATCATGGCTGATCTGCCATAGCCAAGAGTCACACCATCAAGGCCATTTACATATTGTGGTGTCGATTTCACTACTTGAAAACCAACAAAGGACGAGGGATTAGAACAACAAAAGGATACGTTGCTGTTTTCGTGTGTCTGGCCACGAAGGCCGTACATTTAGAGCTCGTATCTGATCTCAGTACTCCTGCGTTCTTAGCAGCATTTCACAGATTCCGTGCACGCATGGCTACGCCACAGCATATGTATTCAAATAACGGCACAAATTTTGTGGGATGCAATCGCTTACTTAAGGCAGAGTATCAGAAATCAAGCAAAGTCTAAATAAAGACCTATTCAACAAAATTGAAGAGATAAACATAGTTTGGCACTTCAATTGTCTAGCACACAGTATCGCTGGTGGAATATGGAAATCAGCAGTGAAGAGCCTGAAGCGACATTTGAAGCGAGTTTTAGGTGAACTTTGAAGAATATAGGTACAACTATTATTTGTCAAATTGAGGCTTGTCTCAATTCAAGACCGTTATGCGCATTAACGGAGAGCACAGATGACGATTGCCTGACACCTGGACATTTTTTGGTGGGTGGATCATTATTGCGTACTATTACTTCATTTTACGTGTTTTTTTACAAGTTCATGCGAGTAGCTGACGCATCATCCCCCCTCCACGTTGCAGCTGACTATTTTTTTTCAGCTCAGTATGATGTCAACTATCTGTTGTAAAAAGTTTCAGCCGGCGTACTATTACATTTTTTCTTTTTTTTACCACTTTCGCAACCTCTCACACCCAAACCCACCGCTAACTGAGCAGCTGACGGTCGATTCATATATCAGTCATGTGAGATCTACGATCGATGTCTATGACTTTTTTATTTGCAACGGTACTTCCCAGACTATTAGGCACTATCAACTCACTGCGATAAAAATTGGAGATTTTTCATCCAGTGCTATAGGAGGCCCAAACACCCCACGCTTGGTCATGTTTCCAGTGCGTGACAACGTCTTTAGACCATCAAAAACTTCGATTTATTTCAATGCTAATTTCTTAGCGAAAACAAAGAAAATATAAAAAAAATACTGTTTACGCTATTGTTGAGGAATTTATATATTATGTCCTGGTTTCAGCCGAGGTTTCAATTATCAAATTAAGAGAAAAATATAAAAATAATCAAAGGGCACTTCGAACTGCTACCGCAGTAGATTAATGAACTTACAGAACAAAAAATTTTTTAGTGATGGGAAATAAAAAGCCGATAAATGAAAATTTCTAAAATGTATTAAAGTAAAAATTACTGTGGTTTACTAAAACACGACGGTACCTACGGTTACTAAATTATGTTTTATATATGAATTTGTTTCTGTTTTTGAATCTGGATTTTTATTTTGATATGACAATTAAAACATTTTCCGAGAACTTTTATGTTAATTGTCTGAAAAACCCCCCTCTCGACAGGTACTATTTAGACTTCGCTTGCTGGGCCCATTGTGGTGTTGAAAAAAAGACTAAACTCTGTCAGAAAGGGGCTTTCCACACAAGGGGGTCTTATATACTAAATCCCTTTCTGAACGGTGAATGGTTCAAAGACTCACATTCAGGTGCACCTTTACTTCCTGGACGGGACCTCTGCGCTGGATCCAGGTCACCAGACTCAACCCTGGTTCATGGGAAGTCAGCGTTCTCCTCGTTGACCTTCGTCGTCCTCGGCAAAGATCTTCAACAAACTACCAGCCCAGCCAGCAGTTTGTAGAAATAGCTTCCTAACCTCAACCTCTACCCCTCAGGCTAGCCCGTCCCGAGAAAGCTACCACGATTTCAGTAAAGCGTGTTAATGAGAATCGTCTTCCATCACCTTCCACTGGTTAATAATTTACGAAACTTTTCGCGCACAAGTCCCGGATCTCGATTAATACTGATTAATTGGATTATTTCTTTAATTTAACACCTTATTTCCTTGAAATATTAAAACACAACTCTGGTTGACGTAAGAACACAATATGTCCGTGACGAGATTTTTTTGACAATTCAACGGAAGCAGGTCCATGACAGAAATATTTACAACTCGTGTTGCCATATCAATAAAATAAAATATCTGACACATGCAATGTGCGTTCAAATACATTTTAAAGCGAACGATAATAATAAATAAATTAATCGTTTATTGTGAACACTTAAACATAGTTACCAAACATGTTCTCTAGTCCCCACAGTAGGATTCCCTGGGTTGTGGGTAGCTAGTCTCAACCGCTAACATGACATAGGTTAATGTTGAATTATAGTTATAACGTTACAATCGAATAGATATCCATGCAGACTAAATAAAAATAAAAACAAATATAAAAGTACATGCTCAACTTAAAATAGGTAATTATAATATTAACAAGTCCAACCAATACAAAAAGACTGTGATGTGATTGGGAGAGTGTGTATTTGTGTAAAAAGTGTGAATGTTTGAGTGAGGAAGGGTGTGTGTGTGTGTAGTTGTAGGTAGGTATACGGTATGTAAAGTGAGGAAGTGTGTGTGTATGTACTTGTAGGTAGGTATACGATAAATTAGCTATCCTTATTCGTGTATAGCCATAATACTTTCAGTTTGCACATAGTCCAAAGGCAGCAGCCAAGTTAAAAGTTGTTTTTTGCAACGAAATTTGGTCATATTTAAAATGTTTAAATATTTGTTGATCTTAGTGTATAGATAAGGGCCTAGATAGTAATAAGATCTTTGTGCAAAGTTTGTCCGAGTTTGCGGAATTTGCCAGGTGGTGCGGCGTTGAGATCTGGTGGACTCTGTCATATTGAGAAGGGCTTGTTTGTGAAACTTGAGTATAGTGGACACAACGTAAAGTTGTCTTACGCGTAAGACTCCTCATTCGTCGTAGAGATCATTCGTATGATAGCGGAAAGGTTTCTTGTATGCAGCTTTTAAAACTGCTCTTTGAGCCGTTTCAGCCTTAATCATAAGGGTTCTGCAAGCAGCTCCCCAAGCAGTAATACAATAGGCGAGGACCGATTGACAAAGAGCGAAGTAGATTATCTTCAGTATTTGGTCACCTGCCAAGTTTCTAATTTTCTTAAAAATATAAAGAATCTTACGGACTCGAATTTTTACGGCATCAACCTGAATACTCCATGTCAATTTATCATCTATAAATACTCCTAGATATTTTATAGAACTGACTCTTACAATGCATTATTTATTATTTTTGCCTTCGGCACTAGTACAACAAAACTCGTAATTTTTTCTGACAGTCGACGCTACTGGGACGCGTACGTGCAGCACTGGCCTGAGAATAAGCAATGCAGCCTGCTTAATCGGTGCGGGAGGGGGTGGAACTGCCCGGCACGCTATGATGGGTCTCTAAAAACTGGAAATTTGTTTTTTCTGTTTCTGTGCTGTAACGTGTCTAAAGATCTGTGTCAAGTTTTTAAGCCGGCCAGATATATACTTTAAGACACAAACTCAAAACAATATTTGTCTCTCTCACACATGGAGGAAATATTCATGATAGGGCCTTCGCACGAGAGACAAGGCATCATTCTATAGACCCGCATGGACGAACGCTCGCACCGGGTTTTCGGACCCGATATCGCAACGAGCTTGTTAAAGATAAAGTAATTTGTTGGTCTTTTTTATTCTAATTACCTTTGTTAGGTTTGTGTAGCACTTATTTGACTGATTAGCATTTACTCCTTCCTTTTTATTCTGCCAACTATCTTTCTGTTTGCTTGCAAAGGTTGCCTGGAAGATATTGCTATTAGCAATAAGTGCCGCCTTTGTACACCATGTTTGATTGTTTTATATTTTGTATTGATTTTATTGTATGTGCAAAGTGTTGTAAAAAAAAATGTTTTCTTTTGGGATTGGTTTTCTTGTTGTTAATACGTTTTTTGACAAAGAATTATTTAAATACCGTAAAGTCATAAATATTTTCGATAAAGTAAAAATGGCAACTATTTGTGAGAAATTTAACAAATTTAATTTATTGTAAATAAACACAAGACCATATCAACTTGTTACAGCAAGAACGAGAAATTCTCATTCAAATTCTCACCAAACAATCCGAGGAATCAATATCATAATACTGTACCTCAATGTGCAAGGCCTCAAAGGCAGATTCCTCGAGCTAAAATTCTTAGCCGAGCGTCATAAGCCACATATAATCGTAGTCAACGAATGCCGCATGGACTTTTCCAAAATCCGCATGAACCTCCTGAACTACGACAAGATCACTCACTAGATCGCACCACATCTAACCACGGTAATGTATGTGATGCTAGGAATACGCTGGGGTCAGACTGACGTAACCCCAGGTACAGAATAAAGAGACCGCCTCATCGAAGGCGTCGCTATCAACCTTACTTACGATCATCTTACTAGAGGTTCCTTGAAAATTAAGAAGATATACATACCGAACAGATCAGAGCACATTAATGCCACAGCGCTTAGTTATGAGCTAGAAGATATCATAACCGAAGCCCCGAATGTCACCATCGAAGACCTCAATCTTAAAATGATCACACTCAACCAGACGAGGGACGAAGGGGCGGGAATACTTGTCCTCAACCTCTGTAACTCTGACGTCTGCACCATACACCACACGGGCCTGCCCTCGCGACCTAACAGTGCAGGCTACGGCATCTTCTATGCAGCCATCTTTTCGCACGATGCGCAAGCCTTAGATAGCATAAAATGCCGACAAACAACATCGATTGGCTCCGATCACATGCCTTGGCTAATGGACCTAAACATAGTGGCGGATAGAGAGAAACCACTGGTAAGAAACACCCGCGCTATTGCAAACAAAAGAAATCAGATAACAATTTCAACAAACCTTATGGGATAAAACAACGCACCTACCAAAGGAAATCGGATCAAATACAGAATGCGAGGAATATTACTACAACTATAAAAAGCCATTATCGAAACTCTGGATGTGTATGCACCACTACATGAAATGTCACGGTTTTTAAAGTGGAGCCGTCGTCGGGAATCGAACCCACGGCGCTCACGGCCTAGCTAACTGCAAAGACTGCCTACTCTAAGGAACCACAGGATTCGAACCTGTGAGCTGCCCAAGGCCACGGCTTCAGTCGGTAGAGCAATGACTTATCTCAGGGTCGAGGATTCGGACTTGTAGGGCAAGTTAGGGTGACATATTCCTAACTGGAAAAGGGGAGGCACACACAAACAACAATGGCTGTACTTAAGGGTATATATTTCACCAGACAGAAAGGAAGCTCAAGGTCTAGAGATAACTAAGGCTTACGGCATAGAGCTTACAACAAGACTTAAATGAGTCCCTACACTCCAACGGAACCCTAAAGATATGGGTACAGGCGTTACCAGACTCACGGGGCGTTACTTCGGGGGCAAGCCTTGCCTAGGCTGCCGGAACCACTCCAGGGCCAGAAGGCTGGAAGCTGGGCGACCGATGCGAGCTTTCTGGGAGCCCCAAAGCTCTGCGGCGTCGCGTGTACTGCGACGGGACTGACGTTGATCGCGCGGGCTGGAGAACTCGCGACTTGATTCCGCTAGCGCTCGCTCCAAACTGACTGGCTCGCCGAGCGCTCTCTCTAAAACTGACTGGTTCGCCGAGCGGTCGCTCCAAAACTGACTGGTGCGCCGTGCGTCGGGCGAAGGAAAGGTCGCCGGCGCGTGTCCTCGCACGTGACTGCTTTCGTTTCACATTGTGGCCTTGCACCGCTAGCGTGGTGTCCTCTGATTGGTTTTTGTTCGATCACCCGACTGAGTCACGCCATGTAATACAAGGACGGAGGTAAATCCCGTTAGAGTTCCGTGGTAACAAAATGAGGACCCTACAAAATAACGCTACATTACCCGGTCAGCCAAAAAAGAAAAAAAAGAAAACAGAAAAAGAAAAAAAAACATTTACGGTTACTAAAGGCTGAGGAACCTAGGTAATGTAGCGCTCACCCTTAGGGAGCCCTAAACTATGCTAACTATACAAACATTATACAATCTGAGATACCTTAAAACTAATATCTAGAGAACAATACGTTACACAATATTTACAGCAGCAAAAGTCTCATCCAGAAGGGAGCAAAAACTATTTCGAATATACTCAATATGCAAGCTTATGCCAATGTTACAAAAAAAAAACTTTTACTTTACAAACTCCAATTACAATGAAAAACTTTACTCTTACAAATTCAGATTTAACTTTCATAGTATCCAACGTTACGAAATAAAAACTCTCATTTTACAAATTCCACTGAATACAACAATAAAACTCTACTTTTACAAAGTCAAAACATTATCAAAAGAATTCTATCACAATATCATACTATGATAATTTTACTCGAAACATTATCCTATCATAAGATTTAAATTCACCATAACTTCCAAACTTATCCAAGAGAAAACCGGTGTGTAATACAATCTATAATCGCTAACAACACAAAACATCCATATTATACAAAAAAAACACCGAGTGACTATTATTTTTTACAATATCTGATAACAGACCGAACAAACAACAAATCTTCGTTATATAAACTCGCAACAAATCAAAAACATATGAAACTGCTTCAAAAATATTAACACAATGAGCTGCAACTCATACTAAATAAAATACAAAACCGGGTACCAAAATCCCACATAAAAATTTCCGGGCTATAACTACAAACCAACAAACCAACCATATTCCCAAAATAAGAGTCAGAACAAAAATCTTCCCATATCTAAAAACTATTTCCCAAATTCCAGAGTCTCAAAGGGAAAATTATACAATATCCGCGCCCTTTTAAAACAATGCGCAACCAAAACGCTCAGTTCAAAGATAACCGCGCCTGCAAAATGAATGCGCACTTTTTCCAAAACAACGCGCCTTCAAGCTAATGCGCCTATTTCAAGGGTAATCGCCCTTTCTAAAACAATGCGCGACCGAAATTTGTGTGCATATTTCAAATACGCCTTCATAATAATGCGCCCTTTTTAAAAAAAAACGAACGCGCCTCTTAAATTTTATGCGCATAGTACCTACTAATATAGTCATTCTAAAACCTGTTTTTAGCCTTATATAAACGAAGCGTGCAGTGCCATCTGTTGGTAAAACTGTGAACTAAAATGTTAACTAATAAAGTCAGAACAATCGAAGGGATTGCGAGACACGAGTCTAAAACAAGTTGCTCTAAGGGAAAACTAGATGGCATAACACGCATAATTTTGATAAAGAGAAACTAATTTTCTGTGAAAAATTATACAACACAAAATTTAAACAATGACGAAAATAAAACATGCTCCAGACAAGAAATAAAAATATTTGCAAAGGGTTGCGAAAATGAATGAACTGTAATAAAATTTGAAAAACCGTACCTATTTCTGCATTCAATCTTTACAGAAATTCAAAAATGAGTTTTCCTTGCTGTGCTCTCATTTTCTTAGCGGAAAAGGGGCTAAAAATTCCACTTTCATACACAAGGGGTTTACAAGAAATCAGGGGAAAAAGGAGCGCGAGGGGGGGAGGGGGTAAGGCAAACGTTCTACAAACGAAAACTACCTAGACCAGAAAACGTTCTGATACGAACGAATCTCGGGGACAAGGGGGTTAAGTAAGACAAACGTACGTAATATAATATATACAATGAAAGTCATCTTTCATACAATCTCATTTGCCGCCACTGACATACAACATTCACCAAATTAAAATCAATACACATACATGGATAATAAAAGTAACATTTTTCGTTAAGAAAAAGCACATCATTCGAAATGTGACTCCTTATGTTAGCCAGAGTTGAAAATAAGGGCGAATTTTCGAAACCCTTTGTTTGAAGAAAGCTCGTTATGAAAATATTTACAACATTATTCAAAACATACCTATACTTACATTGTACTTATTACTTTACTGGTAAAGATGAAAGTGTTTTCGTGCAAAATTTTGACTAAAATAGACATTCCATTCTTCGACGGTCGTGCGCGCCGATGCAGGTTCTAGTTTTTTGGAGCCGGAGCCGCAGGTTTCCATTGCCGCGGGCTGGACTTGACGGGAGCATTTACCGCAACATCAGCCACTGGGGCGCTTGCAGGGACTGCACTGACTGGAGGAAGCACTCGTTCCGAAGAGACCGGGCCATGAGAAGCAGGGGACATAGCAGAGACATTTGGAACATTCCAATTAACATTCTGGAACAGTTGTTGGGGTAGGGTTACAGTTTGAGCAAGTTCTAACGGTGTGATTCAATGCTTTACATTTTATACACATAACTATCTTAATGTTGGGACACTGCTTGTAAGTGGGACCAGCCTGGTTGCATTTAAAGCAAGTTACTGCAGCGTTATTTCGAAGAGGACACTGCTTACTAAAGTGTCCGGGCTGGTTACACTTAAAACACAACGAAGCACGGCTGCTTTTTGAACAACACAGGTCTCGAATTGTCAAATTCTAATAGGGGGGGGGGGGGGGGGGTATTTACAGGGGGGCTGTACACTGGGAACTATTTACAGACAGAGAATAAGCATCCACACTTTTCCCAACTTTGATCAAATCGTCTACTGAATATACCAATCCGTATACGAGCGCAGGCGTATATTTTGTCAAAATATTGTGCTTTACAATCTCAAAGAAGTCAGATTCGGGTAGGGTGCTAGAAATTTTATTGGCTAAATAGCGCATTTGCTCAAAAGGTGAAAATGATTTCTCCCAACAGAGTGACTACCGGTTTCGTCAAAAGTAATCAGGTTATCACTTACAAAAATGCCTGCCGGAGCCAATGTCGAGCTGAGCAACAGCTCATCTGCATTTACACGATGTGCCATCTATGACGTATAATCTATACCTATACACTAACAAAATTTACACCACGTATGTAGGTACTTTCCATCAAAAAACGAAATTTACCTGAAGTCTAACCACCAATAAAATTCACAAGTAGTAAGTACCTATATACATTGTACATTAAGAAAACAAACATAACAAAATTGCATACTATTATAAAAAGGATTACTTCGAGGCAACAAAGATAATATGAATCTACCATTTCAAAACATTACATAAAAGAAATAATACGAACCAAAAATAAAACGGCGTTCCGTTGCGCGCGTCGACCTGTGAAGTCATGCCACCCGTGTCGAACGTCCAATCAGGGTTCGAGCTGGTCACCGCTCCATACGCACCAAAATAAGCTCCAAAACGCCATGAAGCCAGCGTTCCCAGCGTATCACAAAAAATAATTCAAGGGTTCTTTCTAAACACACAAAGCAAAAACCATAAAAAAATCTTATCCACGAAGTCAATCAAAAAGAGCACATAGTTAGCGCACCCTCAAACAAGTTTACATACGTTTTCACTAGCGGTATTTACGTTTTAAGTACTTGACTACCCAAAAACACAAAGACTAAAAACAAAACAAAATTGGAAAAATAACAGGTCACAACTCGAACAAAACGCTTTTTTCTCTGCCTTCTTGCGTCATCATTCTCACGGTCACATTGGCTGGTCGCGTCGCGCCAAAGAGGGGGGCTTTCCAAAGCGTACAACACAATCGCGTGATTATTCAAATAACTATATTCACACTATATTTTATATTACACACAATACAATATCATACACAATACAGTATTATACACAATACTAAAGGTCAAACGCGCGGGCTATCTAACCGAAAAACTGCCCCAGCATGTGTCTGATTCTACCAGAAAGTGCGGTACGAAGCACGCGTGACGCTGTCTAAAAATAGCTACAGTACGTGCGTTTCGAGAACACTGCCCCCTTTCCATACAAATTATATCACAATATACTGCAAGAAAACACTATTATATACACAGAAAACACGGTTATATACACAGGGAATACGATTATATACAACGAAATATCTACACATTGGCAATTACATACACAAGAAAAATAAAACAAAAGGAAACATATATTACACAAACAATGTGCCTACCACTTTTCGAAGCCCAAACAAGTTGAGGCGCCAATATGTCGAACCCACGGCGTTCACGGCCTAGCTAACTGCAAAGACTGCCTGCCTACTCTAAGGAACCACAGGATTCGAATCACGAAACGGCCACGGCTTCAGTCGGTAGAGCAATGACTTATCTCAGGGTCGAGGGTTCGGACTTGTAGGGCAAGTTAGGGTGACATATTCCTAACTGGAAAAGGGGAGGCACACACAAACAACAATGGCTGTACTTAAGGGTATATATTTCACCAGACAGAAAGGAAGCTCAAGGTCTAGAGATAACTAAGGCTTACGGCATAGAGCTTACAACAAGACTTAAATGAGTCCCTACACTCCAACGGAACCCTAAAGATATGGGTACAGGCGTTACCAGACTCACGGGGCGTTACTTCGGGGGCAAGCCTTGCCTAGGCTGCCGGAACCACTCCAGGGCCAGAAGGCTGGAAGCTGGGCGACCGATGCGGGCTTTCTGGGAGCCCCAAAGCTCTGCGGCGTCGCGTGTACTGCGACGGGACTGACGTTGATCGCGCGGGCTGGAGAACTCGCGACTTGATTCCGCTAGCGCTCGCTCCAAACTGACTGGCTCGCCGAGCGCTCTCTCTAAAACTGACTGGTTCGCCGAGCGGTCGCTCCAAAACTGACTGGTGCGCCGTGCGTCGGGCGAAGAAAAGGTCGCCGGCGCGTGTCCTCGCACGTGACTGCTTTCGTTTCACATTGTGGCCTTGCACCGCTAGCGTGGCGTCCTCTGATTGGTTTTTGTTCGATCACCCGACTGAGTCACGCCATGTAATACAAGGACGGAGGTAAATCCCGTTAGAGTTCCGTGGTAACAAAATGAGGACCCTACAAAATAACGCTACAGAAAACAACAGAAGAGATCAATAAATTGATTGACGAAAGAAACCTAGCAAAAAGTAAAGCGTGTCGACTACGCTTCAACCAGGACTAAATAACGGAACATAGAAGAACCTACAACCGTCTGAAACTCTTGGTCCAACAAGCACTCGTGGAATACAGCAGTGAGAAATGGACATGGATAATAAACGATCCACAGAACAACAGAGCCCAGATGTGGCGAATCCAACGCAACCAGAAGGCTCCAGTACGGAGACTCCCCAACATTGAGGATTGCAACAGTTAGAAAGAAACCATCGATCCTCTGGTCAACGCAGCGATCGTTACAGAAGCTGAAATAAACAGTGAAGATAAGAGCACAGAGAAAACCACACCGTTCCAGCCTCTTGACCCCACTTATATTGAGGAAATCAAAATCGCGCTCAGACACAAAGGTACAAGGTGATAGCTGACTACTTTTTACTTATAGTACATTTCAAATACCATGGGCCCGATTCCACTTAAGACGGTCATTAGGTGTTAACAATAGGATTAGTGATAACAAAAGATACCTGGCCAAACCCTTTTGTGGTGTGGTATTTTACATGCAACCTAATGATCTTGATCGTTTAACCAAGTAATCTTTATGAATGTAAACAATATTTCATGTTAGTTGTCATCTGACTACGTTAGTGATTACACGTATACTGTCAATAACAATGTTTCGACCTTGGGTAACATCCATAAGTGACCCGTCTAGTGGTGAAGTTAGTTCGCAGCAACGTAAGAAAAGATTTTTAAGCAAAGACGCTCAAGATGTGGTGATAAGTGTTTATAAAACTTTGTTAAATCGAATGGGCGAAAAAGGTGTAATTAAAGAAACATCGATATTCACCAATGTTCCGGAAAGGACAGTTAAAAGGATTGTCTCATCACCCTCATCAGGACCAAGATATCTTCCCCGAACACGAATAAAAGCTTCTTTTACAAAAATTGATAATTTTACAGAAGAATTTGTGAAGAGAACTGTGTACGACTTTTATCGAAAAAATGAAGTTCCAACGCTCACAGAGATTCATCAAACATTATTTGATTATTTGTTGCAAGCGATGTGGGCTTTCCATATTCAGAAACGACACTATGGAGACTTTTACGAAAACTTGGTTTTAAATATGGAAAGTTAAATGAAAGAAGAATCATAATGGAACCTTCGCGGCTTAAAAAATTAAGAGAAGAATTTATTACCAGTATAAGACTAAAGAGGTCTTCAGGAAAAGTATTGTATATTTGGACGAGACTTGGTTTGACACCCACAATACATTGAAAAAAGGATACAGGGACAATTCTCAAAATTGTTCGACAAGTACTCCATGTTCAAGAGGCAAACGTTTAATTATATTGCACGCAGGCACTGAAAATGGTTGGATTCCAAGGGCTCTTCTTGTCTCGAGCAAACATTTGAAAAACTCAAGTGCAGACTATCACGAAGACATGTGTTCGGAATTGTTCGAAAGATGGTTCATAGAGCAGCTTTTACCCAATATCCCTGCCAACAGCGTTATCGTTATGGATAATGCGTCTTATCATAGCCGGCAAGACGAAAAAATTCCCAACACAAATACAAGAAAAGCGGATATAATAGCTTTTTTAAGAAGGCGTCATGTTACTATACCTGAGAAAATAACTATTAAGTAGTTGTTGGAAATTGTAGAAAATCAAAAGTTTGAAAAGAAATACGTCATCGACAAAATAGCGGCTGAGGCTGGGCATGAAATTTTAAGGCTTCCCCCCTATTATTGTGTGTTAAACCCAATCGAGCTTATGTGGAGTCATGTGAAAAAACAAATTCGTAAGACGAACATTAACAAAACATTAACCAACAGTGGGTGATACCGTAATTCAAAATTTAAGAACTGTGGTAGACAATACGAACCCCACGCTTTAGAAAAATGCTTGTGAGCATGTCATCAAAGTGGAGAACGACTTTTTAACCCACCCTGTGTATCCATTCATCATAAACACCTGCGAAACCTCAACTTCGGAAGAAAATATGTCAGAAAGCGAATGAATCTTATATTTTTTATAATGAATGTACCTATATGTTAAACGTAAATCAATTAAGCTAGTCGTAACTTAAGTTATCTGAATGTCTATACTTGTTAATTATTAGACGTTACATGTAATAAATATAAAGATACCATAGTATTATAATTAAACATTAATGTAAATAGCTAATCATACGTATTTTTATTTTCAAGTACCAAAATTTCTTAGTCACGCTTTAGTTACATACAGATTGCACCGACGCGTGCCAATTTGAAGTGCTCCAAATTAGATAACAAAAGGCAAACATTATGAGCCCCATTGTTAAGTTTCAAGTGCAATAGGGCCATGGTATTTGAAATGTACTATACAGGCTATTATCCCAACAGATGTAAAATCGGAGAGCACATTTTATTTTTATTTTTTATTTTATTTTATCGTTTATTTGGAAAACCAACAGCGATCACACAATGAGTTATTACTATAGTTAGATACATAAACAAGGCCAATAACAGGTTTTCACTAAAAATCAAAACTTAGACAATGAGTTCAAAAAGTAGTAAAATTAATTTTGTGAATATCGTAAATCAATTTCAGTGTATTTCAAAAAATAGATCAAGAAATGTCTAACAGGCAGGTATGCAATTTTATTAGTAATTCGTGTTTTAAATAAATAGTTATAATGGATTTAATATAAAGGTACCTATACATAATATTATGGTAAAATATATATTATCTATATAAGTAAATATATGTATATATAGTGTAAAGTGTAAAAATATAAATTTTAAAGTAGGTAGTTTTAGCAACTATACACAACACGATGTGTATCAAGAATTATCATCAGAAATACTTTTTAGAGCCACTCTAATTTCAGATTTTAATCTAACTTTTGAAGCGGAGAAAATCTCCACGTCATTAAATAACTGGTTATATGTGTTCGAAAGTCTGGTAAGGACTGAATTTTACCATAATTAGTTGAGTGCCTAGGCACATATAACATCTTTGTATGACGTGAGCGGCGTCCAGGTACCCACAGTCCTAATCTTGTCAAGAGCTCAGGACAGTTGATGCGGTCGCGTAACACATCGAACAACAGTCCCATGTCTATAACTGTCCGTCTCTCTTCTAGTGATAATCGGCAATTTTCTGTGTATGACTTAAAAGTTTTCTTTTCACGAAAATTAACGTGTTTAAGAAAGCATCTCTGTATACGCTCTATTCTATCGACATAAGTCTTATAACAAGGTGACCAAACAGAGCTGGCGTATTCTAGAATACTCCTTACATAAGCAAAGTATACTATCATTAGACTGAAACGACATTCGAAAGCTTTGCAAGTACATATTACAAATCCCAGATTTCGGTAGGCTTTCAGAACAGCAGCATCAATATGATGATTCATAATCAATTTTGAATCAAGTAATACACCTAGGTCTTTGACAATGTTGACTCTCCCAATTACAACACCATTGAAATTATATTGAAAAGTAATAGGATTGTTTTTACGATTAAAGGATATACATTGGCATTTGCTAATGCTGATTGTGATATTATTCCTTTCATAATATGTATTTAAGTTGTTGAGATCATCTTGTAATTATTCACAATCAGCGAGGTTTTCAACCTTTAGATAAACCTTTTTATCATCTGCGTAGAGTAAGTGATGAGAGTTATTAATAACTTTGTAGATATCATAAATGTAGGCGTTATAAAAGAGAGGGCCAAGATGCGAGCCCTGAGGCACTCCGGAAGGGATAGCAATAAAGTTAGATTTATACCCACTGAGTACTACAGCCTGTGAACGGTTGTTCAGATAGGACTCTACCCATCGAAGTAAATCCCCATGAATTCCTAGAGACTGAAGCTTGGCGAGCAGAATGACGTGATCGACTCGGTCAAAAGCTTTTTCAAAATCGGTGTATATCACGGCAACCTGCCCGCTTCCCTCCATATTACACTGGTCAACAAGTTTTCTGCACAGAAACGATATTTTGAAATTCTTGCAGAAAACTGTGTGCTGAATCCAAATCTGAACTCAAATTTTTTCTATCAGGTCTCAGTTTTGTGAAATCAACTTCAAGTATTGAAATTTACCGTTTCTTTAATGCTTCTGAACATTTTTTTACTTATTACAAATGTATTTTATATATTTATTTTTCATAATTACAAGTCCTTAATCAATACTAATTAAGGTGAAAATAACATAATTCGCGATTGAACCTTATTTTTCAAAATAAATAATATTTTGTGAGAGCTTGTTCGGTCCATACATTTCATACCAAGTTTTTACTATGAAAGATTGGGTGTGATTGTTTTGAGACATTTAATCGAAAACTAGGCTTGGTCACGTGAATCTTTTTATCATATTATTAAAAAGAACCACTAAGAAGAAGTATTATTGAAAATTAAAGCCGAAAAACTAATTGTGCTAAGCGTAAAGCCCCACCAGAAGTAGTAAAAACACGTGATTTTTCAAAATTTAGTCTGTCTTAGACAAATATTACGACGTGATAGAGAAAATCTGAGTTTATATTCGGATTCAGCATACAAATTTCTATAATAATTTCAATAAATCGTTTCTGTTACAGAAAATTTCTACAATTTTGTTGACCAGTGTTATTAATCAAGAAATCAGTATAACAAGTAAGATTGGATGTGGTTGACCTGCCTCTCGTAAAACCATGCTGCTTAGAAGATATAGCGCTGGATATTACAGGATAAATTTGGTTGTACACAATTTTTTCAAAAACTTTACTCATAGTATTTAATTTTGATATAGGACGATAATGATCAATCCGTGACTTAGAACCTTTCTTATGAATTGGAGTTATAAAAGCTCGCTTCCAGACAGACGGGAATACTCCAGATTGTAAAGATTTATCAAATATAATTGAGAGGGGTACTGATAACGCTTTAGCACATTGAGATAAGAAGATAGGATGCACTCCATCACAACCAGGTCCTTTAGTTTTGTCCAATAACCGTAGAAGGTTGTAAACTGTTTCAGATGATACTTGAATCTTAGACACATCAAATAAAGTATCTGTTTCGCTTAGTGTACCTTGATGATTTGCAAGATTGGAAGCTTGTGTAAACATATTTTGGAAGTAAGAATTGAAAGCAGTACATCTTCCTACATAAAGCAAGTAAGAATCACCGGGACGCCAAATCCTACCGACCTATCACCCTCGTAAACATCATGGAAAAACTACACGAACGCTTGCTCGTGTCGCGCATGCGAAAGATGACCAACAGACTCCAACCACCGTTCCAACATGGCTTTACTATGTACAGAGGAACAGGCACGCAGATCCTTCGCAATGGCAAGTTCATAAAGGCGGGAAGCGAGAGCGTGGCCATTGTGGGGATCTAAGCAGAAGGGTGATGAGTAACCAAGACGAGAGTTGGATTAAGACTGATTTATTGAGTACAAATTATACGTAATATAGATATGTGACTTAAGACTATTTGGTTATACACTATATGAAATATAGATAAATATGAAATATATACCTCCCATGAAGGTGAAAATAAAATAAAATATTAGTTTTATTTTATTGTAACTATTACATATTTCATTTTATTTTACTAGTTATACATTAGTACATAGGAATTAAGTAATGAAATACTAATTACGTCTATATTTATCTTTAACAATACTAGGATAATAAATCTTTGTTCTATTTTTATGAATAGTATCACCTTTTCCATTTTTAATAATCTGAACATTAGGTGATTCATCTGTTTTTACCATATATGGACCTGAATAAATGCTATTGAGTTTATTACCAGTTTCATTTTTGACAAGAATTAAATCGTTCTCTTTATAGGTTACCGGATTTAATTTTTTGTCATATTTAATTTTTCTAATTAGCTTACTTTGTATTAAGTTTTGACGTGCATCTTTTTGTGACGACTGAATACGATATTTTAATTCTAGGGGGTAGCTATCAATGCTATAAATTGGATCTACGATACCTTTATCTAAATTACTAGGGATTATACATTTCTTACCAAAAACTAACTCATAAGGAGTATACTTTGTTTGAGAATGCACTGATGTATTATGAGAAAAACACCAAAATGGAATCCACGAACTCCAAGTCTCTGGGTGACTGTCTGTTTGTATACGTAAATAATTACCTAAACTCTTGTGCGAGTTTTCCAGAGCACCGATACTTTGATGATGGTAAGCTGTGGAGTGTAATTTAGTGATTTCCAATAATTTACATACCTCATCCATTGTGGTAGACATAAACTCCGATCCCCTGTCAGTTCCGATTTCTCGAGGAATTCCATAACGTAGTATAAATTCATTTACGAAAGCTTTTGCTACTTCTACTGAACTCTTAGAAACTAAGGGATATGCTTCTACATATTTAGTTAACTCACATTGCAAAGTGAGAATATATGAAAAATTATTGTTATCGCTATGTATAGGGCCCACTATATCAAGAAAAACTTTTTCGAATGCTGAGTGAGCCGTAGATGTGATAACCATAGGTTCCTTTATATAAGTTGAATGTTTTCCTTTCTGACATTTCTCACAACGTTGTATAAATTTCTTTACATCATTTTCAAGACCTGGCCAAAAATAATACTTTTTGATATTATTAAACATTCGTCTTATGCCTGCGTGGCCACTTGTAGGCAAAAGATGAAAATCGTTGAGTATTACTTTGCGGTCGTCTAAATTATCTATTCTTTGAACATCTGTTAATATACAAATTCGTGGTACGGACCACTGTTCATTATTTTTTACTTCACTTACTAATTTATCAACAAATATTTTATTATTTTTTGTTTTAATAAAGTATATTTCATCTATTTTAATTATCTTATTAAAATCACTCAGCTCTCTCACAAAGGCGGCTGGCGTCAATTGCGATTGAGAAGCTGGATTTATAAATACAATCTTCTTTGATGGGACATAACAAAATGTTTTACTTTCATTTACGATTTCTCTTTTATTCCTTAGTTGGATTAACTCATTTGTTTTGGCAAATTTTAACTTTACAGAATCACTCGGCTTACTACAAGTTTCTACAACTTTCGGTTGATCAGGCCAATCGTCGTTAAAAACTGTAGACACCGGCGGGTCATTTTGCATCTGCTTTTTACTTTGTGCACGCGTCATAACATTCATAACCACTTCATGCATTTCTTTCAAATCAGTAGACGTGATACGAATTCGAGATAATGCGTCTGCAGCTACATTATCTTTTCCTTTCACATACTCTACGTAGAAGTCGTATTCTTATTCATATTCTTTATTGCACAGAAAAGTTATACGTACAAGCAGTCATAAATTAAACGTGCTATAGGCGAGCTTATCTCTGAGAGAGATTTCTGCCAGCAAAACCTAGGTGCTAAGGAAATATTAACTAAAAGTGTGTGATCAAATGTGCACACATAAAGAAACAAGTGATATAAAAAATAAAAATGTGGAGATAATATGAACTTAAAACTACCATAAATATACCTAACTTTTAAATAAATACTTACATAATAAATTAATTAATAATTACTTAAATATAAAAAGAACAAACATACTTAAATACTGTAATATAAACATGGGCATAAACCTACATAACAAAAGTATTCATAAATATATGTTTAAAACAAGAATTTAGTATATACCAAATATAAACATAAATACATACAGTGTATATACCTGCATAAATAATAAATAAATATATATTTTAAAGGGAAAAATATTTATTTATAATGCTCTTTAAGCTTCTTCTTGAATAGGCTGATCGTAGGACAGTCACGAATCGTATGCGGTAGGGAGTTCCAAAGTCTGATGGATGTCACCGTGAAAGAATTTCTAAAAGCACCCGTGTTATGACATGGAGTTTTTAAAAGAGATACTGTGTGTGGTCTGTTCTGTTTGTCATTGGAAAGAAGGTAGTTAAAGCGTTCACGCAAATAGGGAGTAATAACTCTTCTAGTGCTATCCTAAACTTCATAAGCCTACTTAAAGGATCTTTCATATTAAAGAGATAAATTAAGGGTTTATGGTCAGTTTCTATTTTAAATTTCCTTCCATATAAGTAGGGCCTGAAATGTTTGACCGACCAAACTATAGCTAAGAGTTCTTTCTCTATAGTTGGGTAGTTTATTTCTGCTCTATTTAAGCTCCTACTTGCATAAGCAATTGGTTTACCATTTTGATTTGATAAAATTGACCCTAAAGAAAATCCTAAAGCATCTGTTTGAAGAATAAATTCATTTTCTTCTGAAAAATCAGGGTATTGAAGAACAGGAGGCGAGACCATACAATTTTTTAATAATTCAAAAGATTTTTGGGTGTTTTCGTCCCATTTCAAAGTGGCATTCTTTTTATTTAATTTATTTAAAGGATGTGTTATTTCTGCGAAGTTGGCTATAAACTTTCTATAATAATTTGCAAAGGCTACGAATCGCCTAACTTTATCTGTAGTGGTAGGAACAGGATAGTTTTTTAGTATACTAATTTTCTCTGGATCAGGTAGGACACCTTCACTTGACACTACATGACCTAAATAAAGAACTTCTTTTTTCAAAAAGTCACACTTAGTCGGATTTAATTTGAGATTTATATCACGTAGCCTCGTAAAAACGTCAAAAAGGTTTTTATTGTGGTCCTGGAGATTCTTCCCAAATATTATTAAATCATCCAGGTAAACAAGACATTTTTCATATGTAAGACCTGTCATTGCTATTGTATGGTTTTACGTATACAGGGCCTGTATGTGGTTTCAAAGAAATAGTCTGTTTGTATATGTCAGTGGTAGTCAACCTGTCTCCGGGTAAATAAAAAACATCCGGAAATTTTCCACATAAGTTTTCAATAGATATTTGTCATTGCTATTGTATGGTTTTACGTATACAGGGCCTGTATGTGGTTTCAAAGAAATAGTCTGTTTGTATATGTCAGTGGTAGTCAACCTGTCTCCGGGTAAATAAAAAACATCCGGAAATTTTCCACATAAGTTTTCAATAGATATTTGTTCTTCCATATTTAAATGTTTTAAATGCAATAATGCAAATAGCTTTTTCACACGGTCAGCATTTTTATCGCATTTTTCAAAAGCACGTAAGTCATATTCTCTTGCTTTCTCTAAACATACATCAATCTTACTTAAGGTCAATTCCTCCTCAGTCGTATTCAAAATTTTTATAGGTATTTTACCATTCTTAGGCTTAGCCAAAATACTAGCAACAAAAACGCCATTCTGAATTTCTGACGCACAAACAACGCATTCTTCTTGCATACTCGTGTCAATCATGTGAAACGATTCTGACCTAGGTGGAATAATCAATGCAGATCTATTTTTAGACAATGTTAAGGGTAATACTATGTTATTATTAAGATCAGTTCTTAAACATAAAGTATTGTTATTAAAATCTAACACCGACTTGTGTTTTCCCAAGAAGTCTTGTCCTAATATTCCATGCGCTTTACAAGGCAAGGAATCGGATACATAAAACTTATGACGGATCGTATATCCATTTGTATTCAAATGCAAATAAATGAATCCGATTGCTTGTATTTTTCCACCGATTCCATTTATGATGATGTTCTCTTTCTGAATTGGAATGTTATATTCGAGAACATGTTGATATTTGATTCCTGATATGGATGCGCCCGTGTCCACTAGCCAGACACATGACCGATTATTTACGGATAAATCTATGGAACATACATTATTACAAGACAAAATTACGTTTTCAGTCACGAAAAAACTGATTCTCGCTGACTTGCTTTTCTTCTGACTCTGCTATAACATGAACCTGCTCATTGCGTTTCGCTTGGTTTCCGCGATAGTTATTATAATTGTACCTCCCTCGGTTTGAGTAGTTGTATCTTCCGCGCCATGAAGAACCGTAGCGATTCCACCCACGATTATTTGCACGGAAATTGTTGTTTTTGTGACCTCGCTGATAGTAAGAGTTACCTCTACCGCGAACATTCGGGTTTCCTCTGAAATATCAATTTCTACCTCTGAAAGTTTTGAAATTACCGTTATTTCGCTGTATTGACAAAATTTCTCCTCTTGAAGTAGATGGTATTGAATTTTCTTCATCAATAGCAGCCTGAATAGCATCCTTCAAAGAATTATAATCTCGAGCGGCTATTATTGTGGATAATCTACGATTCCGCAGACCATCAGCAAAACGTTTGATAGCTAGCTTTTCATTTAAGGGTCTTAACACTTCAAAACTTGCTGAGTTGCCGTCGGCTTGTGAAATCGTAAGATCAACCATCAGATCACTTAATTCTTTACCATAATCTGTCAAAGTGCTATCATTTTGTCTAATATTTTGCAACTTACTTTGAATTGCTGTAGAAGATTTCTGCGCCAGCAGTTGCTTTCTCATGTCCTTAATTAGGTCATTAACACTACTATAAGAAGAATTCATTTTCAGTTTAGCCGTCTGAGCCAACCTATTCTTTAAAACAAACTGTATTAAGTTAGTTTTGGATTCCGTACTCTTAAGAATTGAACCGTAATATTCAATACTATCAATTAATTGTTTAGTATTGGACTCAATATCCATCATTACAGGCAATAAATTCAATGCAGTTTTTAGGTCAAATTCGTCCATTTTAGTTGATTTATCTGTGCACAATTGTACAGTTTCTGCATGCAATTTCAAGAATTCTTGACAAATTTCATTAATTAATCTTATTTCATCTTACCCTTAATAATACCCTCTTTTGTCTTTAAACTTATATCATCAATAATTGCATCATATTTTACAATTATGCTTTTTACTTCATTCAGCTTTGTCAAAATAAAATTACCTTTTCTGCGACAAGGACCTGCTTTTATCAAATTAGTTCGTATTGACTTTAATTCATTATATAAAGACTTTAAGTCAGAAGCCATAACAAGACATTATCTATTACTCATTTTTTTTTCTTTTTCATAATAATACAATAAAATTGTTCAAGTAACTTACCCTTAATCCATTATTACATACCTAATCTAATAACGTTTTCTTACAGTCCATATTGAATTATTTTTGCAATGCGATCTTATTTGTTCCGTAAAAGGACGGTCGTAACTACTTTATATTTCACTTGTCACTTTTTGCATCTTTACTATGCGAAACACTTTTATGCATGATAATCACCTCTTCCGTTACATCACTACTGAAATGTTAATAATGAAATGTCCCGGTAGTTTTACGCTCTCACTTTAGACTTCATTCACACGATGCAGTTCCAGTACTCCAGCTCGTGTACCCCTTTCGATCCTCTTTTTTAGCGAAATGTTTGCATATCGAAAGCAAAAAATAACAGCTACCAGAATCATCGCTCCCAATAGAATAAGAATATACCAGCTGATGTTGCTCAGGTGCAGAATAATGTTTTCGTTGTGCTCTATGATGGAGTTGCTTAGGCCAATTTGAGAAACAATTTCTTCTCGATCCATGGTTGGCGGCTTTATCGTAGTTGTAGCGCGATTTCCCATAGTGAAAAATTTCATAAAGCCATTTTACTAGTTGAATTACTGCACTGTAACTTCGTGTACTTTATACGCACTCGCGAGCTGAATTCGACACCCCGGCATCCTTTTAAGTCGCGGTCGCCATGTGGGGATCTAAGCAGAAGGGTGATGAGTAACCAAGAAGAGAGTTGGATTAAGACTGATTTATTGAGTACAAATTATACGTAATATAGATATGTGACTTAAGACTATTTGGTTATACACTACACCATGGTGTCGACGGATCTCTTTCGAAGGCATTCAACTCCGTAAATCACGAAGGTCTAACGAAGAAGCTTCAAACAGCTAACGTCCCGAACAACATCATCAAACAAATAGAGAATTACCTGAGCGATCGCAAAACTTACGGACGTTTCAGAACCACCAACGGCGATAAGAAACCGGTGCCACACGGAGTTCCCCAGGGCTCTGTCCTAGGCCCGGTCATTTTCAACCTATGCGTACACGACGTTTCGGATACATGGAATTGAATCCGCGGACTCAAGCTCTCTCAATATGCCGATGACCGATGTGCACCCGAACAGCGTGACGAGCCGCGTAGGTTGGGCCGCCGACACCGTCATCGAATTCTACCATCGCTGGGGGCTAAAATGTAACGTAGACAAAACGGAATGTGCCATGTTCACTCACAAGAGAAACTTCCGCAGAATCACTCGCATCAAAGACGAGATAATCGAATATAAAAACAACATAACATATCTGGGCGTACACCTAGAGAAGACCATGACCATGAGTAAACAGACGGATTACGTCATTCAGAAGGTGCGAAGAGCACGTAGCGCGCTAGCCCCTGTCATGGGATGGCACGCAAGACAAATCTGACAGTGAAACTAGCTGTCATTCAGGCCTGCCTACTTCCTATATTGGATTATGGCGTGATACAACTACTCTCACATTATAGTAAGAGTAAATTACTTAAAATCGAACGGCAATGTCGAATAGCGCTGAAAACCGCTGGACAATTCCCAAGACGCCTAGAGACCTCGCTACTCTGGGATATGCTCGACTGGGATCCATGGCTATGGCACCTCCGTGCACAAGACTTAAACGAAGACATGCTAAGAACAAACACACAGCACCTACTACACGATACTTATATAGACATAAGTAGACTGTGAGTAGCTGTCGCACCCACAGCCACAGGCCAATCACATCACTGACCCGTTGGGCATAATGTAACATCTGAATTCATATTCATATTCATTTATTCTGTACATAAGAACAAACACACAGCACCTACTACACGATACTTATATAGACATAAGTAGACTGTGAGTAGCTGTCGCACCCACAGCCACAGGCCAATCACATCACTGACCCGTTGGACATAATGTAACATCTGAATTCATATTCATAATCATTTATTCTGTACATAAGAACAAACACACAGCACCTACTACACGATACGTATATAGACATAAGTAGACTGTGAGTAGCTGTCGCACCCACAGCCACAGGCCAATCACATCACTGACCCGTTGGACATAATGTAACATCTGAATTCATATTCATATTCATTTATTCTGTACATAAGAACAAACACACAGCACCTACTACACGATACTTATATAGACATAAGTAGACTGTGAGTAGCTGTCGCACCCACAGCCACAGGCCAATCACATCACTGACCCGTTGGACATAATGTAACATCTGAATTCATATTCATATTCATTTATTCTGTACATAAGAACAAACACACAGCACCTACTACACGATACTTATATAGACATAAGTAGACTGTGAGTAGCTGTCGCACCCACAGCCACAGGCCAATCACATCACTGACCCGTTGGACATAATGTAACATCTGAATTCATATTCATATTCATTTATTCTGTACATAAGAACAAACACACAGCACCTACTACACGATACTTATATAGACATAAGTAGACTGTGAGTAGCTGTCGCACCCACAGCCACAGGCCAATCACATCACTGACCCGTTGGGCATAATCATCTGAATTCATATTCATATTCATTTATTCTGTACATAAGAACAAACACACAGCACCTACTACACGATACTTATATAGACATAAGTAGACTGTGAGTAGCTGTCGCACCCACAGCCACAGGCCAATCACATCACTGACCCGTTGGACATAATGTAACATCTGAATTCATATTCATATTCATTTATTCTGTACATAAGAACAAACACACAGCACCTACTACACGATACTTATATAGACATAAGTAGACTGTGAGTAGCTGTCGCACCCACAGCCACAGGCCAATCACATCACTGACACGTTGGGCATAATGTAACATCTGAATTCATATTCATATTCATTTATTCTGTACATAAGAACAAACACACAGCACCTACTACACGATACTTATATAGACATAAGTAGACTGTGAGTAGCTGTCGCACCCACAGCCACAGGCCAATCACATCACTGACCCGTTGGGCATAATGTAACATCTGAATTCATATTCATATTCATTTATTCTGTACATAAGAACAAACACACAGCACCTACTACACGATACTTATATAGACATAAGTAGACTGTGAGTAGCTGTCGCACCCACAGCCACAGGCCAATCACATCACTGACCCGTTGGACATAATGTAACATCTGAATTCATATTCATATTCATTTATTCTGTACATAAGAACAAACACACAGCACCTACTACACGATACTTATATAGACATAAGTAGACTGTGAGTAGCTGTCGCACCCACAGCCACAGGCCAATCACATCACTGACCCGTTGGACATAATGTAACATCTGAATTCATATTCATATTCATTTATTCTGTACATAAGAACAAACACACAGCACCTACTACACGATACTTATATAGACATAAGTAGACTGTGAGTAGCTGTCGCACCCACAGCCACAGGCCAATCACATCACTGACCCGTTGGGCATAATCATCTGAATTCATATTCATATTCATTTATTCTGTACATAAGAACAAACACACAGCACCTACTACACGATACTTATATAGACATAAGTAGACTGTGAGTAGCTGTCGCACCCACAGCCACAGGCCAATCACATCACTGACCCGTTGGACATAATGTAACATCTGAATTCATATTCATATTCATTTATTCTGTACATAAGAACAAACACACAGCACCTACTACACGATACTTATATAGACATAAGTAGACTGTGAGTAGCTGTCGCACCCACAGCCACAGGCCAATCACATCACTGACCCGTTGGGCATAATGTAACATCTGAATTCATATTCATATTCATTTATTCTGTACATAAGAACAAACACACAGCACCTACTACACGATACTTATATAGACATAAGTAGACTGTGAGTAGCTGTCGCACCCACAGCCACAGGCCAATCACATCACTGACCCGTTGGGCATAATGTAACATCTGAATTCATATTCATATTCATTTATTCTGTACATAAGAACAAACACACAGCACCTACTACACGATACTTATATAGACATAAGTAGACTGTGAGTAGCTGTCGCACCCACAGCCACAGGCCAATCACATCACTGACCCGTTGGACATAATGTAACATCTGAATTCATATTCATATTCATTTATTCTGTACATAAGAACAAACACACAGCACCTACTACACGATACTTATATAGACATAAGTAGACTGTGAGTAGCTGTCGCACCCACAGCCACAGGCCAATCACATCACTGACCCGTTGGACATAATGTAACATCTGAATTCATATTCATATTCATTTATTCTGTACATAAGAACAAACACACAGCACCTACTACACGATACTTATATAGACATAAGTAGACTGTGAGTAGCTGTCGCACCCACAGCCACAGGCCAATCACATCACTGACCCGTTGGACATAATGTAACATCTGAATTCATATTCATATTCATTTATTCTGTACATAAGAACAAACACACAGCACCTACTACACGATACTTATATAGACATAAGTAGACTGTGAGTAGCTGTCGCACCCACAGCCACAGGCCAATCACATCACTGACCCGTTGGGCATAATGTAACATCTGAATTCATATTCATATTCATTTATTCTGTACATAAGAACAAACACACAGCACCTACTACACGATACTTATATAGACATAAGTAGACTGTGAGTAGCTGTCGCACCCACAGCCACAGGCCAATCACATCACTGACCCGTTGGGCATAATGTAACATCTGAATTCATATTCATATTCATTTATTCTGTACATAAGAACAAACACACAGCACCTACTACACGATACTTATATAGACATAAGTAGACTGTGAGTAGCTGTCGCACCCACAGCCACAGGCCAATCACATCACTGACCCGTTGGACATAATGTAACATCTGAATTCATATTCATATTCATTTATTCTGTACATAAGAACAAACACACAGCACCTACTACACGATACTTATATAGACATAAGTAGACTGTGAGTAGCTGTCGCACCCACAGCCACAGGCCAATCACATCACTGACCCGTTGGACATAATGTAACATCTGAATTCATATTCATATTCATTTATTCTGTACATAAGAACAAACACACAGCACCTACTACACGATACTTATATAGACATAAGTAGACTGTGAGTAGCTGTCGCACCCACAGCCACAGGCCAATCACATCACTGACCCGTTGGACATAATGTAACATCTGAATTCATATTCATATTCATTTATTCTGTACATAAGAACAAACACACAGCACCTACTACACGATACTTATATAGACATAAGTAGACTGTGAGTAGCTGTCGCACCCACAGCCACAGGCCAATCACATCACTGACCCGTTGGGCATAATGTAACATCTGAATTCATATTCATATTCATTTATTCTGTACATAAGAACAAACACACAGCACCTACTACACGATACTTATATAGACATAAGTAGACTGTGAGTAGCTGTCGCACCCACAGCCACAGGCCAATCACATCACTGACCCGTTGGGCATAATGTAACATCTGAATTCATATTCATATTCATTTATTCTGTACATAAGAACAAACACACAGCACCTACTACACGATACTTATATAGACATAAGTAGACTGTGAGTAGCTGTCGCACCCACAGCCACAGGCCAATCACATCACTGACCCGTTGGGCATAATGTAACATCTGAATTCATATTCATATTCATTTATTCTGTACATAAGAACAAACACACAGCACCTACTACACGATACTTATATAGACATAAGTAGACTGTGAGTAGCTGTCGCACCCACAGCCACAGGCCAATCACATCACTGACCCGTTGGACATAATGTAACATCTGAATTCATATTCATATTCATTTATTCTGTACATAAGAACAAACACACAGCACCTACTACACGATACTTATATAGACATAAGTAGACTGTGAGTAGCTGTCGCACCCACAGCCACAGGCCAATCACATCACTGACCCGTTGGACATAATGTAACATCTGAATTCATATTCATATTCATTTATTCTGTACATAAGAACAAACACACAGCACCTACTACACGATACTTATATAGACATAAGTAGACTGTGAGTAGCTGTCGCACCCACAGCCACAGGCCAATCACATCACTGACCCGTTGGGCATAATGTAACATCTGAATTCATATTCATATTCATTTATTCTGTTCATAAGAACAAACACACAGCACCTACTACACGATACTTATATAGACATAAGTAGACTGTGAGTAGCTGTCGCACCCACAGCCACAGGCCAATCACATCACTGACCCGTTGGGCATAATGTAACATCTGAATTCATATTCATATTCATTTATTCTGTACATAAGAACAAACACACAGCACCTACTACACGATACTTATATAGACATAAGTAGACTGTGAGTAGCTGTCGCACCCACAGCCACAGGCCAATCACATCACTGACCCGTTGGGCATAATGTAACATCTGAATTCATATTCATAATCATTTATTCTGTACATAAGAACAAACACACAGCACCTACTACACGATACTTATATAGACATAAGTAGACTGTGAGTAGCTGTCGCACCCACAGCCACAGGCCAATCACATCACTGACCCGTTGGGCATAATGTAACATCTGAATTCATATTCATATTCATTTATTCTGTACATAAGAACAAACACACAGCACCTACTACACGATACTTATATAGACATAAGTAGACTGTGAGTAGCTGTCGCACCCACAGCCACAGGCCAATCACATCACTGACCCGTTGGGCATAATGTAACATCTGAATTCATATTCATATTCATTTATTCTGTACATAAGAACAAACACACAGCACCTACTACACGATACTTATATAGACATAAGTAGACTGTGAGTAGCTGTCGCACCCACAGCCACAGGCCAATCACATCACTGACCCGTTGGGCATAATGTAACATCTGAATTCATATTCATAATCATTTATTCTGTACATAAGAACAAACACACAGCACCTACTACACGATACTTATATAGACATAAGTAGACTGTGAGTAGCTGTCGCACCCACAGCCACAGGCCAATCACATCACTGACCCGTTGGGCATAATGTAACATCTGAATTCATATTCATAATCATTTATTCTGTACATAAGAACAAACACACAGCACCTACTACACGATACTTATATAGACATAAGTAGACTGTGAGTAGCTGTCGCACCCACAGCCACAGGCCAATCACATCACTGACCCGTTGGGCATAATGTAACATCTGAATTCATATTCATATTCATTTATTCTGTACATAAGAACAAACACACAGCACCTACTACACGATACTTATATAGACATAAGTAGACTGTGAGTAGCTGTCGCACCCACAGCCACAGGCCAATCACATCACTGACCCGTTGGGCATATTGTAACATCTGAATTCATATTCATATTCATTTATTCAGTACATAAGAACAAACACACAGCACCTACTACACGATACTTATATAGACATAAGTAGACTGTGAGTAGCTGTCGCACCCACAGCCACAGGCCAATCACATCACTGACCCGTTGGGCATAATGTAACATCTGAATTCATATTCATATTCATTTATTCTGTACATAAGAACAAACACACAGCACCTACTACACGATACTTATATAGACATAAGTAGACTGTGAGTAGCTGTCGCACCCACAGCCACAGGCCAATCACATCACTGACCCGTTGGGCATAATGTAACATCTGAATTCATATTCATATTCATTTATTCTGTACATAAGAACAAACACACAGCACCTACTACACGATACTTATATAGACATAAGTAGACTGTGAGTAGCTGTCGCACCCACAGCCACAGGCCAATCACATCACTGACCCGTTGGGCATATTGTAACATCTGAATTCATATTCATATTCATTTATTCAGTAAATTACATCGTCAAGTTAATATACAGGATATTTTAAGTTCATATAATTATAGTATTACTTATTAAAAATTAAAACACATTCAATATTTTAACAAATAAAATGCTTGCCTAGGTAATTATAATATTGGTAGATTGAAATGTCAAATTAATACAAAAAATAAGCATATAAATATGTCAATTAATATAAAATTAAATTGTTGTGTTTGACATATGTCAAATACAGGTAACGATAATTTACTCAGCAAGAAACTCGCTAACAGTGTAGTAAGCTTTACTTTTCAAGAATGTTTTGAGTTTATTTTTAAACGATGAGAAGCTCCTACATTCTTTTATGGAGTCAGGTATTTTATTATAAATACGCGTCTCATTACAAAAAGCGAATTTCCAGTTTTGGTGAGACGATGTTTCGGTGTTCGAAGGTCTTGTAGACGCCTGAGACTATAACCGTGATCGACAGAACTTTTGTCAGGAAACTCCGTAGGGTTCCGCCTCACATATTTTGCAACCTCCAGGATATACAAACACGGGGCAGTCAAAATACCGAGCCTGATAGAAATAGAAATATAAATTTATTTGCGTAATCTTGGTACATAATGTTATTTTATTTTTATTTATTTATTTATTTATTTATCGCAAAATTTAATGGCAAAAGTACATGCAGAGCGCTGATCAATAGGTATGGAAACTGGGTTTGACTGATGCATTGCTTTACTTATGTATAAATTGTGGCAGTAGCAGCCCAAAATAGACCGAGGTCCGTGCTAGGGCTGGCTACATCAATTTGATCAGTTGAATTAGCAGTCAATCCGTCACGAACACATGAAGCTACTTTTTGCATTTATTTGATATTTTGGGGGAACGTGCAAATCATAATACTTATGAATATAGAATACTACCATTTATCAAATACAAACATATTTATATATTATAATTCATATATTATATAATATTTAAAATTATTATATATACATATATATTATAGGTTTAATTGTGTGACCTAGAAATATCTATTTTTTTCCATAACGCATCAAAAGCGTCCACCAGGACACTTATTTCTTCCGTGAGATAGCGATATAGTCGAGGTGCCATTACACTGCAGTGTTTACTACTGAATCCTGACGACCTAAAAGGAATGACATATTTTTTTAATGTAGTGTCTCTTTTACATCGCGTATTAGTGCTCAGAGGAAAGTTATTCAGATGTCTCGACATGTAAATCATTGTTTGCCAAACAAACATCTTGCGAGGAGTCAAAACTTTGCAAAGTTGGAACAAATGTACTGTGGGAAATCTTCGTGGCTTCCTTAAAATTATTTTTAAATTAAATTTTTGTGCAATTTCAAGTTTCTTGATTATATTAGAGCCACATAAACCCCAGGCCAGAATACCGTAAAGAAACAGCGACTGCGATAGTGCATAGTATAAACTGAACAGAAGACGCTTTGACAATATATTTCTTAAGTCGCAATATAAATAACCAATGCTTCTGATTTTGGAAGCTAGCTTATTTATGTGCTTCTCCCATTGCAGGTGCTCGTCTATTACAGCACCGAGATATGTAGTGCTGCTAACACGTTGAAGTTTTTCACAAAAGCATGTAGTAGTGCAGTTATGGATTCTGATGATGGGTTCTGTTTTTGGCAGACCAGCTTTTGTAGGGGCGAAGCACATAAATAGCGTCTTGTGTTCATTCAACGTCAGAAGGTTAGAATCATACCACTTTTTAGCCCGAGCCACCCCCTCAACAGCCTTTTGGGTCACCTTTTCCCAAGTAGATTCTGAGAATAACAAGACTGTGTCGTCCGCAAAACAAATAGTGTGACAATCGGGTATTAGGTGACAAAAGTCGTTGAGGTAAATGCTGAATAATAAAGGTCCGAGGACACTACCCTGCGGAACACCGAATTCTACAGTATTTGCTTTGTCATCACTAATTGTGTTTCCGATACGCGTTTCGTGGCTGCGCCCCTCTAGGTAGGACCTGAACCAGTTAAATGCATTGTTAGTGACACCAAGCAGCGATAGTTTTTTTAGCAAGATTTTATGTGATATAGTATCAAACGCCTTTGCTAAATCTATATATACGGCGATGGTTTTCTTTTTATCCTCGTGATTTTCAGTTACTTTTTTACTTAATTCTACAATTGCATCACTGGTACAGAGCTGAGTCCTAAACCCATATTGTTGTTTAGACAGAAAGTCGTCGGCAAAGGCACTTAGGCGTATTTTTACTACTTTTTCAAATATTTTAGATGTTGTGGATAAAAGGGATATTGGGCGGTAATTAGACAATAAATTCTTCTTTCCGTTTTTGAAAATAGGTACGACTACAGCAGTTTTTAGTTTAGTCGGGAAAATACCGTATTTAAAGCTCAAATTAATAATAAAGACAAGAGGGCAGGTTATTTGACGTTTAATTATTTTATAGACTTTTGAGGAGATTCCGTCCATTCCACATGAATTGGTATTTTTTAATTTAGTGATTAGAGAATCCACTTCCCGTGCTGTCGTCGACCGTAAATAGAAAGATCTATTTGCTCCTTCAAGGTTTACATGATTGCTTAAATATTAATGTTCTTATAAATATATATTTTTTTTGTGCTATACAAGATTAACCTAGGTAAGGTATTGCAATTTACTTAAAATAATAACTTAACTTAATATTTACACTTTCTACATGTTATATGACAAGATCATGGCTCTTAAATATGCGACGACATTTTATATATGCTATATAAGTTTTTACAATAAATCAGTGTTTCAACAACTCTCAACTCGGACGGTTTCCTTTATCACTCTCACGAGTAAACCCCGATCGTATCAATATCAATAAATATAGGGACAATCCCTACATTTTTTTTGGTCCTTCGAACCGGCTAAAATCTATCCAAGTTTAGTTTGCTGTGCTATAGGAGCATATGCTGGACCCTTAATAAGTCCACTCATAATAATATCCGAGTATACGCTCGCATCCAACAGTATGTCAATTGGCTTCGAGACATTGTACTGTGGATCTGCTAATCTGATATTCTGAAGGTGAGGCCATGTTTGTTTACTAATGCTCATTGTGGGTAAATTGTTACTGATAACTTTCGATAGTACCAGAGCCTGCGTAGTAAAATGATAATCTTCGTAAATTGATCGACATTCCATGTTTACCAAACCCTTGCTTGGTCTGGCTCCCGTACCTATGCCCGATACTGATGCGTGATAAGGACGTCGCTTTAAACCTAACATCTGAGCGGCGGCCTGAGTGATAATCGAAATTTGACTCCCTTGGTCGCAAAGAGCATTTAAAGTGACGTAAGTGCCATCCGCGGCCCGCACTTTTAGCATCAAAGTTGTCAATAAAATTTCTTCGCCATCGCCTGAAACGTGATTTACATTGTGTCGTTTTTCTTGATACTTTGTGTTTTCCAAAGGTAGCGGCGGCGGTATCAAATTTGTCTTTGAAATTGATAGGTTTTTAATGCAAGCCTCGTGCAAAATTGTATTTTGTGCGCCTTGGCACTCTTTGCAACGTTTCGCAGAAGTGCATGCGTTGTCAAAATGCTTATAAAAACAGTTTCCGCAAACATTGTGTTTCGTAATCGCCTTCAATTTGTTCTCCGGTGTCAATGCTAAAAATTGTTTGCACCTATAGAGCTCATGTTCATGATTGCTAAATGGACATTTGCGCGTGTTACCTATATTTGCTTGATAAAAAGGCTTAGATTTGTTATGATAATTTGAAAACCCCTTGTTTGCGTTATTAGGGTTGATATGATAAGGTTGCTTTTTAGGCTTCAGATGGGGATCCTTATCTAGCTTCTTTTCCACTCCTTCTAGACGTCGCAACGCAGCGTCATAGTTGTCTGGGATGTTTGTCTTGTCGCTCTTCCACAGAAGTCCGACTTCAAAGCTTCCATCTTCTCGGCGTCTTGTAGTGGCTTCTAGTATGCTGAGAGCTCGTTGTTCAGGATCTGAACGTGGACGGCGTGGCTCTACTCCCAGTGACTCTAGAGCGAAGTGTTCCTTAAGTATTCTGTCTAGGTTCTCCTCTCCTGGGTGAATCTTCAAGACGCGATGGATCTCTATCTGTTCTTGTGGGGAGGCTCCTTCCCCTGTGAGGCCGTGGAGTACCCACCCCAGTCCGGTGAGCGACGCTACGGGCTCGTCCTGACATCCTGTGCGCGTGCTGCCGGTTATCATCAATTCCCAGTTGTCCTGACCAATCAAGAGGGAAGGGGTGGCATTCTCATACAGCAGTTGGTCGGCGATGTCTTCCAGGTATCTGCATCTCTCGACCAGTGTGCGCTGAACCGTCTGACCTGATATCCCTAAGTTAGGGATGGTGCGCGCGTCGATGAAGTGCTCCCCCTGGCTGTGTCTTCCCTTGATCGCTATCGTGACCAGCTGTGTAGTGGTGCTGACTCTGGATCCAGCTATACCTTCTATGTTGAGTGTACGCTTGGGTCCTTCTGCTCCTATTCGCGTGGCTATCTCTTCTTTGAGCAGTGTGATGGTAGACCCTCCATCTAAAATCGCGAATACGTCAGCAGCCCCCTTTGGTCCAGTGAGTGTTACCGGAACTATCTTCAAGAGTGCCGATGGTCCTGTTGCAGAGCACACCGCTCTCATCGCTCGTTCGTCGGCGAGGGTCGCAGCGGTGTCCGGCACTCTATGGAGTAGGTGATGGTGGAAGTACTGGCACCCGTCGATGTCGCACTTCTTAGCGTTACAGCGGTGCTTGTGAGTGCAGTACCTTAAACATCTGAAGCAGAGTTTTCTCTCCTTGCAGGTTTCCCACCTTTTTTCTAAAGTGAGTTCTTTAAAGTTGCGGCAGTCCTGCGTGGCGATGCCGTGTCGCTTGCAGTAGTCGCAGGCTCTCTCAGTCGGCTTGTCCGCGGTCTTGTGTTCCTTGTCTGCCGCTGCATTTGTGCGCTGTCCCCGACGTGGCTGCTCAATGTGACGTGTAGCCGGGACGTCTGGCCTGATGTGACGTACCTGGAGTTTCATTTCCATTTTCAGGAAGCGTCGTATCTTCAGTAGGCCTGGCTCGTCCTCCGCTTGTCTTGCCTCGAAGTCGTACCATCTCGATCTGTAGAGTGCAGAAATCTTCTCCTCTATCATATGTAGAGTTTGCGGACTGATGAGATACGCCTCTTTATTGAGTGCCGCGATCGTGGAGACTACCGCGTCGACCTTACACGCGAAGGTAGCTAGCTCCTTACCCGCGTCTGTGAGGCGGGGTAGCGACTTCAATTTCTCCAGTTCCGCAAACACGATGTCGTCGGGACGGCCAAATACCTCTTCCAATGCAGCTACGATCTCTGACGGCGGCGCGGTCGTTTTCATTAAGCCTTCCACTAGCTCCTTGGCGGCTCCTCGCAGGCTGCGCCGTAGGCGGGCTTTGTTCTCGGCATCTCCAAAATGGTGCGCTGTTGCTGTGTAAGTATCTCGCCATGCATACCATTCGTCGAAAGCGCCGCTGTAGGGGAGTAACTCGCTGAGGTACTTTGGAGCTTTGCTGCGGGGTGCGGGGGAGGCGACGGCCTGAGAGAGCTGCGATAGTCCGTGCAGGAACATTTGTTGTTGACGATCAAACATACCCATGAGGTGAACCGTAGGTAGCGCAGTCGCGACGATGTTGTCCGTGTTTGCCGCGGAGTGTCGCGGGACGGCGCCGCCCCCCTGCCGCGGGGTTGGGGCGTAGTACTCGCTCTGTTCACCGTAGGCTCGTCGCGGTGTGGCGCTGTTCTCATGGTAGTCGTCTCGGCGGGACCGAGCCGCTGGTTGGGCCCGGTCTGTTGAAGCCTCAGGGGTCCACGGCTGCGGTGGTGCGTGGCGGGCTTCGGTCCAATCCGCAGTGGTCCCACGCTGCACCGGCGTTGGGCGGGATTGGTCGGCGTGTGTGTCAGTCGTTTCGTGACTGATAGGGTCCAGCGGCGTGCGCGCGTGGCTGGCCTCTTCTTGTGACGCGGTCCTCGGCTGCTGCGGCGCGAGGCGCGCGCCACCTCCTGGTGACGCGCCTGCGTGTTGATGTGACGCGGGGTCGGGCCGGGGGACGTCGCAGGCACTGTGGTCAATCACTCTAATGTTAGTTGTATGTAAACTCACATGGTTTGGTCCCTCCAGTGCTAGTGGCTTGCGGCGTGCCCCCTCAAGCCAGTCCTCCACGCGCCGCCCCGATGCCGTAGAGAAGAGAGAGCGTTGGTCTTCATACTCCTCTTCGTCGTCGCTGGCGGCGCCCGTCTGTAGCTTGTAGCGCTCGATCTCGATTTGCTTGAGCAGGAGTTCCTCTTCTAGCTTGAGTAGGCGCGCCCTGCCGTGGCGCGGGCGTACGGTGCGCATGCTGGAAGCCGCCCTCGACGTAGACGCGGCGTAGCGGGATACAGACTTAGCATCCGCTCGTAGCCCCTCCGTATGGAACGTAGGCAGCCCCCCGCCCCTCCCCTCTTCATCCCCGTTGTGGCGCGGCTCCGGGGACGTGTCGGCGCCTTGACAGGTGGCGTCGACGGAGACCGCGTGGCTGGTGGATGCGGGCTCGTGATGCAGGCCCAAGGGTGGAGTGTCTGTAGGTGGCGTGCCCTTTGTCTTCGGAGATGTCGCCGATGACTCGGTGTTGAGGCCGCTCGCCGGTGAAGTCGAGGTGTCCCAGGTGTGCGTTGAAGCGGAGCTGTCCGTGTTCGACGTGCCTGGCTGGGTTGCAGTTCTCTCGGTGCTCGATGACCCGCTCTGGTGTTGCGCGTCGTCTGCCATGGTGCCGGTGGAGTTGTTCCTCTTCTGTGATCGGGTGGATACCATAACCCCTTGACATGGCTGCCGTAACCGGATAGTATCCCGGTTCGAAGGATCAATGTTCAGCACGCTGTGTGCCAAACGTGCACCAGCTCTAGCTAGGTACGGCAGCTGTGTGTCGAAGGGGGTAGGCAGGGGGGCTTGGACGCAAGTCAGAGAAACTCAGATGTTAGAAACAAATAGCCCCCGCCACCCGATCAGTTGACTGGTCGCACACCGTAGGTCCGCGCCAGAATGTTGTGATCGTCCCGCTCTGTTTCTTGCTCTTCGGAGTCCCACACCACCGCAATAGTCGCTCGTCGTCAGCCAGAAGTCCGCCGTATCGGTGTGAAGCCCGCAGTACCCAGTCTTCCTCTGCGTGAAGTGACGCGGCGCTCCCCGATGTGGTCGAATCTTCTGACTTGTTGCTGGCTCGGCGTGCGGTGGTGGACTGACTGCGAACCATTGGTTATCTCACACGTCCCCTCTGGGGCGTGGGTATTCAGCGTCAGGGCGGGTGCCCCCTTGCTGTGGTGTCTTTCGATGCCCATTACTATGGGCATGTCTTGGTGTTGTTTTATCCGGTGGAGTTGGCGGCTCTACTCTCGAGGAGCACGGCTCGATTCAGGGAGGAGCTCGGCTCTACTCAGAGAGGAACCGCGGGTGTTAGGTCCTGTCCGACGCGAGCGCGCGCGACGCGGGTATCGCGGGCGCGCGCGGCGTGGGGATGCGCGGCGCGGGGGCGCGTGGCGCGGGGGCGCGTGGCGCGGGGGAGCGCGGCACGGGGGCGCGAGGAATTGGGGTGCGCGGCGCTGGGAAGCGCGGCGCGGGGGCTCGCGGCGCTGGGGAGCGCGGCGCGGGGGCGCCCGACGCGGGGGCGCATGACGCTGGGGAGCGCTACGCGGGGGCGCGCAGGGTGAGGGCGCGCAGCGCGGGGGCGCGCGGCGCGGGTGGCGCGAGCGCGCGAGTCGCGTCGAGCGGCGCTGAGGTCTCCTCCGGTGGTTGGAGGAGGTCCCGTGGTAGGCGGCGGCGGTCGGGGGGGTGAGCGTGGTGCGGCGCCAGCTCTCGAAGGTGTGAGAGCGGCGCATGCTCTGCGCGCGTAAACATCCCCGCCGCGAGCCGGCTGACGAAGTCATCCAGGCTTTCTATCTTCAGGTCCCTCGCGATCGTGTCGTTCCTCACGTAGCGAGGCGCGCCGACGATGGTGCGGAGGGCTAGGTTTTCTTGAGCTCGGAGACGCTTCTTGTTCGTCTCCGAGACTAGGGCGTACCATGCCGGTGCAGCGTACGTGAGGCGGGATCTAATGTAAGTCTTATAGATCCCGAGCTTCGCACGCAGAGGAAGTCTTGAAGATAGGAGCGGTCGCAGTTTTGCTCGCGCTCCTTTCACCTGGATGACGACGTTGTCTACGTGTTTCCACATAGAGAGTCTCCGGTCTATGGTGACTCCTAGGTACTTCACGTGGGGCTGCCATGGGACCTCTACTCTTTGAAGTTGGAGAGGTGGTGGTGAGCTCGTGTTGCCTGTGATGAGGGCCTGCGTCTTCCCGACATTGACCGACAGTCGCCATTTGGACAGCCAGTCTGGGAGCAGGTCTAGGGTCCGCTGCATCTTTGCCGCAGCGTGGTTGGCCTTGTAGGACGACATGAAATAGGCCGCGTCGTCGGCGAAGAGAGCGAGTTGGGTTCCCGCTCCCAGAGGGATGTCGTCGGTGTACCGATAGTAGCAGACCGGGGACAGGCAGCTTCCTTGGGGGACGCCCGCTTTGATAGGGCGCTCCTCCGAGGTGGCGTCTTCCACCACCACTCTGAAGTGGCGGTTAGTCAGGAACGACTCCACGACCCTAACCAGGCGCCGTGGGGCTGGAGAGGTCGACAGTTTATATAGCAGACCCTCGTGCCATACTCTGTCGAAGGCCTTCTCCATGTCCAGAAGTACTGCAGCGGTGTACTCCTTCTTGTTGAGGCCTACCGTCATGTGGTGCAGTACTCTGGTCAGCTGGAGGGTCGTGGAGTGGTCGGCTCTGAAGCCGAACTGTTCCGGGCGAGGTGTGATGTGGGGCGTCAGCTGTCCGAGCAGGAGTTTCTCGAACACCTTTGAGACGTTGCTGAGTAGGGTGATGGGCCGGTTGTGTTCCGGACGTCTGGAGTCTTTGCCTGGCTTTGGCAGCATGATGACATGGCCGACCTTCCACTGTGTGGGGAAGTGCCCCGTCCGCAAGATTCCATTGAACAGGCGCGTCACTGCAGCGACTACTCGAGGGGGTAGGTGCTGGAGCGCCAAGTTGGTGATGGAATCAGCTCTTGGGGCTTTTCGGGGCTTGGTGCGGCTGATCACCCGCTTCACCAGGCCAGGCGAGAAGACGATGGGGTCTTCATCGGCGGCTAACGGGTCAGCAAGGTAGTCTCGCAGGTGAGACTCGACTGCTCTGACGTGCTCCACATCATTGGTCGGGTTGGGCGTGAATTGGCCTTCGAGGCACTCGGCGAATATCTCGGCTCGGTCTTGGGCTCGGAATCTTGGGTGGCCGTCGCTGCCCAGCAGCGGTCGGACTAGAGCTGGGGTCGTTGACAGCTGCCGGCATAGGCGATGCACAGAGGAAACGTGGTCGCCTATGGACTCGACGTGGCACTCCCAAGATTCTTCGGCGTTCGCGTTGAGCTCTTTCTTCCCCTTCTCCGTAAGAGCGTTGAGGCGAGTCTTGAGCGTCGGGCAGCGGGTGTGCTGCCACTGCCTCCGAAACTTGCGCTTTTCGCGAATGAGTTCTTGGATCCGAGCGGGGAGAGGTTGAAGTCTACCCGTGCTCGGAATCGTGTGCGATGATGTTTCAAGCGCGTTCTGGATGCAGCTGGTGAGCTCAGACGTCAGCCTTTCCACATCTTCGGAGTTGGTGACGGGGCGAGATATTGGAGCCTCCTGGAGTGATGCCTCGAAGGCGGGCCAGTTGTTTCGTCGACGTGATGCCGGCGGAGAGACTCTGGTGGGCAGGTCCTCCAATATCAGAAGGACTGGCCTGTGATCTGATGGAAGGTCGATGAGAACTTCCTGGCTTGGCGGTGTTCTCAGATCTTTGTACACCACTATATCCAGGACGTCTCCAAGCCCCGTTTGCGGGCAGTAGTGAGTAGGCTCGCCGGGGCCGATGACGTCATAGTGGTGCGAGATCGAGTCTTGGAGGAGTCGGAGTCCTTGAGCATTCGCCGTCGCGGAATTCCACGCAGGATGCTTGGAGCTCAGGTCGCCGGCAATGACTGACTGCGCGCCGTTGGTTTTCTCACATCCCCCTTTCTGGGGCGTGGGTATTCAGCGTCGGGGCGGGTGCCCCCTTGTTGAGACGTCTTCCGATGCCCATGACTATGGGCATGTCCTTGGGTTGTCTTGTCCGGTGGTGTTTTGCGGCTCTACTCTCGAGGAGCACGGCTCGACTCAGGGAGGAGTTCGGCTCTACTCAGGGAGGAGCCGCGGTTTTAATGTGGTGTCCGGCGTGGGCGCGCGCGACGCGAGTACCACGGGCGCGCGCTGCGCGGGGTCGCGCGGCGCGGGGGCGCGCGGTGCCGAGGCGCGTGGCGCGGGGGGGCGCGGCGCGGGGGTGCGCGGCGCGGGGGCGCGCGGCGCGGGGGCGCACGGCGCGGGGGCGCGCGGTGCGGGGGTGCGCGGCGCGGGGGCGCGTGGCGCGGGCGCAGTCGTCGCGGACGCGCGGGTCGCGTCTGGCGGCTCTGTGTTCTCGTCCAGTGGTTTGAGGAGGTCCCGTGGCAGGCGGCGGCGGTCGGGGGGACGCGCGTGGTGCGGCGCCAGCTCTCGAAAATGTGAGAACGGCGCATGCTCTGCGCGCGTAAACATCCCCGTCGCGAGCCGGCTGACGAAGTCGTCCAGGCGTTCGATCCTCAAGTCCCTCGCGATCACGTCGTTCCTCACGTAGCGAGGCGCGCCGACGATGGTGCGAAGGGCCAGGTTTTCTTGGGCTCGGAGACGTTTCTTATTCGTCTCCGAGACTAGAGCGTACCATGCCGGCGCAGCGTACGTGAGGCGGGATCTCACATAAGTTTTGTAGATCCCGAGCTTCGCACGCAGAGGTAGGCTTGAAGACAGGAGCGGTCGCAGTCTTGCTCGCGCTCCTTTCACCTGGGCGACGACGTTGTCCACGTGTTTCCGCATTGAGAGTCTTCGGTCAATGGTGACTCCCAGGTACTTCACGTGGGGCTGCCATGGGACCTCGACTCCGTGGAGTTGGAGTGGTGGTGGTTCCTTGGTGCTTCCGGTGATGAGGGCCTGCGTCTTCCCGACATTGACCGATAGTCGCCATTTGGACAAACAGTCTGGGAGCAGGTCCAGGGTGCGCTGCATCTTCGCCGCAGCGTGGTAGGGCTTGTATGACGATACGAAGTAAGCCGCATCGTCGGCGAAGAGAGCGAGTTGGGTTCCCGCTCCCAAAGGGATATCATCGGTGTACCGGGAGTAGCAGGCTGGGGACAAGCAGCTTCCTTGTGGAACGCCAGCTTTGATCTGGCGCTCTCCGGAGATGGCGTCTTCCACCACCACTCTGAAGCGGCGGTCAGCTAGGAACGACTTCACGACCCTAACCAGGCGCCGAGGGGCTGGAGAGGTCGACAGTTTGTATAGCAGGCCCTCGTGCCATACTCTGTCGAAGGCCTTCTCCATATCCAGAAGTACTGCAACGGTGTACTCCTTCTTGTTAAGGCCTACCGACATGTGGTGCAGTACTCTGGTAAGCTGGAGGGTCGTGGAGTGGTCAGCTCTGAAGCCGTACTGTTCCGGGCGGGGTGTGATGTGGGGCGTCAGTTTCCCGAGCAGGAGTTTCTCAAACACCTTTGAGACGTTGCTGAGCAGGGTGATAGGCCGGTTGTGTTCCGGCCGTCTGGAGTCCTTGCCTGGCTTTGGAAGCATGGTGACGTGGCCGACCTTCCACTGAGTAGGGAAGTGCCCCGTTCGCATGATTCCATTGAAAAGGCGCGTCACGGCAGCGACTATTCGAGGGGGTAGGTGCCGGAGCGCTAGGTTGGTAATGGAATCAGCTCCTGAGGCCTTCCGCGGTTTGGTGCGGTTGATCACCCGCTTCACCAGGCCAGGCGAGAAGACGGTGGGGTCTTCTTCAGCGACTGTCGGCTCAGCAAAGTAGTCTCGCAGGTGGGACTCGACTGCTCTGACGTGCTCCACATCGTTTGTCGGGTTTGGCGTAAATTGGCCTTCGAGGCTCTCGGCGAATATCTCGGCTCGATCTTGGGCTCGGAATCTTGGGTGGCCGTCGCTGCCCAGCAGCGGTCGGACTGGAGTTGGGGTTGTGGACAGCTGCCGGCATAGGCGATGTACAGAGGGAACGTGTTCGCCTATGGACTCGACATGGCGTTCCCAAGATTCTTCAGCGTTGGCGTCGAGTTCAGCCTTCACCTTCTCCGTGAGAGCGTTGAGGTGAGTCTTGAGCGTGGGGCAGCGGGTGTGCTGCCAGCGCCTCCGGATCCGTCGCTTTTCGCGTATAAGTTCTTGGATCCGAGCGGGGAGAGGTTGTAGTCTTCCCGTGCTCGGAACCGTGTGCGAAGATGTTTCCAGCGCGTTTCGGATGCAGCTAGTGAGCTCAGACGTCAGCCTCTCCACATCTTCGGAGTTGGTGACGGGGCAGGATATGGATGCCTCCTGGAGGGAGGCCTCGAAGGCGGGCCAGTTGTACCGTCGACGTGTTGCAGGTGGCGAGACCCGGGTGGGCATGTCCTCCACAATGAGAAGGACTGGCCTGTGGTCCGACGGGAGGTCGATAAAGACTTCTTGGCTTGGCGGTGTTCTCAGATCTTTGTACACCACTATATCCAGGACGTCTCCAAGCCCCGTTTGCGGGCAGTAATGAGTAGGCTCGCCGGGGCCGATGACGTCATAGTGGTGCGAGATCGAGTCCTGGAGGAGTCGGAGTCCTTGGGCATTCGCCCTCGCGGAGTTCCACGCTGGGTGTTTGGAGTTCAGGTCGCCGGCTATGATGGTAGGGTGCGGCGCGCTGAGGACATCGTGTAGGTCCCTGAAGTCAAGGCGCCGGGCAGGAGCCTTGTAGGTGGCAAATAGTCGCAGCGTTTCGCCAGCGACCTGGATCTCGACTCCAAGAGCGTATATTGAGGAGTACTCCTTGAAGGCGATTTGCTGGTGGATTATCCTCCTCTTGACCAGGACCGCCAAGCCTCGCCAGACTCGGCCAGTCTCGGGGGAGTGCTCATCCTTCCTGTAGACATGATAGTTAGGGATCTTGAACTTATCTTTGTCTGACAGGTGGGTCTCGCTGATGAGCATCACATCGACGTTTTGTTCTCTGAGGAAGAACTGGAGCAGTCGTCTCTTCCCAGTGAGCGACTGGGCGTTCCAGTGCACTATTCTTAGTGACTGGAGCTCTGTTGTAGCTGGAGGGTGGCTACGCATCTAAGGACGTTCGGGTGGCTTAGAAGGGCCTTGAGCAGTTCCAAGGTCTTTCCTTCTTGGAAGAGCTGTGCCGGAGGTGCGGTTTGGGCCTTTGAAGTAGTGGCTGGGGTAGGGGCCGGTGCAGGGATGGGCTGCTCAGCCATCTTCTTTTTATTTTTCCTCCCTCTCTTGCGGCGTGGCTTGAGGGGGTCCGTTCTGGCCGTAGGCGGATTTGCCTGGGCCGTGAGTGAGGAGGGAGCTGTCCTTTCCTCTGTAGGGTTGGGTTGCGAGGGCAGTGGGTTGGGCTTGGTAGCAGTGCCCGTCAGGGCCACCGTACCGGCTTTCTTATTCCGGGCTTCCCTCCGGAACACAGGACACGACGTGTTGTTGGCTGCGTGGCCCTCCACAGTTAGCACACGTCGGCGGCTCTTCCTTGGGGCGTGGGCACTCCTTTGCAGGGTGCTCCTCGCCGCATCGTACACACGCTTGTGTGCGGTGGCAGTGGTGTGAGGAGTGCCGGAACTGCTGGCATCTGTGGCATTGTGCAGGTCCCTTCTTTCCCCTCCAGGCTTCGATTTTGACGCCTGGCATATACATGAGCTCTGTAACTTCATATATAGCCGGCGTCAGTGTTGGGGTTTTCTTAAGTTGGGCATAGAATATGCAGCCCGGGCGACCCGCTCTGGCCCGTATTGGCTTGCAAAATTCTGCCTCGAAGCCGAGCTCAAGTAAGGCGTCGGTGAGCTCCTCCGGCTCGGTGTTCACGGGGAGTCCTCGTATCGCCACCTTCAAGCTGCGCTCGGCGGGAAGGGAGTACGCGAACCACTTTACTCCGTGGTCCTTGTCCAGCTTGGTGAGGTAGTGTTGGAGGAGGCGGTACTCTTCGTCCGATGTGGGCGTAAAGCGTACTCCTTGCTGGAAGGCGCGCGCGTTCGGGGTTCTGCCAAGTTGGGTCGCTATTTCACGAATGTGAAATTGCCAGTTCGGTAGTTTATCCACTACGAGCGGTGGATATCTGGCCTTCCTTGGCATGGCCTGTGCTAGGGGGGCAGCCGTGGATGGTGAGGCGGTGGCCGGCACGGCGGCGGGCGGCGCGACGACAGGCGTTGCGGCGGCGGGCGTCGCGACGGTGCGCGGCACGGCGGCGGGCGGCGCGGCGGCGGGCGGCGCGGTGGCGGGCGGCGCGGAGGCCGGCGGCGCGGCGGCGGGCGTCGTGACGGCATGCGGCACGGCGGCGGGCGGCGCGGCGGCGGGCGGCGCGACTACGGGCGCCGCGGCAGCGGGCGATGCGGCGGTGAGCGTCGCGAGGGTGGGCGTCGCGACGGAAGGCGTCGCGACGGACAGCGTCGCGGCGGAGGGCGTCGTCGCGACGGAGGACGTCGCGGTGGTGCGTGGCGCGGCGGCGCGCGGCGCGACGATCCGCGGTGCGGTGGCGCGCGGCGCGGTGGTGCGTGGCGTTGGGTACCCAAGGGGTGGGCGGTCAGGTCGCGCTCGTTGCGCGACTGGGAGGCGCGATGCCGTTTTTCCCTGGGCTGCACGCGGTGGATCCGGGCATTGCTGCAGGGGGGTGGCTGCGGCGGCGGCATAGGAGTAGGGCACGGGAGAAGGCACGTCGCAGACTCGCTTCTCCGTGCTCTCTGTCCTAGGGCTGCTTGTGTCGAGCGCTCTCTTCGTCCTTGGAGGGAGGGGGGGCAGAGTCAGCGGCATAGATGACGCCAATGCTGCATCTGCCATTGGGGAGCCTGGGACTGCGAGTTCGAGGCGGCGCTGGCGAAGGTGGGCCTCCATCGTGAGTAGGAGTCCCTCCGTCAAGCAGTTAGCACGTCGCAGTCGAGCCGTCATAATCTCGTCGAGCTCGAGACCACGGCGCGGAGACCCCGGCTGCTCGAGCGCGAACGGCACGGCGTACTCGGTGCTCGTGCTGATGGCCCCCCATTGGAGGTCGTGAAGCGAGTGCGCACGACTAATGGGGGTGGAGTCCGACGTTGATCCCCTGGGTAGACTCAGGAGTGCTGGGTCCACTTCCTGGGATGACGACTGGGTGGTGGCGTGGTGGTAGGAGTCCTGAAAAGGACTGTTGGGACGCGAGCCCTGAGAAGGGCTGTTGTTGCCGCTCATTGTAAGTGAGCAGCGGCTGCGGGGGGGGGTGTTACGCGTGCGACCTATGAGTCGTGGCGTGTGCCAGTCCCCATGCCCCTTTCCTCGGTGGTTTCCGCTGGTGGAAGGCCGAGGTAGGAAGCACAGCGAGCGGCGCCACAACTCAGGCGCTCTAAAAGGTAGGTGCTCCCCTCCGCGCAGCTGAGGCGCGGGCGCAATTCGCGATAATATTAATAAATAATATTGGGCGAATTCGCAACCGAAAACAGGTCCGAGCACTGCGAGCGTACAAGCGGTCCTCTGACTGCGCGCCCGTCGGGGCCCTATTTATATCCCTGCGCGCGTGGGTGTTACGTGTGCATGGGTGTGCGATTTAGCTGTCAACCAATCAGTGAGCGGGATAGCTCTCTTTATTGTTGTCTCTTTCATAGTGGACTGTATTTACATATTTGATTTTTGGTATTGAATAATTACTAGTAAGGAGTCTTTTGGGCCGCTTCTTATGCGACCCAAATAAAACTGCGGTAATGTTTATCTTTAATAATCTTACAGCTTAATTAACTTAATTAGTTATATACATGTTTGGTGCTTTTGTGCACATAATTAGTTGTAGTACAGGTTTGTAGCGTCGTATACAGCACCTTATTTCGTTATTAGTTTCATTGTGATATTCTATTTCAACATATTGAGGTCTATTGTGTAGATAAGATTTAAACCAATTTAGAAGGGGCCCTCTTATTCCAATATTATCCAATTTTCGAATTAATATATTATGATTAACTTTATCATATGCTTTAGTCATATCTAATAAAACCCCTACGCCATATTTTTTGTCATTTATTAATTTCAGTATTTCATTAACATATTTATAAGCTGCTAACTAAAGTGGTTGAGCGATTTTTCCGAAATCCGTTTTGACTTTCATCTAGAAGTTTGTATTTTTCAAGGAAAAAATAAATCCTGTTAAATACAGCTTTCTCGTATATTTTGGACGTGTTAGGTAAGACCGCTATTGGCCAATAGTGTGATTTTTCTTGCTTAGAATCTTTTTTGTGAATTGGTTTCACTTTTGATATTTTTAGAGCGTCAGGAAAGGTCTCATTTTCAAAGGATTGGTTAATGAGCATGCATAGCGGTATTACTATTTCATTAGCACACTTTTTCAATAACAGAACAGGTATTTCATCAATCCCGACACTGTTTGTGTTCTTTAATCTCATAATGATCTTGTAGATCTCGGGCGGGTCGACGGACCGCAGGTAGATGCTCTGTACTGCGCGTGCACTCGCTATCTTAATGCGACGGGTTTGCTCGCTCGTATTTTCCTGTCCACCGATGTTTATAAAATAGTTATTAAAACACTCAGCTACGATTTTGGGGTCCGTTAAAGTTGTATAAATAGCGGCTTCGAGTGAGTACCTGGCATGGCTCTGGATAGCCTTCGTATCATCTTCTTTTGGATTATAAACGGTCGATCCCTATCAGCCGACATACCCCATAAGTCTATGCCATACGATAGGACAGCGTTAAAATAACCATAGTAGGCAGACAGCAAATTGTGCATGGTCAGGGTTGGTACCAAACTGGATATTGCATAATAAGCCTGATTAAGTTTTTTGCACACACTGTCAATGTGGCTGTGCCACCCTAATTTTGAATCTAGTGTGAATCCAACATATTTGGTAGATTTTTCTAATTGTATGGTGTAGTCATCCGTAGTCAATGGTTAGCTAATAGCCTCAACTGTTGAGAGGGAAAATTTAAGCAACTTGGTTTTATCAATATTAATTTGCATTCCATTAGCAGTAAACCATTTATTTATTTATTTATTTATTTATTTATTTATTTGGACCACCAACATCTAGTACATAAATACATACGTTGTTTAGCGAGTTATAAGTTGTAGGGTATATGTCTAGACAATTATAGGCGGACACAGCATGCAAAATGGATGCAGATTATACATTATTAAATTACAAAATTATCATGATTACATATTAAAACAATTCAATACAAATTTTGCACATGAAATATTTAAACACAATTATTATGCCAGAGATTATGTAAGTAATAAAATATAGTAAAACGGAAAAAAAAAATTAAAGATATTAATAGGTTAATTATATATACAATTATAAAAGAAAATCCTAACAAAAAAAAAATAACAAAGCGAAAGAAGTTATGATGCTATTCATAGGCTGATTTAAAAATGTTCGACAAAATAGATTTTTTAAAATGATGTTTATTACCATTAAACAAGTCAAGATGATGTGAGTGTTTATTGAGTAGAGCTGATAGCCTATTCAACGGAGAGTAATGTTGGCCCAAATTAGTCTTGGATGGCGCTGGTCTCAGAACCATAGCTCTGCGAGCACTCCTGGGAAGTCTTATTGGTATGTTAAATTGCAATTTCGATAATAGCTGGGGACAATCAATTTCACCAATTGCAAGCTTCCGAAGAAACTCCAAGTCAAGCAAAGTTCTACGATCTGACAGGGAGTGCACTCGGAAATGCTTTAATCTATCCACATATGATGGAAGCTTTTTAGCCATTCCACAAGAGTAAGATAAGTGCCACAAGAACCTTTTCTGTAGACGTTCGATACGGAGTATGTGTTTTTGATAGTGGGGGGTCCAAACCACGCTGCAATACTCCAAATTACTCCTTACCAAGGAGTTAAACAGGAGTATTTTTGTGGCTGGGTTGTGGAAAATTTTGGCGTTGCGTATTACAAATCCTAACATTCTTGACCCCTTATTTATAATGTTATCCATGTGTTCTATGAACTGAAGTTTTGAGTCAAAAATTACACCCAAGTCTCTAATGCTTTTCACATTTTGAAGTGTGGTATTGTCAATGTTATAAGGATTACCAATAATGCTATGGTTCCGTGTAAAAGATATGGAAGAACATTTTTTTAGGTTGAGTGTCATCTTGTTTTTTACACACCAATAAGCAACTCTATTTATATCCTCTTGAAGAAGCTCCGAATCATACAATGAAGTGATAGTTTTTGTCATTTTGAGATCATCGGCAAAGAGGAAAGCCTTGGAATGCTGGAAGCAGTTAACTATGTCATTAATAAAGATGTTGTATAACAGAGGTCCCAAGTGCGAGCCTTGAGGAACTCCTGAAGTTACCGGAAAAGCGTGAGATTGGTAGCCATTAACGACCACATTAGAACTACGACCCTTCAAGTATGATGTGAGCCAATTAAGCAAGGCGCCAGTAATACCGTAAGATTTAAGCTTTACAATAAGGATCGAATGGTTCACCTTATCAAAAGCCTTGCTGAAATCTGTGTATATAACGTCAACTTGTTGATGATTGTCTACAGCTATGACCAGTTCCTGTAAATATGACAACAAATTGGTATTTGTAGACCGATTCTGCATAAAACCGTGCTGATGGTCAGTCAATTGCGGTTTGAAGTGATTGCTTAAAAATGGGCAAAGCAAGGCTTCAAAAAGTTTACCGAAGGTTGACAAGACCGATATAGGCCGATAGTTTAAGACAACGCCATCGTCGCCGGACTTTAGGATAGGTACGACTCGAGATAGCTTCCACAGCTCGGGAAAGACTCCCGCTTGCAAGGATTTGTTAAAAATTATATACAGAGGCAACACAAGAGACTTTGCACAGTTAACCAGGAAAACAGGTGGAATGCCATCAGGTCCTGATCCCTTAAAGATGTCAAGTCTTTTTAAGCCTTTCAATATGGATACTTCCGTCAAATTAATGCTAGTCAACATATTGCTTGTCAAATAATGCTGTGTAGGAGTATTCGGGGCTTGACACTCTGTTTCGTAAACCGACGCAAAATGTGACGCAAAAAGGTCACATATGGTTTCACCGGTTTTAGCGATTTTATGGCCATTAGTCATTGTAGAAGGGTAGTTACTAGATTTTTTTCGTTTTGCTTTGATAAAAGACCAAAAATACTTTGGGTTAATTGCAATTTTTTGTTCAATGTCAGCGATATATTGTTTATAACAAATACTAGCCCGGTCATCACAAGCCTTAGACAGTGACCTTAATTCTTCTTTATCTAATGGATTATTGTATTTTTTGACCAATTGCCTCTTTTTATATTTATTTTTTAAGAGTTTAACTAAGTCCCTAGAAAACCAAGGCGGATATTTACTTTTTATTAAATTACTTCGTTTGGGTACGTGCTTCTCGATAATTTCATGCAATATGGAGTAAAAACATTTAACCATCTCATCAACACTTCCACAGGAATCTAGCTTGGCTCTCCAAGAAATCTTATCCAACTCGAAAGCAACTTTCCTATAATCTGCTTTAAAATAATTGGGAGTTATTCGACGAACTGCTGCCAAAGTATCGGAAAGTTTAAAACACAGAGATGCCTCTAAAGGAGGGTGAAAGTCGTCGATGGAACTTAGTGGACTGCAAGATTCTGTTACATCAAGAATGGGGACGTTACTTAAAATTAGATCCAATATTGTATTTTTAAAGTTCTTAATCAGATTACGCTGAGTGAGACCATTAAGCAAAATAAATTCTAAAATTTGTTTAGCCATTGACGAATTTTTACAATTTAGCGAACCCGTTGGAGACCACTCTATACATCCTAAATTAAAGTCGCCCAAGATAACTACATTTACTATAGTCTCCATGGCTTTATTTGCATTATCTAAAAAGTGTTCTAAAATGTGTTTCTTTACTGGGGGCGGTAGGTAAACACCACATATGTAGATAACTTCATCTTTTTTACAAGTCTTGACGTCGATACTGATCCATAAATCTTCACACTTGCTCTCAAGGCAAGGGATACGACGTGAGTTATATTTTTTCAATATAGCAATGAGGACACCTCCTCCAGTTAATTTATTATTATGAAAACCTGTATCTTCCCGATCACGTCTGTATACTATGTATCGATCATCGAATATTTCCGAGCTAAGCAAACTACCCGGAAGCCACGACTCTGTAAAAACAACAACATCAAAATCATTGCATAATACATTGGTAAAAACATCATGTGTCTTAGTTCTTATACCACGAACATTTTGATAGTAAATTTTGAGAGGACCTATGGACATAAAATTATAGTCTATAACAATAACATATAATAAAAACACAAACTAACTATAACTAACAGCTTACACTGAGAAACAAATAATATTATTACGTTAATGTCTTAGTGGTAGCAAGCTTTTTCAAAGAGTCCATGTCTCTAATAAGCACGTAACTGGATGTGTCACTATATCTCATAAAAACCTTGCCTTGTTTTGTCCATACATATTTGTAGCCGAGTTGCTTTCTTGCAAGTCTAGCAGCTGCGTGAAGAGCCTTGTTGCTCGGCGTTAAGTGTTCCACGACGTATATTGGTTTTTGGTCTCCTCCGATACCCAAGTGTGAGGAATTAAGTTTGTCCTTGGGTTTGCTACGATTGTATTTCATAGAGGAAGCCAAGAAATCGTCCTTAAGCCGAGAGTTGGCAAACTGCACTACAATTGAGCGGGGTCGGCTTGAAGAGGCATTAGCCTTGGCAATACGGGTGCAATGATGTATATCAGATTCAGTGACTCTGCTGGAAATCACTTTGCTTAGTTGCGTGACTAATGTGTACAGATTTTCGTTGTTAAATTCTGGAACGCACTGGATTTCGATGTTATTAGAACGAGCATGCTGTTCATTTAGTGAGGTCACTGATAACGGAGCGCAAGTCAGTAAAAAGTTGATCATCAGTTGGTGCAGCGACGACCGCGCAGATATCATCCACGTACATGACAAAGTCAGCATTTTGATTTATCCGCGGGAGGTCGTTCATAACTATAATGAATAAGGTGTAGCCTACATTCGAGCCCTGGGGTACAGAGCGATCACCGACGAGACCTGGGTTAGACTTGTCGCTGCCTACCTGTGTTATTTGCGAGCGGTCTGCAAGAAATGAGTCAATGAGTTCTAACGTGGTGCCTCGGACCCCGTAGTGCTCAAGTTTGGCTGCGACTGGTTTGTGATCAACGAGATCGAAAGCTCGTGAGAGATCAAAGAACGCGCCTGCCACCCGTTTCTTGTTTTCTAGATGAGATAAGATAAGGTTGTTGACCCTACGCGCGGCTGCTACCGTCGAGCGACCTGGCTGGTAAGCATACTGTTCATCACATAGGACTTCGTTTTGTGACATAAAGCTAAACAAACGGTTGCAGAGGCCCATCTCAAACACTTTTGAGTACGCAGGCACTTGAGCAATTGGCCTGTACCTGGTGTAGTCACCAGTACCACCGTTACCCTTATAGACCGGCGTGACCTTCACAGTTTTTAGGGCTGTAGGATATGTTCCACTACATGCACATTCATTAAACATATCGCATAGTAAGGATAGTAATTCAACGGGCGATTCGTGTAACAAATGTGTAGGTATGTCGTATATGTCTTTCGTGTTTTTCTTTTTTATGTTTTTAATTAATTTGGTAAGCTCTGATACCCTAAATGGAAGTAAAAACATGCTTCTATTTACTGATGGTATATACAGTCGCAGGTAAGATAAGGCGGCTGAAATGTCAGGTCTAAGTGGGGTATCCCGCACTATAGACAGATAATAGTTGTTAAGATGGTCCGCTAACTGCCTATCTGTAGGGAAATATTAATTAATATTATAATATCTATTAGGGAAATAAACATCTTTAAATTCTATTCTATTCACTTATTTGTGGTTGATACATATTGCGACAAAGAATTATTTAAATACTGTAAAATCATAAATATTTTCGATAAAGTAAAAATGGAAACTATTTGTGAGGAATTTGACAAATTTAATTTATAAGAAATAAATACAATACCAAATCAACTTCGTAAATTGACATACTTACCGAAATACAAACTACCCTCATATAAAAATAACTATGGAACTCGCACTTAGGAGTTTCAGCTCCCAAATATATTGAATAAACTACTATATCATATAATAAGTCAATTGAGTTGTTGTCAAACATTTTGAATATTTGAACGTATGTTTAATAACGAAACGCAGCTGTCATCTGACAGCTGTCACTGCTACTTCAGCCATTACTCACTTTACCATTACATTTCCTTTTCGAATGTTGTGCCGAATATCATACCTAAATTTATTAGTAGAAGGCCACTGAAACACCGAAATACTTCGTTTTTCTTTACCCTGGGGACCTTATTTAATATGGTGACCCCTAGTTTTTGGAAATAATCGACGATCGGAGAATAAATTGCGGATTTGGTACGTCGTCATCGTGATCATCAGAATCGAACAAATGAGTGCAGAAAAATCATACTGCAGCTACGAGAGGATACGTATACTATTTGATTTTGAGCTGGTATCCTTCTATTCCCTTTCATCCCCATCCTTAGCCACAGTTAAATCTAATAATTTGGCCTTTTATTACACGGAAAGTTAATCTAAAATTCTATTTAAATCCCCAATTAAAAATGACTGCACCGCCAAAAAGCATGGCGATTCCAGCTGACGTGGCGGCCTTAACTCGCAGTCGTAGTTATTTCAAAGGCAGAGTAACATTATCGCGAAAATATATTGTAAATCTAACAGAACCTTTGTCTGCAGAGCAGGTGCTGGAACTGGGGGACAGAACAATTAAGCTAAAATCTATGTATAGCTCATTTGAGGCAGTGCTAAACAAATTTGAGCTCTTGTCTGAGAATATCGAGGAACAGGTACAGGAAAGAAGTCAATTTGAGGACGCATATTTCGAGATATTGTCAAAGTTTAAATATTGATTGTCCAAATATGTGACGGAACCTCAAACCATGCCTCAGGCAAGTGCTCCTTCTGAATCTATCAGCCGTGTAAAGCTCCCCGATCTATCCCTATAGGGAGGTGCCTAATAACAAAAATAAAGTAAATAGAGAATGGATGTCTACACAACTTTATTACATGCTTTGTAAAAAAGATGAGTTATTTCGAAGATGGAAAAAAGAACCAAAAATATGACTTATCGATTAGATTACACTAAATGGAGAAACAAAACATCAAAAATCATGAATACTTCAAAAAATAACTACAGAAAACAAGTAATTAAGGACTGTAAGACAGACATTAAAAAAATATGGGAAAATTTGAACAATTGGCTAGGTAAATCAAAAAATGGTTTGGATAATGTAATTAATAAATATTTAGGAAACAAGGAACAAAATACAAAAATAATATGTAATAAATTTGCAGAAACGTTTACAAATGAAATTAATAACATCAAACATACTTGTGATAAAAAGTTTTTAGAAAGATCGTCGTATGTAAAGGAAATACCTCTTTCATTCAATTTTCGGAAGGTGAACGCAAACAAAATAGAAAAAATTATTGATTGTATGGATGAAAAGAAATCAGCTGGTTCTGACCGGATTAGAATGAAAGACATAAAAGTAATAAAGAAAAAAATTAGCCCTTTGCTTGCGAAGTTTGTAAATCTGTGCATTCAAAGAGGCCTTTATCCTGCAGAACTAAAATTGTCGATTATAAGACCAATATATAAACAGGCAAGTCATTTTGAGTATACTAACTATAGACCAATTGCAATACTGTCAACAATAAATAAAATTGTAGAAAATGTTATAGTCGGACAAATTTCCGAATTTTTAAATAAACATAAAATAATTAATAGTTCACAACATGGCTTTCAGAAAAATAAGGGCACTAATTCTGTTTTGTTTGAGTTTACTGACGATGTTTACTCTTTATTAAATAAGAAACAACATGTGATCGCCTTATTTATCGATTTTAAGAAGGCGTTTGACACGCTGGACTACTGCACGTTATTACAAGCAATGGATGAATGTGGAGTAAGAGGTCCTGTAAAAGTATGGTTTCGGAATTACTTGGAGCATCGACGATTAAAAGTAAAGGTTAATGAAACAACGAGTGACGATTATGACATAAAACATGGTGTGCCAACCGGCTCTGTGTACGGTCCCGTTGGATATGTCCCAGTAAAGTAGTTAAATCAGAGAGTTAATTGAATCTCTAGAGAGTTAATTAAAGATCGACATTCAATCAAGTCGCTAGCATTTTGATTTAAATAAAGCAGCGTCGAAAACGTTTAACTATCTGTCTGACCGAAAGCCAGCGTGTTGATTGATTAATAATGTAAAACAAGATGGCGGTCACGACAACAGCTGATTACATTTAGAGTCTTTCTTTTGGCAAACGTTGTGCAACGTGGGTTTGTTGTGTGAGTGGTTTTTGTTTCAAATTGTGGTCTTTGGTGAAATTGTAAACATGTTGTCGACTCCGCCATGATTATTTCATTCGTTATTGTTATTTCGACATTTCGACCTATCCATTATGCGACTATTTAGTATCCTACTCGGGGACGCCTCGCTCCGCTCCGCTTCGCTTGGCTCTGAGTTGTTTCATAATGTTCAAACCTGACCTAACGTACTGTTTTTAAATACATTTTGACCTATCCATTATGCACCTATTTAGTATCCTACTCGGGGACGCCTCGCTCCGCTCCGCTTCGCTCGGCTCTGAGTTGTTTCATAATGTTCAAACCTAACCTAACCTAGTGTTTTTAAATACATTTCGACCTATCCATTATGCGACTATTTAGTATCCTACTCGGGGACGCCTCACAAAGGTCACCCTACCAAAGTTGAAATGCGCCTAGGAACGTTTAGGAAACTCGTTAAACGTTTCGTTCACTCACTTGTCTGACGGAACTTTAGCGACTTGATTGAATGTCGATCTTTAATTAACTGTCTAGAGATTCAACTAACTCTCTGATTTAACTACTTTACTGCGACAGATACATAATGCACGTAAATAGTGTCAGCAATGTTGTCAAAAATTGTAAAACTTATATGTACGCGGACGATACGTGTATTATGTATTCAGATACAGATGTGAATAATATAGAAAAATGTATTCAAGAGGATTTTGATAATATAGTCAAGTGGTCTCATGATAATGGCATTATTTTGAATACAGAGAAAACGAAATTTATGCATATTAGATCTCAACGAAGCCGAGAAAAGGAATTATCGTTTAATATCATCGGGCACTCATATGAGTGCTTCCATCAAAATAATGTTAATTGTCAATGTAAATGTTTACAAAAAGTAGATAAAATTAAATATTTGGGCCTTACAATAGAAAAAGATATGAATTGGAAATTACATATAAAAGAAATATGTGCAAAGCTTAGAATATTATTAGCTAAGTTCAGAAATCTTAAATATTTTGTGAATAGATCTTTACTATACTGTGTTTATCACGCACTTGTTGAATCAGTGATCAACTACGGGTTGGCTAGTTATGGTCGAACATTTCCCACTTATTTAAATGAAATAAAAAGACTTCAGTTAAGGTTCCTTAAATGCATAGTGAGTAAAAATATTAAAAGTAAATGTAAAGGTGAATATGAAAACCTCTTCAAAATTTGTAGAATAATGCCGATAGAGACGAGAGTAAAATATGAGATAGCCATAGAAATGTTTGGAAAACCAAATTTTTTAAGGAGTTGATGCTCGTGATTGTTGGCACTTGGTGGAACTTTTGAAACATTTTTTGTTTGATAAACACTTGTACTTGTCCACTTATTTATATTATTTCCCCTTACCGGTTTCGCTGTTAAAGCATTATCAAAGGTTTAAAAATATCAAATTGTAGCTATCCTACCCGTAGTACTAAAAGAAACGAAACCAAATACCTAATACCTAAACATTGTAACTACTACGGATCCCGAATGGGTATCAGTATGTTACCTAGAATTTATAAAAGCTTCCCAACAGACTTCTGTGTTACTAATGTTAAAAAATCTGTCTTTAAGACCAAACTCAAGCGCCTTCTTTTATGTAAGACTTAAATCAAGAAAAAAATATTATTATTGTTAAATAAATATTGTACCATTTGTTTACTAAAAAGTGTTTTGTATAGTGTGGATATAAATTAAGTTAAATTAAGAGCTTGCCGACAAACCGCGATAGTGGTTTGGCAAAATTGTAATAATTTTAAGTATTTTTTCTAGAACAATAAACAAATTCAAATTCAATTCCCTACCAATTTTTAATGGCGATGCCAATACTTGGCTGGAATTTAGGGACACGTTTGATAGCTTGATTAAATATGTCTTTGAGGGGCATTGAAAGGTTCCACTATCTCATCAGTCAGCTCGAGGACACTGCCCTTGAAGTGATTAGCGATATTGACAAAACCGAGGAAAACTATAGCATTGCATGGAAAATTTTATGCGAACGCTTTAATAACAAAAATCTTTTGGTGCACAATCACTTAAAGGCGCTATTGGTAGACAAATGTGACTAATACAAGTCAGTCCTTAAAAAATTTCCAAACAATTCATTTCGAAACACATGCGTGCACTTTCTAAACTTAATGTCCCAATAGCTGACTAGGATACTATTTTAATTTTTGTTCTGCTAAACAAATTAGATAAAAGAATGCAAAAAAAGTGGGAGGAAACTGGTGACCATTCTAATGAACTGCCTTCGTTACAGCATTTCAGGAATTTTATCAAGAGGCAAGCCGATCTACTCGAGACCCTCGACTCGAAAGATGTTGCAACACCCAGCATGCAGCAGAAAAGCGTTAAGAAGACATTTGTAGCCGCGGGTCTTAGAAAATCAGACGGAGAACCACGGGTTACATGTCCATATTGCAACGCTGGTCACTACATCAATCAATGTGAAAAATTCTTGACCCCACAAGTAAGTGCACGCATACACGAGGTTAAGCGTATGAAACTATGTATTAATTGTCTCAGATCCAATCATTTGTTGCCGACTTGCCGAGCCAGCCCATGCCGAGTATGCAAAAGTCGTCATCATACTCTCTTGCATCTTAGTAAGCAACCTATCACCAATAATGCGGCCACTACTTATCCAGTGACAGTAAGTGACAGCAAAAATTTACCAATCTCTCCGGAGAATCCCATTTCAATAGTCTCAAAGTTGAATTCAACCAAGCCCATTACCAATGACTCTCATGTCTTTTTATCTACAGCTCAAGTTAATATTCTTGACAGTAAAGGACAGCCACAAGTATGCAAAATTTTGCTTGACTCGGAATCTCAATCAAATTTTGTCTCCCAGGCCGCTCTAAGCCGACTCGGGTTGGACTTGTCCACACAATTTACCAATATTTTGGTCTTGGGAATTAACAAAAAATCATCGAATTTAACCAAACAGTGCAATTTGTCACTAATATCAAAAACAACTTCTTTTAAAACCAACCTAAATTGTCTGATATGCGAATTATCCTCTTTGACTCTAACCGATAGTAACCGAAATCTATTTAAATTTCCACAGCACATCAAGCTGGCTGATGAAAACTATAATACTGCATCTGATATTGATATAATTATTGGAGTCAACTCTTCTACGACCTACTTTGCATTGTTGAGCAGTATCGCCTTGGTGAGGGCCTACTAATTTTACAAAAAACCAAGCTAGGATGGGTCATTTCAGGACCATTTAACACAGACCACCAAAATTCTAAAGTCAAGGTAAGATGCAACCTTACTTTCAACTCTCAACTAAATAAATTCTGGGAATTAGAGGAGATTGGATTGGATTGTACTAATAAAAGCATGGATTTGTCAGATGATGATCAAAAATGTGAAGAAATATTTGATTCCACCACAACTCGTGCGTCTGATGACAAATTCGTTGTTAGTATCCCCTTCAAATTACCTACTTCATATCTCGGTGTATACTCGGTATACTCGTATACTCGGTTTACGTAGGGTGGCACTGCAAAGATTCAAACATTTAGAGACTAAACTCTATAAAAATCCTGCTTTAAAATCAATGTACTTAGAATTCATGAAGGAGTATGGGGCCTTAGGTCACATGACGAAACTATCATCTGATGACTTAGGGCTCGTACAATATTTTTGCCCACACCATGGAGTGTTAAATGCAAATAAATCCACCACTAAGCTCCGAGTAGTATTCAATGGGTCTTGCAACTCTGATTCCGATTATTCGGTAAATTCCCTGCAGTATTCAGGTCCCATTGTGCAGGATGAACTAATATCAATTTTATTGCGATTCAGAGTACACAAATATGTCGTGTGCACTGATATCAAAAAATGTTACCGCTGTGTGTGGATTTCCCCAGACCAACGATACCTTCAATGCATCTTTTGGTGAGAAAGCCCATCTGAACCAATTTCAGTATATGCTTTAAATACAATTACCTATGGTACCACATCAGGTTCCTTTTTGCCCACTCGTTGTCTAAAACAGTTGGTAATCGATTTAGAAGAAAAATACCCAAAGGCGGCTGCTGTTATTAATCGAGGTTTTATATTGACGATTTAAATACGTCTAGCGATAATAAGGCTGAATTAAGTCAAACTGTCACTAAAGTCAACAAGATATTAAGCACAGTCTCATTACATCTATGAAAATGGAAGTCAAATAGTACTGAGTTCCTTGATAGTGTTAAGGATCATCAGTCTGAATCTATACCTCATCTATTCGATAATGATCAGAGTAAGACACTCGGCTTATTATGGTCATCAACTGATGATAAATTGAAATTTCAAATTAATCTAGATCAACTAAAACCAAAAGTTACAAAGAGAGAAATCTTATCAATAATCTCTAGTATTTTTGATCCTCTAGGATTGCTAGGACCTTGTATATTGATACCTAAATTACTCATCCAGCAAATGTGGAAAGACCAGATCCCATGGGATCAAGTTCCTTCGAAGGAAGTCTCCGATGGACTTCACCACACAATTGCATCATTTTAATGAGCTTGAAATAGAAAGGCATGTCAAGTTAGATAGTCATGTCAAAGTAGAACTTCATGGATTCTCGGATTCATCTTTAAAAGGGTACAGGGCATGTATTTATGCCCGTAACATTGATGCCAAAGGTTATATCTCAACTAGACTTTTATGTTCAAAGAGTAGAATTTCTCCCATAAAGTCGCAAACGATTCCCAAACTTGAGCTCTGTGCAGCTTTGTTGTTAGCCATTCTGATTGATAAAGTTAGAGGCTCCATTAAATGTCATGATTGCCGAACTTATCTATGGACGGACTCCAATGTTGTACTTTGCTGGATAAAAACTTGTCCTTCTAAACTCCAAACATTTGTGTCTAACCGTGTTAAGAAAATTCACGATGGTAAAAAGCATCCTATTTTGCTACCCAGCATATTTTTACCGAATTATTGATGAGTTATTATCACTTAAAATACCTTCATGCTGGACCACAGATGTTATTATCTCTTGTAAGGCAGAAATTCTGGCCCATACATGGAAAGGCTCTGGCAAGTAAGATCTTGCACAAATGTCTAACGTGCTATAAAAATAATCCTCCTGCAGCAAACCCTATTATGGAGGATTCACCTAAACCTCGCGTTATGTCTGCACTTCCTTTTATTTCAGTCGGTGTAGATAACACTGGCCATTATTATGTCCGTGACAGAAGGGGCCGCGGCTACAGGACTTCTAAATGCTATGTCTGTATTTTTGTTTGTATATGTACAAAGGCAGTTCACATAGAATTGGTTACAGATCTCTCTACGGATGCGCTTATGGCAGCTTTACGTAGGCTTGTAGCAAGGAGAGGTAAAATGAACTCGATATTTTCAGACAATGGAATAAATTTCCAAGGAGCAGCACGTGAGTTAAGCGAATTATTTAAATTTCTTATAGATCAGAACGATAACATCGCTTCTCAGCTGGCAAATTATGGTATTAAGTGACACTTCCAGCCCGTGTTTTCACCTAGCATGGGTGGTTTGTGGGAATCAGCTGTTCGCAGCTGTAAGCATCATTTAAAGCGTATTCTTTCTAATGCTCTTCTAACATTTGAAGAATTTAGCACTATTTTGTGTCAGATTGAGGCTATACTTAATTCCCGCCCTCTCTTTCCCCTTAGTGACAATCCCAATGACATTTCCCCCCTAACCCCGGCTCATTTTCTTATATTATATTATATATAGGCAGCTACAGTGAAACGTATAGCGACCGGCCCGGGGGCAGCGAGGCGCGTGGACCGTGGCGTGCGAGAACGTGCGGGCTTGCGACCAGTAGCTGTCTGGACGTCGCGGGAGTGATACGACCTGTGACGCTCACCTTTCATACAAGTGTGTGTGTGTGTGTGTGTGTGTGTGTGTGTGTGTGTGTGTGTGTGTGTGTGTGTGTGTGTGTGTGTGACCTGTGTTAGATCAGAACTATTCAGAACCGATGCGAAGCGTCGGACTGTCGGTGGACAGTGGGATTTAGGTAAGTGACGCAGGCATGCACATTCAGACCCAGTGATCAGTCAGTTCCAGGAAGCAACCCTGGATTTAGTTGCAGTGCCGCAGGCATGCACATTCAGACCCAGTGATCAGTCAGTTCCAGGGAGCAACCCTGAATTTAGTTACCTTATCAGAACTATGTGTCAGACTGCGGGTAGTTTTAGATTAGGATAGTCCCAGAAAACAGCCTGGGTTTAGATGCCCGTTCCAAAGTGTCGGACTGTCGTGGACAGAGGGTTAGGGCAAAGCCGCAGGGAACAGCCCTGTATAACAGACCCAAGGAACAGCCTTGGATTCAGTCATAGCTGTAGGGAACAGCCTTGCATAACAGTCCCAAGGAACAGCCTTGGATACAGTGATAGTCCCAGAGAACAGCCCTGGGTTCAGACAGCCACAGAAGCAGGCCTGCTAGCGAGGATCGGGGTGGCTAAAGGGGAGGTTGGAGGCCACAGGGGTTGAGAGCCCTAAAACCATCAGATCAGTAATCAGATTCAGTTAACCAGCCTATCAGTCACTTATCAGTGTGATCGGATCGTACATGCTTGTGCGGTATTCAGTTTATAATTTTTTTTATAATCAGTTACCTCAGCTTGTGACATAGAAATCATTACAGATATTCGCCAAGTGCGGTGTTTACTTACTTTGCGACATGGTGGAGATACTGGGATTGTACTCTCTTAATTAGACATTTATATGTTTGTGCTTTTTTAAATGCGGGTACGCATAAATGCTGGGCATTGTTGCAATGCAAGTACGCATATTTGCCGATTAAATCAGACAGTAAGATGCGTGTGTGTGTTGAAATGCATATTTGATGTGAAGCTTATATTCACTAATAGTGCAATACCAAAGTAGTAAAGCGACCTACATTAATCCTGAGAATCCTGACCTATGGAATATACGTTTCGCGTTTACGAATCGCGTTTCCAACAAACAGGTATCATTCTATTTTGCTAAAATTGTTTTTCAGTGATACCTATTATTTTCTTCAAAAAGTGATGGTTTAAAATGGTAGATGTTCATATGTAATGTTGACTAGATATTTTAACTAATACAATGAAGTCTATGATGAACGCTAATGATCATTTGAACTTGAGTAAAATATCCCGAACAATACTTAATGGTAAAGTCGTACGCAGTCACATATAAGTACCATCGAGGACATTGCCGCTGACGCGTTTATTGCACTTATTACTATTGATACACGGGTGGTGAACGGACTAGCGGATTTTTCTTCGATAGTACCACTTATAAGCAAGCAGCATGAAATTTGGTTCCTTCTCAAATGAAACGTGAATACATATTGTTTATACTGAGTGCAAACGTCACGTACCTATTCCTTTGGGAACGAACGATGTTTACTTTAACAACATTAAGTCTTATCAAGATTTGGCCACAAGGCATGCTTTGTTCTTGCCTTACCTAGAGGCATGGAATTGTTCTAAACATGAACGAATGTTGAGGTCTCGGTGTCGAATGGCACTTGATAATAATCATTATTTGTTCTAAGCGTAACTTAGACTGCAGCGATTCCCAAAGTATGGGTCGTGAGCTGATTTTAATGGGTGGTGAGTTGTGAAAAAATGTACTCCAAACTTGTTAGCATACGTGGATATTGCAGCCGCTATTGAAGGTGATACTGCTAAGTGAAGTGGTATGTTTTCAGCAATGGTCGGTATTAAAACACACACCAAAATAAACAGCAATAATAATTATCAGATTCATTGCGATGAAAAGAAACTAAAACCAAAGCGATTATACAGCTGATTGAAATCTAAATAAAACAAGCAAATTCTTTAAAATTCCTCGTAGCAGTTGGAAATATTGATAGAACAATTAAAATTGTAAATTTTTTGTTTGATCAATATATCGAGTAAATATTTGTTTGATCAGGACATTAATTAAAGACCATTCTAACCCTCTTTTCCCTGTTACGAAGCCTATGTAGGCCCTGAACTCTACGCTTAATTTGGAGTGAGTCGTTGTTCATGGAAGTTTGGGAACCACTGGATTAGAAGGACTATGATTTGAACCGGGAAATAAGATGGGACACTGCTATGATCCATATTTCAGTTTCTAGTAACTCGTATAGTAAATTCCGTGGTTAATCAGTTTAATGAATAAAATAGTAAACATTTTACACGTGATCATTCTTAGAGAAATTTATACAAAATAGACTTGGTCGTTTGTTGGTCAGAGCTGTTCATGGTGTTTATTATGTTCCATTATACGAAATTAACTATCTAATGATACTGATAAATCAAATGATCACTACTTTTGTGGCTGTGGTAGATACTTACTTAGTTTTTACAATTCGTACATATTTGAACTAATAACAGGTATCTACATTTATAAAATGTGAAATTATGATTCCGTTTAATTTAGTGCACTTTTACTACAAGGAGGATATAACTCTGATAAATCAGTTGACCAGTTATTTTGACAGTTTTATAGTACTTTAGATTTTTCTAATTTATACTTACATTACAAGGCCAAAGGTTTTTATCTCTTGAGTCTTATAGGTACTGTATTTAAAGACCGAAGACGTCATCCGAACCCGTTCAAAGTTATTTTACGATGTTCAGTGTGAAGTTAAGAAAGCGGAAGGTGAAGCAATAGATATGACACAAGAAGATGAGTCAATGAGTATTAGAAAATATTTAGAGTATATCAGCCAAAGAAACATCGAACAGATTAAAGAAACAGACGGTACATAAGATGAATGTAGACTCTGCTAATAGCGAAGGCAAATTTCACATCAGGTTCGTTACATTAATTATGTGTACATTAAGAATAAATATTTATATATACAGGGGGATTGGTAATTAGATGCAATCCTTTGAATGGGTTGTAGAAGAGAACAATTACAGTCGATTCGACTATATAATGCCTTATGCAAAAGTGAACCATTTCTAAAATATTTTGAATTTAAGCTTTTTTTCTAAAGTAAACTTTAAAAATATATATTTAAAATACTAGCCAATATTTTATATTTTTTTTATTTGTTTCGCTAGACACTGTGCTCCAAAACAATTGGAAACTCTTGTTTTCAAGCTACTAAGCACAGAAAATTGTATAGATACTTTTTATTTTAACCTAGCTTTTTTGTGTAAATCTTTTGCGATTTTCAAGAGTTTTAACAGTTGTTTTGGAGCACAGTGTCAAACGAAACAAATAAAAAAAATATAAAATATTTGCTGGTTTTTTAAATATATATTTTTAAAGTTTACTTTAGAAAAAAAGCTTAAATTCAAAATATCTCAGAAATGGTTTACTTTTGCATAAGGCATTATAAAGTTGAATCGGCTGCTTATTGTTCTCTTCTACAACCCCTTCAAAGGATTGCATCTAATTACCAATCCCCCTGTATATATAAATATTTATTCTTAATGTACACAGAAAACATATTAATAAAATACACTTGAAAAGTTATGTACAATGGCGCGCTTATCTCAATAATGAGATTTCTTCCAACAGACCAAGGGTGGATGAGATATATATAGTCTTACCACAAAAAATAAATAAAACTACGTTTAAACACGTGTTTAGTTAAACAGTGCCTAAGGGATAAACACTGTTTAAACAAGTGTTTAAAATTTCGTACTACAAAATCATGTTTAACATTTGTTTAGCAAAACACTGCCTAAATTGATGTATCCTCTTTTTTTACTGGCAACCCTAAAAAACGTTTCGTTTAAGCAGATTTCACCTGACGAGCCTTTCGTTTTCTTATAGAAATGCTTAAATTTTTTGTACACAAACAACAGAATGGAACGCAGGTACTTTTCATTAACAGTTCGTTTCTTGGCAGCGAGGTGATTGATTGGAAATTGCTCTAAAGATATTGTATCAAAAACGAGAATAAGCTCACCAGGAGATAATACATAAATTAGAAATAGATATTTTGGTTCAAGAAAAGCAAAAGGAGGCCATAAAATTAGACATCTTGAAGAAAAATAATAATTCAATTCAACTTTTTATTATTTTTTACATTTTACTCAATTAAAACATTCATTCAATCAAAAATTATTTTGTATGAAGTTTCGTCTTACGATGTTTCCTCTTACTGTATCAGGAGGGTTCAGAGGTCTTGCCCTCCGTCGGCGCACATAGCGAACAACATCCATGCGCTCGTTCATGTCAATCGCAATATTATGCAGCACCGGTAACGCTGCAACTGTGGTTTTAACTGTAGCAAGTTTTGTATACATGCCTCTGAATCTCTGTTTCCATAAGCCAAAGCATCTTTCTACAGTGTTTCTGGTGCCCTATTGTAAGCTTCTTTCTTTGGGGAATGTGGGTTGAGCAGTAGGGTAAATATTAATAGTAAATTACAATATTAATTAGTAATTATCCCCAAGAGCCTTCCATGGAATTCTCCTCTTTCAAACCGTTCTTTCATTGAAAATACGGGAATCATGTGCACTTCCTCTCCACCAAGCTACAATATCCCTTATTTTCAAATGTGGGTCACATACTACTTGGACATTTAAAGAGAAGTAGCCTTTTCTATATGCTGGACACAGTACACCTCCTACTTTCTTAACCCTAATAAGGGTACTGTCTATAGCCCAAAGGATAGTAGGAAAATCCGCAATGGCTCTAAATTCTCTAACTGTATCTAGTTGCTCGTCGACTGTTGACCGCATATTGATGAACATATGAGCTTCCTTCGCCAAAGCTATAGTCATATTTTGCAAGTCTTGCTTACAACTTGTTGTGAGATTCCATGTAAGTCACCGGTATCACCTTGTATCTGAAAAGTAAAATAGCAATAACTAAGCTGTACATAATGACAACCAATAACGATAGCTAAAACTAAAAACAATGAGAAAAGGGCGCTTATTTGATGGCGGGCCCGGTTCCGTAAGGCACAGGCAAATTGAATTTGAGGCTCTAAGCACCTACCACGAGTATCATGTGGAATATCATCTTTTATTAGGTCAAAGTCTAGACAGGTGGTAGATCTGATGCCAGGCTCGACTGTGGAGGTACCACCATCTTACTCGCAAATCCTCCCGAAGTTATTCGTAGAAGAGTAAGAGAACAGCTCTCAGGCAAAACCAGGCGGCCCACCATTGCCTGGGACCGATGGATGGCGGTACGAGTATATCCACCCCCAATTGCCGGGCCTTATATAAAACGGACTGGTGACGGGCAGCGGCGTCACTGGTGCAAGGGTTCGGCACCGCGCTCACCAACCCGCCTGCCCAGCGTGTGTGAGTATGGGCATTTCTTCCAGGAGGACCGCCAAGAGTGGTGAAATCCTGGAAAGGCCTATGTCCAGCAGTGGACGGAACAGGCTGATTGATGGATGGATGGATTAGGTCAAAAATGTTTTTTCCGAAAGCTTTGCTGAACTTGTAACGTTTTCTGAAATTATAGTTACTGTAATGTTCGAAAGGATTCACTCCCACTCGGTTAACTTGATCACGATCGTTATCCATAAATTCCAAGTCGTCAAAATCATTAAAATCAGCATAATGCAATTTACATACGCCTGCACAGAGAAAAAGCAATGTCGCGAAGGTTAAACGCGTGTAAACAGGGGTTGGTCAGTTTTTAAATTTAAACGATGTCTAAAAAATGTCTAATCTTAAACAACGGCTAAACATGGATTTGTGGCACTACTTTTTCTGCAATCCACTAACTAAAGTTGACATCCATCATCCTCCGTTACTGGTTAGCATTGAGTTTCCCATTTTATCTTTTCTTAAAAAAGTCTCCATTAGAAAACACAATTTCCATAGGGCGGACTACTCTTTAATCAATAGTAATTTACAAGACATAGATTGGCAGCGTGAGCTGAGCAGGGAGAAATCTGTTGACGAAATGGTAGATGGATTTTATTTAATTATTAATGAAGAAATTACTAAAAATATTCCTTTACGTACAATAAGTAACAATAACTACCCCATTTGGTATTCCAAAGATCTTATTAAACTTATCAAGGAAAAAGAAAAATTTCGTACTAAATTCAAAAAAACAAAAAATCCTTTAGATCAATACGATTTTATTGAGGCTCGTACACGTTGCCATGATTTATTTAAAATTAGTTATATTAATTATCTAAAATCGGCTGAAAATTCTATCGCTTCCAATAATATTAAAGCGTTTTGGTCTTATGTTAAGAACAAACGTAAGACGAAAGAAACAGTACCCAGTGAAATGCATCTTAATGGAAAGACATATTCTTGTCCTGCCTCTTTATGCGAAGCATTTGCAAAAAATTTCTCATCTGTTTATTGCTCCAGCGATTCTCTTGTCCACCCCAGTAGTCACACTGACATGAACTCACACCAATGTGGAACATTGAGTCGTTTAGTACTCAAAACCAGCTCCATCGAGATCTCTCTAAATAAATTCAATAAAAATCACAGTGCGGGCCCTGATGGCATACCGGCATACTTTATAACTAACTGTGCTAAAAGTCTTTCAGTTCCATTGGCTATTATTTTCAATCAGTCGCTTGAATCTGGTGTCTTCCCTAAGAGATGGAAGTGTGCAAATGTTCTACCAATATCAAAAGGAGGGGACACTAGTGATGTAAAAGAGTACAGGCCAATCTCTTCAATGTGTATTATGGCAAAAGTTTTTGAGTCCCTCGTTTGTCCCATACTAAAACATCATTTGAATCCTCTTTTAATCGAAGAGCAACATGGTTTCCGCAGACAAATGTCAGTCATGTCTAATTTATCTTGTTTTGTGTCTGAGCTTACACAAGCTGTAGATCAAAGTCTTCAGGTTGACGCTGTGTATACAGACTTCAGCAAGGCTTTTGACAGGGTTGACCATGGTCTTCTACTTTCAAAACTTAGGGGGTTCGGTATTCACGGCAGCCTGCTTGAATGGTTTGATTCGTATTTATCTGATCACTCACAAAAAGTGGTGCTTTGTGGGTATGAGTCTTCAAGCTATGCAGCGCCCTCTGGCGTCCCTCAAGGCTCGCACTTGGGACCAGTGCTTTTCCTGGCATTTATTAATGACTTGTCTTTAGAAATAAAGAATTCAAGATTTTATATGTTTGCAGATGACCTTAAAGTTTTCAAAATTGTGCAGAATTCACTAGATGCAATAGCTCTCCAAGAAGACTTAGGTCGAATATGTGACTGGTCCTTGCGGAACAAACTGCCACTAAACGTAAACAAATGTAAACATATCAAATTTACCAGGAAACGTCTGCCTTTGAATACATCATATAAACTCAACAACATATGCCTTGAAGAAGTCGATGTAATAAGAGACTTGGGAGTTATCATGGATAGTAAATTAAGTTTTAGACAGCACATAGACACGATAACAAATAAATCTTTCAAAATGCTAGGTTTCCTATGGCGAACTTGTAAAAAGTTCAAGAGTATTGTAACTTTAAAATTAGTTTATTTTGCTTTGGTTCGTAGCGTATTAGAATATTGTTCAAGTGCTTGGAACCCATTCTACAAAAATCATATTGAACGTATAGAAAAAATTCAGAAGCGATTTTTATTCTTTTTAACCGTGCATCAAAATAAGTTGGCAGAATTAAATTGTTCTAGAAGTCGTTCAATATATTTTAAAATGGTTTCTCTTGAAGACCGTCGACGGGTTTCCGATTTGGTGCTATTGTACAAAGTGTTGAGGGGTTTTATTGATAGTCCATACTTACTTTCTTTGATAAATTTTAGCATACCGCGTAGTAATTTTAGAATAGCAAATTACAAAATATTCACCATTAACAGATCGAAAACTAATCTTGGTCGTAAGATCGTGCTTTCCAGAGTCTGCAGTGACTATAATAACTTCCAGAAGGTTTGTGAGCTTGATGTATTTTCTCAATCTTTAGCCAGGTACATAAGCTGTATATATAAGTTCATTAACTTGAAGTATTGATAAATTCCAGTTTATGAGATAAAGTTAAGTAATGTGTTAAGTTAATTATTTTTCCAAATTATTTTCTAAATTGTTGTTTGTATTTACTAGTAACTTTTATTAGCACGTAAGTGGTCGTAGTTTCTTATACAGCATGTTGAGTTTACCTTTTATTGGATGTACACTATAATTTTAATATTTGTCCATTTATCTATATACTATGTTAGTGTGTATATCTGTTGGTAGACCTTAAAAAATTAATAAATAAATAAATAAATAAACAACTGTTAAACGCTTGTCTAAACCATGTTTATGTTTTTTTGTGGTAAGACTGATAGGATTTAAGTAAGGTATTCATAGTGTGTATATAAGACTTCCACAAAAAAAAGATTTAAAAAATGTCTAAAATATACTAACAAGTTAAATTATATATAATAAACTACATAAAATTTACATGCATAAACCTACACAGTATTAATAAATAGTACCCTATCAATAAATGCATAATCATACTTATATATATACCTAATTATATATTATATACCTAATATGTATACCAGGAGGATAGGTTAACGGAGATAGTGCTCTTTTATTTTCCTTTTGAATACACCAATGGAAGGACTGTCTCTGATAGTGTGAGGTAGAGAGTTCCACAGTTTGATGGACTGTTTAATAAATGATTTTCCATACGCCGCGGCGTTATGAGAAGGTGTTTTTAAAAGTGAGACCGTGTAAGGTCCCTCATAAATTTTTATTTTTTTACTTTTGTTATAGAGGCCATAGTAACACGTGTTCTGTGAAAATTTCAGCTTTCCAACTATTACGGTTGAAGCTGTAGACCCCTGTGACAGACGGACAGCGGAGGCTCTAGCGGTGGTAGTACTAGAGCTGATGCCGGGCTCGACTGTGGAGGTACCACCATCTTACTCGCAAACCGCCCCTGAAGTTATTGGGGGGAGAGTAAGAGGACAGCTCGCAAACAGGCATAAATCCAGGCAGCCCACCAAGCCTGGGACCGTGTGATGGCGGTATATCCATCCCGAATTGCCAGACCTTAAATAAACAGACTAGTGACGGGCAGCGGCGTCACTATTGCGAGAGGTTCTGGCACCGCGCTCACCAACCCGTCTGCCCAGCGTGTGTGAGTATGGGCATCTCTTCCCAATTATGATGTACACTAAAAGTAAACGGCCCCGAGTCCCCGGCAGCCCCACTATTCCCGACTACGGTGGCGGTCGCAGTAACGGTGGGGCAGGGGGTGCTAAGAGTCTCCGGTTGAATGGCCACCAACACCGAAGTTTTTTTTTGGCGACGTATAATACACGGTCGTTACGGGAAGACAGACACCTCGCTGAGCTCGAGTCAGAGTTAGGTAGAATCAACTGGCATATTCTGGGGCTATCGGAAGTCCAACGAGCAGGTGAGGATACCATAACCTTACCTGTTCTACTATCGAGAGGGTGATCAATTGTCTGTCGGTGGAGTTGGCATGCTGGTAAACAAAGACCTAACTAGCAACGTGTTAGAAATCGGTAGTGTCTCTACTCGGGTGGCATATCTTGTTCTTATACTTAACAAGAGATATTCTCTTAAAGTCATTCAAGTGTATGCCCCCACGTCGAGCGACTCTGATGATGTAGTCGAGGCCGTCTATGATGACATATTAAAGGCCAGACATAACACCACCAAGACACATTTTACCGTTTTTATGGGGGACTTCAACGCCAAAGTGGGAGTACAAGAGTGTGGTGAATCGGTAATCGGACCGCACGGTTATGGCTGCAAAAACCCTCGGAGCCAGATGCTGGTTAGCTTCATTGAGAGCCAGGGGCTCTATTTGATGATGAATTCATTCTTCAAAAAGAAGCCTCAAAGGAAGTGGACCTGGCGAAGCACTGATGGTAAAACTAAAAATGAGATAGACTTCATCATGACGGATCAAAAGCACAAATCCAAGATGTATCCGTGATCAACAGGTTTTGTACCGGTAGCAATCACCGACTTGTCCGAAGCATCTTGAATATCGACTTACAGCTTGAGAGAAACCATCTGATGAAGCCTACGCTCCGCCCTTCTCTGCGCCAAACCGCTGCGGGATCCGAAAAGATCCAAATGGAACTTCAGAACCGATTTGCCCTGTTAGAAACCACTGAGGACATTGACCAGCTTGCTAACAATTTCACGAATGTCGTGCGTGAGGTAGGCAGGGCTTATTTTAAGCCGGAGCGAAGGACAAAGGAGTCCAAAATTTCGAGTGAAACTCTGGACCGATGAGGCAGAGACGGGAAATTTCTGCAGATTACTCCCTTCTTAATACTATACTCCCTTCTCACGAAGAGTGTCAGCCAAACAGCAATATAACAGAGCGTGCTCACTTATGTCCACAGCAAGGCGCTGATGAAGCAGTGCTGGTTGGCAACGTCCGCGGAGCGCCCATCGGCGCACGAGCTGGTCACCTTTCTGGCGGACCAACCGCGCCTGCTGACGCCGTGTCTGGACGCGCCGCTCGACGCGCTGCCACTCACCGCCGAGCCGCTGCAGCTGCATGACGAGCAGGTGACATGCAAGGAGAGCTTGCAGCGTTGGTCCACGGTCGTGAACGTAGTACGGACCTCATGTGAACAGAAGATTATCTAAATAAATGCACCGTGGACAAACGCTGAGGAAAGTGGCAGCAAACATGTAAAATGATCATTAAACAACTAAATATTCCAAAAGGCCCGTTCATATATTACTAACGTCATTTAAAATTAGGGGGTTGTCTGGTTTATGGATGACAGATGGCAATAATTGGGGATCTAGCCAAAAAAAACTATTGTTTAAACAACATTCATTAATTTGTAATACAGATAACGATAAATGTAATTGTAGCAGATGACTAAATGGATATTCTACTGCTTTTTCTGGCCGGATATTGTTAGACAGAACATCTAAATTCTAAATTCGTAGCGGGGACGATGAGTCCTGCACTGATTCTCCGTGAGTATTGTGCACTTCCCCTCGGTCAGTCAGCCCAGCCAAGATGCATAAATCCAAAACCTATGTATGGCTCAACGCTGCTAAGTGCTAAACAGTACACAAACTTTGGCCATCATTCATGCGCATTTAGATTAAACAAAATCTGTGTATGCATCAACGCCTTGATGTACAGTTTTTACGCAACACAGTTTGGCTTGGTCATACTCGAAAAGCAGTGGGACAATCATGTTCGGTATTTCTAAGAGAAGGCGTTGGAGCGCAACATGATTGGCCCCTAAAATCAATTCAAAACGCGTAAATCGACGAGCCAAAATCTGTTGCGCATTGACACGCTTGTGCATGACTGAAACAATGCAGACGCTTACAGTGAGCGCAGAGCGAGACAAAGGTATGATTGTATATGTGTGCGTAAAGTGTTAGTGCAACGTGCGTTACCTACTAGTAGAGCGACTGAGATACATTCATGTAATTTAGGAGCGTCCTTATCTATAGCGAATAAGGTCCGTTATTGCCAACTCACGACCTGCGTTTGTGTTATATCGTTGAACAACCAAACCAACTATGACATTGAAACTTGGCGCGTGCCGAATAGCGGAAGAAAGTTTTATATAATTACCTACTGTAAATTATTTTTTCTTGCTCGGAGGTTTTTTTGTAATTGATAGTGTGACGATATGAAGTTTTTAAAAAGTTTTTGGATGCTGTGAGTCTCATAGTTTGATTAACCATGAAAATATCCTGAAAGTTTATATTTCGTATGTATGATAAACCCCCCTCTCTACAGCTGTAATTTAGATTTCGCGTGGTGGACCCATTGATATTGTACAAAGACTAAATTCTTTCAGAAAGGGGCTTTCCACACAAGGGGGCCTTATATACTAAATCCCTTTACGAGGGTAAATGGTTTAAACACTCACGTTAAAGTTCAATTTTACGTCCTGGACGGGTCCTCCGCGCTCGACCCGATGACACCCGACTCACCCCTGGTTCATGGGAAGTCAACGTCCTCCAACGCTGACCTTCGTCGACCTCAGCACGGAGATCTTCGACAAACGACCAGCCCACCCAGCAGTTTGCAGAAGTAGATTTCTAAACGCGACCCTATAACCCTGGGCTAGCCCAACCCGTTAAAGATATCACGATTTCTGTAACGTGGTAAAGAGAATCGTTTCCCATCACCTTCCACTATTATCGGATTTACGAAACTTTTCGCGTACACTTCGCGAATCACAATTAATACTGATTAACTGGTTTATTTTTCTATTTTAAGTGTCTATTTCCTTAAAATATTAAAACACATAACCTTTGCAACTCTGGTTGTCGTAAAACACAATATGTCCGTCTCACTATTTTTGACAATTCACCGGAAGACAACTCGTGTTGCCATATCAATAAAATAAAATAACTTGACACATACAATGTGCGTTCCGATACGTTTTAAAGCGAACACGTAGATCTTCTTTCAAAAGACCCTTGTACCTTACGATATCCGTTTTCCTCGGGTTGCGTCTGGGCAGAATTCTAGTTATGTGGACGCCTAATTTGTAGCAGATTCGCCTATGGTCCGAAAAAGAGGGTTCCACAGACACATGCCAATTGGTAACCAGCTTCGAGGCCGTTTCCGTGGCTAGGGTGATGTCTACTATTATTTGGAATCTGGAGGTGACAAAAGTTGGTTCAGAGCCCTTTTTTAGGACTGTAAGGTTAGTTGAGAAGAGATAAGATACTAGGTCCTCACCTCTTTTGTTGGGTGTTTTTGGGTGTTTTGTTGTTGTTCGCTGCCCCAGATGCGGTGGTGACAGTTAGAGTCTGCCGACACGATCAAGTCCAGTCCACTCCGCTCGCAGTGCTGTATCAGATCTGCCAGCTCCCTAGTGGGCACGTCCTCATCACCAGGTAGGTAGGCAGACGCCAGCACTACGGTAGCGTAGCCTCCCCCACAGGCCTGAACCTCGAGCCTGATCGTTGTCAGATCTCTGGAACAGAATTGAGTTAGAGGCACAGCATTCAAGTGTTGTGGGACATAGATACATGTCCGTGGGCTCTGCACGGAGGTATTAAGTATTAATTTACCTCCGGTGTTGCTGAGGCCGCATATTCTGTCAGCCCTGATCCATGGCTCCTGTATCAGGGCAATAGTTTGTTTGTCAACCTCCAGCGGGCGGCGTAGCGTGGCTACTGCTACCTGCTTGTGCTGGAGGTTGGTTTGGATGACGTTAGTGGGAAGGGTGAATAGGAGAGGATAAGAGAAGGCTGTCTTCTGAAGTCCTGTTCGTCACCTCTTCCACAACGTCATCGTGGTGAGGGTGTCCTTCGGTGGGTTGCAGCTCTACTTCCATCTCACCGCTGCTCCCCTCCGTCGGTTGCTCGTACTGTTGTGCAACCACTGAGCTGTTTTGTCTGTCACCTCAGGAATAAACAACCCACATTTGACCTTGGGTGTTAGATCCCTGAAGCTGACGACCTCGTAGCACGTACCTGGGTACGGCAGAATCAGCGTTGCTACGGTGCGTTTCAGCCAGGCCAGAGACCCGTCATCCTCACACCATAGTCTGAGGATGCCCTCATTCCAGCTGGGGCGCCCTCTGAACGTCGGTACGTCAGATTTGTTGGAGTTGGTAGCCTCAGAACAAACTTCACCGATTTTTGTCAGGAGTTCTGCCTGAAGGTGAAGTGCTGCTTCTGCTGTAAGGTCGCGATTGGGGCTGATTCTGACCGCTACGCTCAAGTGCGAATAGCTTCCGCGTAGCTCAAATCTTTGGTCCGGTCTATCCTGAGCCGTTTGGCGTCGTTCCCCGGGGAGACGGTCACGTCAAGGCGGTCCTGGCGTCGCTGTTTTGCCATGCGTGGCTCATGGGACCCCACGGGTGCCGTGCCGCGGCCGCCTCCGGGAATGCCTTCACCAGCCTTGTGGAAGACCGGCCTGCCCTTCTGACCTTTACGGCCCACCTACTTAGCTGGCATAGCTTTATGGGACTTGCTGTGGCTTGAGGTGTTGTTTGAGGGACCAGAGATGATCTGCTTGTTACCCTGTGACAGGACAGTCTTCTCACTGAACGGCTTCGGTTTCCCCGTGCCACCATCCGCCCGCCCCGTCCCAGCAAACCCCGCCCTGGCAGTACTTTGCTGGTACATTGTTGTCAGTATTGTTTTTTTTCCCGTTTTCAATGTTTTTGGGACCGTTAAAATTCATCCCTACCGGTCCTCACCGTCCTCGGAGCCCGCAACGTTCACTAAGGTGACACCAGGAAATCTCCACAGGGATATAGGCTCCCTACCTAAACCTGCCTAGGTGGGAATTACTTAGGGGCCCTGCGGGTTTGGCGTAACGGAGTTGTACACGAGACGGTTGGGCGTAAGGACGCGCCAGCTGGCTGGGCTAAGTGTTCGGTTGCTAGTGACCTGGGAAGGATCGCCCGCTCGCCTCACACCCCGTACACTGCCGTCTGCATACCCCTCCGGACAGGAGCCTCGCCCGTCTCAGCTTAGTCCGCCGAAGCCGGAGTATTCCGATTACCGCACGGCTAGCTACACCGTGGGCACCGTTTGTGATAGTACGCTGGACCAAAGAAGGAGTGTTGCTGTATACGGACTCTGACTTGGAACGTATTAGGCTCAGCCCTCCAGGTTACCTTTGCACCATCTACGGTGGTCAACTGCGCACGGAATGGAACGTTGCAGCCTCTGCACCAGTAGATGCAGGGGCTGCAACATAACGCAGGAGTCTCGTTTTCCAGGTCATGTGTGGGGTGCGGCCATGCATCTGTAGTGTGAGTGGTAGTGTTTGTGTAGTATTTATGTCTGTATGTGTTTGTGGGGGTTGTGTCACCCTTAACCGGGCTTGGGACCGGCACCATACCGGCCCTTGCAGGCCTGCATGTGACTGCTGGCACAAGAAAGAAAAATGCGTGCACAAGGAAATCAAAGCAGCAGTGCAGTGAAAGGCATGCAAAAGCAAGCATCGAGGCGGAGTTCACATGAAGAGCTCGTTCAGGTGGTTTTGATAATCTGCGTCGCTCTTTGAGAAAACCAAAAAATCGTCGAGGTATGTATAACAGAACTCAAGTCCTGGCGTCATTTCATCGACAAACCGTTTAAAAGTTTGACCAGCGTTGCGTAGTCCGAAGGTCATATACGGAAATTCATATAATCCAAAGGGTAATGTGATTTACGTCTTTGGAATATCCCCAGCACTGACAGGGATCTGACTGTAAGCTTTTACAAGGTCCATGGTTGAAAATACCGTACAACCAGTTATACTGTGCGTAAAATCGTGGATATGACGTATAGGGTAACGATCTGGTACTGTTCGAGCGTTGAGCATCCTATAGTCGCCACATGGACGCCAGCCGTTATCTTTCTTTGGAGCAAGGTGTAGAGGGGATAACCAAGGACTGCCTGGTGGCCTGGCCGTTCCACTCTTCATCATGGATTCAAATTTCTGCCGAGCAATCTTAAGTTTGTCTGGAGCTAGACGACGAGCTGGTGTAGCAACAGAAAGAAAGAAAATGAAAAGAAAGAAAATGAGATTTATTGATCACACATAAACAAACACACAAACTATTTTAAAATTAAAATTCCTTAAAATACTTTACATTAAAGAAAACAATAGATTGAATATTATAAAACTATAAATGTGACAAAAAGGGGCAGACTCAGCATCTGCTGTGAGCTGCAGAGCAGCAACACAGCGCTGGTTTTCAGCCAGTCCCTGTACACGCACTAAAAAAAAAACATTTTTGCGAGTAGCTATTTACTAATACTATTAACTAAATATATTAAACATATATATTAATTGAATTGGCTACTATTATATAACAAAATAAAATAAAACTTATACATATTATGCCAAAATAATGTCAAGGTTAATGATAGGGTTCTTTTAATGTGGATAATTTAAGCAAGATTTTGTGTATCAACAACAGGAGGTCCTGGTGTCGTCTTTATGTGGTGCACTGTATTGTGCTTGTGCACACGTTCGGTGCCGGTGGGCCTGTTGATTTCAGGGTACTTGCTCAGGATGCTGTGGTACTTTTTATCGCCAGTCATGACCTTCACTGAAGAAATCGTATCTGTATGGTGCTGGCAAAGCTGTAGCCGAGAGAGTGGTAGTGTTGTCGATTAAGCGCTGCTTTCTGCAGTCAACGACGAGATCATAGTAGGAAAGGAAGTCGACTCCAATGATGGCTTTGGTGACGTCAGCGACAATAAACCGCCAGGTGAACTCTCGGCGAAGTCCAAAGTCCAGTTTAAGGTGAGCGACTGCTATTGTTTTTTAATCCTGCTATAACGATTTTAACCTATCTATGTTTAAGTATTTTGTTTGTGAAATATGCTTATTAAAATTGTATTTTTTTAAATAACTATATCATGCAAAATGCCCGACTTTTCAAGAATTCAGGCTTATCGGTAACTCCTTTTATGAATGGGAAAGCACTGGAAGATAGAAAAAACCTTAACATAAGACTCCATGCAGCGCGTCAAAATGGTAAACATGCTGTTATACAAAATGGCAAATTATTTATTGACGGGGCACAAGATAATCCTGAAATATCTACTACTTACCATTCTCAAAATCCATCTACCAGCCAGAACCAAAGAAATACCGAAGACAACCAAAGTCCTAATCACACTATAAGTAAAAATACTAAAATAAATGCAAGCTCAACACAGCAAAAATTTTTTCGTTGAAGAATTTACAATATTTTGTCAGAATACCCAGAGTCTCAAAAACAAACAGCATATATTAGAATCCTATTTATCCGACAATAATTTCCAGGCGATCCTCTTATCAGGGACTTGGAAACCAGAAGAAATGTCAAACCTTATAAATATACAAGGATACCGCTTTACAGCCTCATTTAACCGCCGTGAGCATGCGGGCGGAGGAGTAGCTATTTTATTGCCTGAACTTTTGCATTTCACCGAGAGACCTGACATAGCTAAGTTATCTATAGAATATATAATAGAATGCTGCGGAGTAGAACTGCCTCAATACAATGTTATTCTTATTTGTCTGTACAGAGCTGATCGCGAAATTGAGGTTTTTTCTTAGAGAAGCTTTTAGTTAAATTAAAACCAAAGTAACAAAACAAAAAAATTATAATAGGAGGTGATTTTAATATAGATATGTTGATTAACTCCAAAAACTCTGAAAGACTTACGAACCTAATGTTAAGTCATAATTAATACCAACTCATCAAATCCCCCACTAGGGTCACTAGCACTTCATCTACTTGTATTGATCTATTATTTACGAACCAAAGAAACTATCAGGACATAGTCGTAGAGGAAAATGGACTTTCCGACCATAGAAGTGCTCTATAAAAGTTCCAAACAAATTGCTCTTCTCGTTTACAAGAACAAAACTTTGTAATGAGAAGAATATTTAGTGAGGAAAATATGCAATCTTTTAAAAAGTCCGTGGTAAATATAAAATCGGACTATTTACTCCAAGAGTCTCAAACGATAAACCAAAGCTATGATATTTTCCATGAAACGCTATGTTATGCTCCAAATAAACACATACCAATAACTAGAATAAGAATTAAACGAAACCACACAAAAACATGGCTTACAAAAGGGCATAAACAAGCATGCAAAAACAAAAGATTACTAAAAATTCTTGTTGATACATCTAATCAAAATTTAATATTAAAATCTTACTTTAAAAAATATTGAAAAAATCTTAAAAATATGCATCAGATCTTCAAAAAAGAAAAATTTTATGAATCTAATGAACAAATCTCATAATAAAACTAAAACAATGTGGAAAATAATAAAACAAATTACCTCTAAAAATAAATCCATTGAAACAAAAAACATATCATTAAATTTCAACACTAAAGTCATTGAATCTCCTGATCTGATAGCGAACACCTTTAATGAGTACTTCGCATCGGTCGGAGAGAGCGCGTCATCGTACCCCGCGCCTCCGCCGCCGCCGCCACTATCAAACGCAGTGCACAGAGAGGGAGCGAGAGGCCGACAGCCGCCTGTGCACTCGATGTACCTCGCACCAGTTACAGAGCGAGTAGTTTATCACACCGTTTGTAGCCTAAGCAACAAAAAGAGCTCAGGAGTCGATGAAATTCCTACAAGTTTAATTAAAAAATGTATATATTATTAGCTATTTTAAGCTTTTTATTTCTTTATTTTGAGAAAATAATTAAAAAATATTGTTTTTTCGAAATATATTTCGGCCCACTTTGGGGCCGGCATCAGTCGAATAAATGACAAATCTAATGACGTTTGTTAATGACATAAAAATATATACAATCTTATGACTACTTAATCTACTTTATTACATAAACAGAACAAAAAAAAAATTTTAAAACCTAAACAATTTTGGTTGAAGGGGTCCATCTTGCTATTTTCGGCCGTAACATCCCGATATTTGTTTAGGATACCAGGGATAAGACGTACCGAAAATCGCAAGATGGCGCTGCTTTTTATGGCACCTTGGTCTTAAGTCTGGTCTGAGTCTGGTGTCAGTAAGTAGTTTTAGTCTGTCAATGTTGTTTATTGAGTCCCGGTCCGTAGTGCGCACCAAGTGACCATATGTAGGAGCATTCCCATGTTCTCAATTTTATGTCTGTCAATGGTGGGTTAAATGATTTTATGACTCTGACGGTGAAGCAGTTATTAAAACTTTGGTTATGGGAGCGGACATGGATGGGGATGGGGAAATTGTTATTTTGGATGGTTGATGTGTGCCTGTGTTGGTTAATGCGGATGTGTAATTCATTTCGAGTTTCACCTACGTAGAATGCCGAACAGTGTCTGCATTCTAGTAGGTAAATGCAGTTCTGTGTTTTGCAGTTGGTGTTGGGTTGAGTTTTGTATGTATTTGTGGAGTGGTGTGTGTTGATCTGTGTGTTTGTGTTAATGATTGCGCATGTTTTGCACCGTGGTCGTCGGCATGGTGATGTGCCAGGAGATATTGTGATATTGACATTTTGTTGTGGTTGCTGTTTCGTTTTTGTGAGTAATGATTTAAGGTTTGGCTTTTGTCGATAGCATATTTGTGGATTTCTGGGGATTAAGTTTTTTGTTTCGTTGTTTTGTTGGAGAATGGGTAGATGATCAGTGATAAGTGTTTTAAGTTTCTGGCTTCCGTGAAAATATGTCGTGATTAATCGTAGTTGGTTAGAAGAAGTATTGTTGTTGTTACAGTTGTTGGTGTTGTTGTTGTTGTTGTTATTGTTGTTGTTGTTGTTGTTGTTGTTGTTGTTGTTGTTGTTGTTGTTGGTGTTGTTGTTGTTATTAGTATGGTGTAATCTTGGTCTATTGAAGATGTGCTTTCGTAGGAACTGATCAGGGTAGTGTCTCTTGAGAAGTCCACTGTGTATTTTGTTCTGGTAGATATCGAGTGCGTTTTGTGTGTTTCATATTCGACGACCACGGAGCGATAGTGAATATGGTATCGATTTTTTTGTGTGTGGTGGATGACAGCTGTGGTAGTGAAGATATTGCATCTTGTTCGTTTCTTTGAAGTGGACTGAAGTGTATATGTGGTTATTGTCAGTAATGGTGATGTCAACGTCTAGGAATGTGATTGTGTCGGCAGAGATGGAATGAGTGAACTTTAATGGGCTGCAGTTGTAAAGTCTTTCCAGGAAGGTAGTCAGTGAGTTCCTGCTGTGTGGCCAGATCATGAATATGTCGTCTATAAACCTTCTCCACACCAGTGGTTTATGAAGTTCGGATAATAAGAAAGTACTTTCGACAGAAGCCATAAAGATATTCGCTTAGCTTGGAGCCATCCGAGTCCCCATAGCAGTGCCTTTAATTTGGTGGTAGTATTCGTTTTTGAAGGTGAAATAATTATTTTTTAGGGTTAATTCTGCCAGGTCTGTTAGGAATTTGGTTGATGGTTGATGAAGAATGGGGCGTTTATTTAAATAAGAGCTGAGAGCAAGTAGGCCGGTGTTATGTGGAATGTTGGTATACAATGAAACAGCGTCTATTGTAACCAGTAGTAAATTTTGATCTGTTGGAAGTTGAAGTGAATGTACGATATCGAGGAAGTGATTTGTGTGTTTTATGTTTGATTCTAGGTTTTGAACAATGGGTTGTAGGTGATGGTCAACGAAAGTGGAAATGATTTCTGTTGGTACATTGTATGATGCCACTATAGGCCGGCCCGGGTTATTTTTTTTATGGATTTTAGGCAGCATATAGAAATGAGGGGTTCTCGGATGGCTCGGTATCATCAGTTTTATGTCAGCTTCCGACAATCCTTCGTTAATACCCTTAGTGTGGAAAAAGTCTTGGACAATGTCCACGATCTGGCTGCAGGGATCACTTGGTGTGCGTTCTTAAAATGTTGAGTCAGTTAATTGTCTAAGTCCCTCGTTGTCATAGTCGTTTTTATTGAGGATCACTGTTGCCGATCCATTATCGGCTGGTAATATAATAATGTTCTCGTTTTTTTGAAGTTTACAGATTGATTTTCGTTCTTCAAAAGTGAGATTGTCTGTATTTGTCTGTAGACTTCTAATATATCTGTCGTCATATAATCTTGACAGTATATTGGTCATAAAAATTTCTATAGGATGATTTGCGGGAATCTGTGGTGGTTCATTTGAAGATGGGGGTTTAAATTTAATTAGGGCTGAATGTGTGTTGTCAATATTTTGATGGGGATGTGTACCCCAAAAGTGTTTCCATCTTAATTTTCGTCCAAAGTCAACAAAGTCGTTAATTAATTTTATGCGGTAAATTTTTTTGGTAGGACAGAATGATAGTCCCTTGTTTATTACAGCTTTGTCGGTGGGAGATAAATAGACTGAAGATAGATTTAAGATATGGTTTTCTTCAGATTGTTCCTTAGTTGTAATTGGTGGAGGTGGGGGTATAGAGAAAGGGTTCGATAGGTCTGTCGGACTTAGATTGAGGTTTGGAAGTTCAGTAATTGAATTGTTATTAATAGGTAGTTTTATATTATTTTGCTTATAATATGTTTGTAGATTGAAAAGCTTTTTTGCAAGCCTGACGTTTTCCATAAAAAGATTGGTGTTGGCTTTAAATAGTAAATTTTGAACAGGGAGAAAGAGATGTGGGTATGCTATAAGGGTAACTTTCAGGAGAGCGTCTAGATTATTTTTATAGTGGATACATAAAAGGGAATATTGAGTATAAAGAACGTATGTTATTTTGAAGGCATTACTGTTGTTTGTTAGGGTCATGTTGTGTCTTATTATTGGTGGCATTGTGTGAAGCAGTATTTTTGGAATGAGCCCCTTTGGAGCTGCACCAATTTCTAGGCATTTTCTTAGAAATATTAGATGAGTGTAGTACTGTAATAATTTTTCGATTGTAGTTTTTATTTTGTTATATACCTCTTTCATATTATTTGAGGTTTAATTAGTCGTAGATAAGCAAATCTCAAAGTTTCTTTTAATTTGACTCTTTGGGTATAAGTGTCAATTTTTGACTATGACAGGGGTCTGTTCTAGATTCTTTCTGACTGTTTACCCTTTTATGGTTGAGATTCCTGGTCCAGGAGGATGGGGTTTGTTTCCAAAAAAGTAGGCAAGCTTTTACACATATTGGTTTATTTGCTACCCTACTACGAGGGGTTGCCACAAAAATGAGAAGTTTTGGAACTACAGAATATAAAACATTTTATATTCAAAGATTCTGCATGGATCAAACGATACCGCGATGCAATCTACGAGTACCGCCCTCCTTTGGGGAGAAATGGAAACTATTAGTACAAACATGCCGCCCACCAAGGACAGATATGGCCTTAATTACCGCCCACCATGACACAATGTATTTATACAAACAAATTACTAATCTACTAAAGTTTGAAAAGATTACATGAAAGAAACACATTCACATGTTCACCTTAAAAAAAATACAGTAACTTAATCACAATAATATGAAATACAGGTGAAACATGCACATAAACCTTAAGACAAAATAGGCAAAACAATACATTTTGATACAGGTCTCTTAAATTTAGAATTTTTACATCTTAGTAAAACAACTCTTGTGACCTTATCTGGACCAGGGAATTTCTCTTCGATAATGCCATACAACCATTTAGAAGGTGGAAGATCATCCTCCTTTATTAAAACAACATCACCGATGTTTGGTTCCGGAGTGATCCTGGACCATTTGTGTCTTTGATAAAGTGTTGTGAGGTATTCCTCAGACCATCTACGCCAAAATTGTTGCATACGATTTTGGGTCAATTGCCATCTTCTCAAATTGCTACCACATCGATCTTCATAATTATAATCAGGTGCAACTACCAATGGTTCACCCACAAGAAAATGACCAGGAGTAAGTGGTGCAGAATTATCCTGGCTGATTGATGATCTGTACATAGGCCTCGAATTCAAACATGATTCTACTTGTGACAACACAGTTGAGAGTTCCTTGTACGTCAAAGTGGACCCATCAAGTAATTCACCTTAAGTAGCCACTTTGGACCTTGCAGCCACATTTCGTGTTTCATAAATTCCTTGGGGCTTAATCCCCTAGAAGCGCAGTCTGCAGGGTTTTGTAATGATTCAACGTGTGACCACTGATCGTTATCTAAGATCGAGAGAATTTTTGATACCCTATTTGCTACAAAGGTTTCCCAGCGATTTGGATGTCCTGTCAACCAATCCTAAACAATAGTAGAATCGGTCCAAGCACGTATCTTTGATCGCTCTATTCCCATAACTGAGGAGATTTCTGCCAGTAGTGTAGCAAGAAGCTCAGCTCCACAAAGCTCTAAACGAGCAATAGATACCTGCTTTACAGGAGCCACTCTTGTTCTTGCTGTCAGCAAACTGAGTTTTACTACTCTGTTCTTATCTACAACACGCAAATAAGCCACTGCAGAATAAGCATCTACTGAAGCGTCACTAAAACCGTGGATTTCAACGTCCATTTCATTTCCGTTTGTGTGAACCCATCTAGGCACGATGAATTCATTGAGACATTGTAATTCATGCCTAAAATTTGTCCACTCTTCCAAAAGAGGAGATGTAATAAGTTCGTCCCAGGTGAGACCGGCAAGCCAAAGCTTCTGTATGAAGATCTTTGCTTTGATTATTACTGGTGCCGTCCACGCAAGTGGATCAAAGAATCGAGAGATGTCAGACAGAACACATCTTTTGGTGATTTTTCCTTCAAGTTATGGTAGTTTAACCGTGTACTTAAATGCATCTAGACCTATGTCCCAGATTAAACCAAGAATTTTTATAACTTCATCTGACTTAATTTCTAGATTTCTATCTGTTCTCTCTGTCTCTCGGATCTCTTTCATAAACTTTGGACTATTACTCGCCCACTTCTGTAAGTGAAAACCTGCTCTACCTAGCAACTCGGTGATTTCATGGTGAATTTCAACGGCTTCTTCTTCCGTTATGCAACCGGACATGAAATCATCCATATAAAAATCTCGCTGAACTCGTCCAGCAGCCTTTGGAAAATCTTTTCCATCATCTTCAGCAACTTGTTGTAGGCTTTTGACTGCGAGATAAGGCGCAGATGCGACACCAAATGTAACCCGTAATATCTTGTACTCTGTGATTTCATCATCTGGATTTTGTCTCCAAAGAATACGTTGATATTTAGTGTCTTCTGCATTGACCTTAACCTGCCTATACATTTTTATGATGTCTGCAACAAAACAAATGGGAAAGGTACGCCAATTCAAAAGAATGTGACGCAACTCTGGTTGCAATCGAGGTCCTACTAACAGGTCATCGTTCAAAGATCTACCATTTTGACCTTTGCACGAGGCATCAAATACTACACGATACTTGGTTGTAGTTTTGTCCTCGCGAACCACTGCATGGTGAGGAAGATAAACGCAATCAGATCTAGTTAACTCCTTTTTATCATGGATTGGTTCCATGTGATTCAACTCAACATATTCGTTCATAACCTTTGAGTATTCTTCCTTCAATTGTGGATTCTTGTTCAATCTGTTCTCCAGCAACAGAAATCTTTTCCGCGCAATAGCTTTGAAGTTTCCCATTTGGCAACCAGGGTCACTATCTCTAAAAGGAAGACGCACAACAGAGCGACCACTCTCGTCTCTAGTTGTGTTGGATTTATAGTGACTCTCGCAAAGTTTATCTTCCATCGATAAAACTTTACGCGGTACATCAGTTTCAAGCTCCCAAAATTTACGAAGCAATTAGTTGGTAGAATTGTCCTGAACATGCAAACTGATGATATTATTATTGGAAGAGTGATCAACAACCTCAGTACGTCCTGAAAGAATCCAACCAAGTTGAGTGTTCTGAGCCGTTAAATTACCTGGTGAATTCCTGAGCAAACCATATAATGGGATTTGTCCGTATATATCTGCTCCCAATAATAAATCGATTTTGTTGGGTGTATTATACCCTGGATCGGCCAGAACTAGTCCTGACAACTCTGACCAATCTCTTACTTCAAATTTCTTTGATGGCAATATCGATGACAAACGAGTCATGACATATGCCTGAACATCGCAACTGAACGTCGTGCAAATGGACTGTATTTTGAAATTGACCATAGATTTAACTGACACATTAAGTTGATCTCCACCCAAACCAGATACTAAACCTCTAACTGAGCTTTTAGGAAGCCTTAATTTTTGAACAGCATCCTCTGTGATAAATGAAGCTTCTGATCCCTGGTCCAATAAAGCTCTAAGAGTGTAAATAACAACTAACGCAGTAGCTAATAGAACTTGAGCAGTTGATTTAATAACACCATTAGAAAAATGTTCGCGCAACACTCAAATTGAACGCGCTTCGTTCACAGTGTTCTAATCTATTTTTGGAAACCGCTAACGGCGGTGTAATCATTTTGTTTGTTTTTAATTTTGTTCTTCTTGTCTATGATTTTTGACAGAAATGACTTGTTAATTTTGCTCCCCGGGGTTTTCATTGTGAAAAGGTCGCCTGAAAAGTTTTAAGAGATTCTTGCTTCAGGGACATGTGTGTGTAAAATAAGGTCTTCTAGTGAAACCGTGTTGGGGAATTGTGCTCGTAGAAGCCGGGCTAATTCCAGGAAAAGACTTTGATGATTGCGTCAGTTGGTGACACGTAAGCAGCATTCGTGGCCACATTTCCTTGATTTCCTGCTGATCCCTGCCTTATAGTTCCCCTCCTCAATACCGGCCAGCAGCTGGACCAGCGAAGCGACCCCAGCAGTGGATAGCGAGAACCCCAGATTTTGGACTTCTGGAGGTACCGTGACGCAGTCAATAATTTACTGGATTTACGTAAGTGTCACGTATTATTTATTAATCTGGGTGAGGACTCTGTCTGCATACTAATTTCGTGCCAGGTATATGGTGTTTCTGATATGCTATGGGCCCTGTATAGAATCCCGTATATTTAGTTTGGCCGGACAGGGTCTTCCATACATTTTGTTGGTAGCATAACGCGTTTGAGTTGATTATTATCAACATTCTCTGGTAGCAGAGCGCGGTTAAGTTGTTTAGTATCGGATATTAAACAACCCCGGACCAAGATATATTCTGTTTATATAGGTAGGTAGTTTGTAACCTTGCAACCTAAAGCGAGTTCAAATAGAATATTTTGTTATTTCTCATACTACAGTACTCGGACTGTGTATATGAATAGGTTTATGTAAGCTGGAAGGATATTAGGTATAGAATATTATTGTATTATGTATTGTGGATAAACATATAACTTTATTAGCGCTGTTTAGGCTGTTGTACACAGATTTAAATTGTAATTGTTAGACCTTGTTGGTGTAACTTTATAACTCGGTTGTTTGTGTTTATATAAGATATTTGGTTATAATATAATATAACGACCTATTGTAGGCTTGTTTGAGAGCACTGTTACAAGGCAGTTAGTTTATTTATATTAATAACATTTTGTATTTACCGAGTTACTGTGACAACTTGTTTGAGTGTATACATAGGGGCGCTTTGTGGTTTGTGACATTGTCAGTTCCGTCTTTAATTGTTTGTATTTCTCAATTCCCGGTCTACAATGTCGAAGACTTCTCCGAGGAACATCTTGGCCAGCAAGCTGCGCTGGTTTGTCAGCGTTCAAGGCTTGTTGGCTCGAGCTGATCGGGGCGATGCAGTCCTGGAGCGGTACTCACAGATGGAGCGTCGCCTCGAGAAAGCTGAGCAGGCGCTCATGGAGCTGTTGGACCAGGAGCTGCCACCGGAGGTAATGGCTAGCATTAACAGTGATATGGAGCAGATAATGGACATTTATAATGAGACTACGCAGGTGGCATGCACAATAAAGAGATTGCAGTCTGGGGGTCCGGATGTCAAGTTGGGACTACCAGTGGATGAATGGTCGTATCTGTTGGTACACATAATTTTGAGCAAGTTGCCGGCTGACTCTCGCTCACGGTTTGAACGTGAGATGGCAGAACGGGACGGCAGTGCCTTGCCTAGCTTTACGGAATTAATGAGATTTTTGGAGTTTGAAGCTAGGGCTGTGGAGTCGTCTCCGTTGGAAGTGGCGCCACCTAGCGGGAGCTTGGGAAGATCCGCTGGCACATCGCGACGCAGTGACGCCCAGGGAGTGCCGCCGTCCCGGGGACGTGTGGCAGCTCGCTTGGCTGCGCTGACTGCTGCCGTGGGGGAACCGACATGTCCTCAGTGTGGGCGTTTGGGACATGCTTTGCGGAGGTGCCCTGAGTTTGCTGAGCTGCCGGTCAGCGAAAGGCGGTGCTTGGTAAAAGCCAAGCGCTTATGTTTCCATTGCATGGAAGATCATTTCGCGCGCGATTGTTCCAAGCAAGGTACTTGTTCTGCATGTGGAAGAGCTCACCATTTACTGCTGTGTGCTAACAGGTCTGGTGCGCCGGCTCCGGCACCGCAGCGCGGACCTGCTGCGAGAGGGGGAGCAGTCTTCACGTCGCAGCACCAGCGTCGCGCTACGGGCGGGGGAGCAGCCTCACCGTCCGCACAGCAGCCATGTCCGTCGAGGGGCCCTCGTCCAGGACGAGGCGCGCACCCGTCGGAGTGGAGAGAGAGTTCTCGGGTGAGTCATGCACACCCTAATAATTTTGAGGAGCATGCACCTGCGGTACAGGGCTATACTGCGGGCCCGGCTAGGAGGCCCTGGGGTTGGGGGTACTCCACAGGTGAGGGGCCCATTCAAAATTATGGAAGTGGTCCCCATGTTTCTGCAACTGCGGGCCCGCCCCGGGACTCTTCGAGGGAAGAAGGCCCTACGGGCGGGGGCTTCACTTCACCGGTTAGTGGACCTCAATTTCCCGCGCCAGTGCCGGCGCCCACTGGAAAGGAGTATAGTCGGGAGGAGCCGCAGAGATACTCGCCGCCGTCTCATGAGTACCCGCGGGTAGAGTATCACCCACCTTATTTTAGGTATGGGAGAGCGGCAAGCTACGCCCCCCCTAGGATGGCGATGTGTACTCGCTCACCATATGTAGGGCAGTGGGTTCACCCTGGGTTGGCGAGGCCGAACAGTCAATAGCTAGCCTGCCACTCTACTAGCGCAGAGCCGAGGACGGTTCTGCTGCCCACTGCAATAGTTTGCATATGGGGTCCCCGTGGAGATTCGGTTAGGGTAAGGGCTCTACTGGACTCAGGGGCACAAGGGTGTATGGTGACAACACGGATAGTTGATATGTTGGGTTTGAACTTGGAGCCTTCTTCGGTGCCCCTTCTTGGTATTGGGGGTTTAGAAGTTAAACGTTTGGTAGGCCGAACTCATATAAGGTTTTCTTCGGTACGTTCCTCCACTTTGAGGATTGCAGCTGCAGCTATGGTTATGGACGATATCGTAGGCTGGCAGCCCTCCTCAGATATCTCCCCAACTATACTATCGCGTACGTCTAATTTAAATTTAGCTGATCACAGGTTTTATGTTCCCGGCCCAGTGGACGTCCTCTTGGGCTCGGATGTATTGGGATGGATTCTTTTGGGTGCCCAGAAGGCACTAGGCACCTCATCACTGTTGGCGGTGTCCACCATTTTTGGACATGCTGTCTTGGGACCAGTCTTCGATGACTACACTCCGGATGAGTCGAGGGTCGTCAATACAGCATCCCTGGCTAAGACGATGCAGCGGTTCTGGGAAGTAGAGGAGCCTCCCATGGTTCCGAGGGTGGACCCGGAACATGCAGAATGTGAGGCCTTTTTTCAAGCCAACACTACGAGGCTAGCTTCAGGGAGATTTGTAACACGGTTGCCTTTTACAGCATCCCCTCCTATTCTTGGACAATCCGGAGCACTGGCAGAGAAGCGACTGCTGGCTATGGAACGGCGCATGCAGCGTGACCCAGTGCTACGTGAGAAATATATTGACTTCATGCGTGAGTACGAAGCACTAGGTCATATGTCACCGGCTCGAGTAGATTGGAGCTCTACTGAGCATTACTTCCTACCTCACCATGCAGTATTGAAGGCTTCTTCAGGAAAGCTGCGCACCGTGTTTGACGGGTCGGCGCCTACCTCAACAGGAGTCTCGTTGAATTCCTGTCTACACTCTGGGCCAAAGCTTCATCGGGATGTCATAGATATAATTTTAAATTTCAGAAGACATCAGGTGGTGTTTGGAGCCGACATTAAGATGATGTTCCGGCAGACTGTCATTCATCCTGACGACAGGCGTTTCCAGTTGATTCTCTGGCGGGAGCACCCAGAGGACCCAGTGACAGTCTACGAGCTCAACACCAACACATATGGTTTGAAATCAAGTCCATATATAGCTATAAGATGCTTATTAGAACTGGCGGAGCGGGAGAGGGCCCGCTACCCACGTGCGGCAGCCGTACTGACACGTGACCTCTACGTGGAAGACGTGTGTACTGGGGCCCAAACAGTTGAGGAAGCTCTTATACTCAGAGATGAATTAATTGCTATACTAGCAGCGGGAGGCTACGAGTTAAGAAAATGGTTATCGAATGAGCCCCGTCTGTTAGAAGGTATTCCAGAGGATCACCAACAGAACCCTAACCTGTTTGCTGAGGTGGACGATCCTAATATGATAGCGGTTTTAGGAACGAAGTATCAACCGGTAAATGATATTTTCACGTTTCAGGTGGAATTGAAACCAGAGAGAGTATGGTCGAAGAGGACCGTGCTGTCCACCATCGCTCGCATGTTTGATCCGAACGGCTGGATCAGTCCGGTGATCTTCTCAGCGAAGTGTCTGCTGCAACGGCTGTGGATCCTGGGCGTGTCGTGGGACGAGCCGCTCACCGGGTCTCCGTTGGACGACTGGCTGGAGTTGATTTCATCGTTCGAGGAAGTCAATCGAGTTGCCTTACCTCGCCGGATCTTGCCGCCAGGAAAGTATCACGCTTCTTTGCATGGCTTTTGTGACGCCTCCGAACGTGGATACGCTGCGGCCGTATATTTACGAACCGTAGATAGTCAGGGACACATCAATGTTGTGTTACTTCTAGCGAAAAGCAAGATTGCTCCCATACGTACTCGTCTTACTATTCCTTAATTGGAATTAAGCGGAGCTCATCTTTTAGCTAGATTACTGAATCATATATCTCGGGAGTTAGCTGCCAATGTTGATTTTCAGGATGTGTATGCATGGTCGGAAAGTCAGGTCGCGCTAGCATGGTTGCGCGCGGCTCCGCATACCTTAGAGATTTTTGTAGGAAACCGGGTTTCGAAAATTCAGAACATGGGTATTCATATTAATTGGAGGCATGTCCCAGGTGAATTTAATCCTGCAGACTGCGCATCGAGGGGCTGCACAGCGCCGGAGTTGGTGTCACATGCTTTATGGTGGGGTCCGGAGTGGCTCAGGGGACCTGAGTCTTCTTGGCCTGTTCAGCAAGTAGATAGGACGACCCAGATTTTGCCAGGGCTGCGTGTGCATGCTTTAGTTGCAGAGACCGATTTAGATCCTGATTGGCTGATTGGGAGATATAGTAGTTTGGACAAATTATTGGCGGTTACTAGTTGGAGTAAGCGTTTTATAAATAATTGTCGTAACCCCCGAGATAAACAGTTGTCGCCAGTGGTGAGTGCCGAGGAGCGTCGAGATGCACTGCTTCACTGGGTCAAGGTAGTGCAGGCGGACCGTTTCAAGTCTGAATTGCAGATCCTTCGCGATGAACGTGCCAAGCTGAAGGGAGCGGTCGCTAGATTAAATCCTTTTCTGGATTCACAGGGACTTCTGCGTGTTGGAGGTCGACTTCAGAAGGCGGACCTGCCATACGGAAGCCGTCATCCTCTGCTGTTACCCAAGGAGGGTCCTTTGGTAAAGCTTTTGGTATCTGACCGACATGTTTTTTTTTATTTTATTTTTATTTTTTATTTATTTACTAATAACTAAACAATATTATGACAGGTTAACCGAAAGCAATATTGTTAAAAATTAAAAAAGAAGAATCTGAAAACCTATGATCTTAACAAACATGAAAATATAAGCCACATAAAAAATATTAACTAAATCACTTATTACATATCATCTACTTAACCTATTTACATAACAAACACAGTGCTACTCTTGTAAAGTCAGTCAGCGAACAGTAAAAAACGTCAATATCTGTCTCCTGATCAATTTTATTCAAAAATCGGATAGCTCTCGTAACTGGTGCCTCCTTCAGCATATTTGTCCGCACGATAGGCTCATAGAACAGCTTGTGGGTTCTTGCTCTTTGGTAATTATTCGGCACAAACAGCCCTATCGACAGTAACACCTGTGGATTATCTTGTTTTCCACGAATAAGTTTGAAGAAATAGACTACTAGCGCCTGTTCGTAACTCTCATGCGGGACGCAATGCGTTATTGGCGATATTACAGCGGGAGTTTTGGATATTGTCTGCTCGCCGGGTAATTCGCAATGTAGTTTTCTCCTGCGTTCCTTGTTACAGACTGCGAGCCTCATTGATGCAGCCTCAGATGGGAGATCTGCCGGCTGACAGGATCACCCAGTCGAGACCATTCGAAGGAGTCGCCACGGACATGGCAGGCCCGTTCTCGGTCAAGACCTCCACTCTTCGTAATGCTCGGATTGTTAAGGCTTACCTGTGCGTATTTGTGTGCTTGTCCACCAAGGCCGTCCATTTGGAATTAGTGTCCTCGTTGTCCACGGAGGCCTTCGTTGCTGCGTTAGACCGTTTTGTTTCGCGTAGGGGTCTACCTTCATTGATCCGCTCTGACAATGGCACAAACTACCAGGGTACCGCAAACTATTTGAAAGATGTGTATAAATTTTTAGAAAATAATTGTGTTAGTTTAAGTCATATCTGCGCCCAGAGGGGGATAACTTGGCGGTTCAGCCCGCCAATTTGTCCACACTGGGGTGGGATTTTTGAAGCCGCCGTGAAGTCAGCCAAGACCCACCTCCGCCGCGTCATCGGGGAAACCATTTTAAGCTTCAAGGAGCTCGTCACTATGTTCTGTAAAGTTGAGGCCGTCCTCAATTCTCGTCCTCTCTGTCCCCTGTCATCTGATCCGAACGACCTCGAGGTCTTGACTCCTGGCCATTTCTTGATTGGGCAGCCTCTTACTGCCCTGCCGGAATACCCCTGGAGGGAAGAACGTACAACCCGGTTGTCACGTTTTCAAATGTTGCAACAAATGGGCCAGGACTTCTGGAATCGTTGGTCGTTGGAATATCTGCATTTGTTACAGCAGCGGGTGAAGTGGACAGACAGGACCGAACCTCCGAAAGAAGGAGACTTAGTTTTATTGAAGGATGCAAATTTGGCATCTCTACATTGGCGCCGGGGTCGCATTATCAAGTTAATATACGGTGGGGATGGGACTCCTCGTGTAGCTGAGGTGTTGGTTGGAGGTTCGATTTTGCGACGAGCTGTAGCAACACTCTCCCGGCTCCCGATTGATTGAGCTAGCGTTCTGATGGGGGCATCAGTCCGGAGCGGGGGATTGTTCGCGCAACACTCAAATTGAACGCGCTTCGTTCACAGTGTTCTAATCTATTTTTAGAAACCGCTAACGGCGGTGTAATCATTTTGTTTGTTTTTAATTTTGTTCTTCTTGTCTATGATTTTTGACAGAAATGACTTGTTAATTTTGCTCCCCCGGGTTTTCATTGTGAAAAGGTCGCCTGAAAAGTTTTAAGAGATTCTTGCTTCAGGGACATGTGTGTGTAAAATAAGGTCTTCTAGTGAAACCGTGTTGGGGAATTGTGCTCGTAGAAGCCGGGCTAATTCCAGGAAAAGACTTTGATGATTGCGTCAGTTGGTGACACGTAAGCAGCATTCGTGGCCACATTTCCTTGATTTCCTGCTGATCCCTGCCTTGTAGTTCCCCTCCTCAATACCGGCCAGCAGCTGGACCAGCGAAGCGACCCCAGCAGTGGATAGCGAGAACCCCAGATTTTGGACTTCTGGAGGTACCGTGACGCAGTCAATAATTTACTGGATTTATGTAAGTGTCACGTATTATTTATTAATCTGGGTGAGGACTCTGTCTGCATACTAATTTCGTGCCAGGTATATGGTGTTTCTGATATGCTATGGGCCCTGTATAGAATCCCGTATATTTAGTTTGGCCGGACAGGGTCTTCCATACATTTTGTTGGTAGCATAACGCGTTTGAGTTGATTATTATCGAGATTAAATTTTGATTACTCTCTCCTCTCTCTGAATTGTCTCTCTTAACAGGTTCAGGTTCAGTCGCTGAATTATGTGCAACAGAAAGAGTCTGATGCGACGAAACTGAATTTCCATATGGATGCAATAGAGAGTGATGACGTTTTCCTCAACGTCTACATGAAGTGCGAAGCTTGCATTTGGTAACAGAGTGTGAAGTTCCAAAACAGTTAAAGCATAACCTTGCCTTTTGTACAAATTCATGACGGGATGTGACGCATTCTTTACCAAATTTCTTGCACTGATAGAGCAAGTGATTTTCAGAGCAAAATGGGCAGGAAACAGTTGTAGTAACGTTGAATACTTTAGGTTTCACAATTTTCTCATATGTACGTGTTTCCTTTTTGTCATGTGGCTCTAGGAATTCCAACGCTCTAAATCTAGCTTCTAGAAATTGATTATACTCATTCAGCGTTGGTAATTCATCCGAATGATCGCTTAACTTCTGTTCCCATTGCTTCCGTGTTTCGCTATCTAACTTAAGGTTAGTGGGATGAATAATAATCAAATCCCAAGAATCGGTTCTCACACCTAAATTAGAAAGGGCATTCATACAATCATTTGTTGTGTCTAGTAGCTGCTTCACTCCGTTAGATGACTCCACTGTTAATGCCTTTTGACCCACCAATCTCGTGAGAATACAATTGGCTATGTAACGCTTGTTGCTATATCTCTTCTTCAGCTGATTCCAACATTTTTCATAATTCGCCTCTGTTATAGAAATATGTCTCAATAATTGTTCCGCTTCACCAGTGAGGTAGCTTTTTAAGTAATGTAGCTTCTGTACGCTAGCCAAGGATGTATTTTTGTGAATGAGAGACTCAAACAAATCGTGAAATGTGGGCGACTCCAAATATTTGCCCGAAAAAACTGGCAATTCAATCTTGGGTAATTTGACAGCAGTAGATTCCGGTTTGGCTTTATCATGTGGTGTTGTTGTGTGTTCTTCCGCGTTAATCAACGCTAATGCTGCCTTCATATCACTCTTGTAGTCTATGTAACTTTCCTCAACCTCGCCATACATATTAGTAGGAAAGTAACTTACAGACTTTTTTTCCGACTGTGACATTCCTTGAATTAATGTGCTATGATTTTCTTCAAATTTATCCCAAAAGTTTTCTAACATATCCAGTCGAGTTTCAATGTATGAAATCGTTACCCGACTCTTAGGTGACTTCTCGAAATTAGAATAATTGTTACTAATTTTGCTTTGAAGGTCCTCTTGAAGTAGTAGAATTCCCTCCATATTGATATGGAATATTGAAGATTGATCAACAATGCAACGAATATCAGAAAGTGATTGAAGTAAACAAATAAACTAATATTTTACGTAAGTATAGATACAGCTTTGTATTATATAAATATATATATATATATATTAAATATATTATTTACAACAAGTAAGTATATTATAATAATATTACATTACACTGAGTGTTTTCTTATTTATTAGGCAGTTCACAAATCAACTGTATTTATATTAAATTGTGAAAACTATAGGCTAACTTGCATTGCCATGTTATGTTAAGTTTCGATTTAAAGCTGTTTGTTTTCCTATCATAAATAAATAAATAAATAAATAAATAAATGATAAACTTCACCAACCAATTTCCAATAATTTGTATGTTTTAATGAGTGATTAGTAAGTACGGACAGATTTCTAAAGTCTCTTGATTATATCGTCAACATACGATCGAATTGAAAGTCAATGAAGAACACATTCGAAAATTTTACAAGTATTTTTAGGCACTTTGACTCTGAGCGAAATTGGGCATAGGTTCCCCGTCTTGTCGTTTTCGCACGAATTATTCTAAGTCCAAGATCAGAAGTTGAAATTTTACAAGTCCAAATTTTCCGATATTTTTCTAAGTTCTGATCTTGGTGTAAATAGAGTTCAAAGTACTTACAATTGTCCGGCACTGTACTTACGACGTTTTTGTCACTCACTTGAACGCGCTAACACACACACACAAACTTTTTTTTTGTGATATCCTATCCAGGGTCGAAGAACCATATGTTTACCCTTTTATGGTTGAGATTCCTGGTCCAGGAGGATGGGGTTTGTTTCCAAAAAAAGTAGGCAAGCTTTTACACATATTGGTTTATTTGCTACCCTACTACGAGGGGTTGCCACAAAAATGAGAAGTTTTGGAACAACAGAATATAAAACATTTTATATACAAAGATTCTGCATGGATCAAACGATACCGCGATGCAATCTACGAGTACCGCCCTCCTTTGGGGAGAAATGGAAACTATTAGTACAAACACTGACTCTTATTGCTAAGAACAAGGATGAACAATTTAAAAATGCTAAAAAATAAAGTAGTTTACAAAGTAAAATGAGGTAAAAAGGAGGAGTAAAAACCAAGACCAAGGTGCAATAAAGCGATCCACCTCTTTGTCGTGCTTGTCCTAGGAGTTATTGTCGGAAGATATTTTAGAAGAGCTCGATGCAACACATTTGGAATCACGCCGCTTTGTATTCCTGAGTGCAGCAACCGCATCAAGCAGGCCTCTTCTTCGTGTCGACACTGATCCGGAGCTTCAAGTGGCAGACGATATCGATACAAGGGACAAGTTTCAGTGATCTCCTCCAAGCCTATGTTAACAGATCCGTATTTTAAAGTCTACCACCTTGTGGTGGCCTACTTCAGAGACTCTTGTAGGAAAGAAGTTCGAGAGTATCTCTTGGTTGTAGTTGTGCAGTTCCACCAGTGTTCTCTGAAGTATAATAAATTGTTTGATGGTACAAAATATTGTCGCTTTTGCGAATCCACTTTAAATTAAAATATATATATTATTAGCTATTTTAAGCGTTTTATTTCTTTATTTTGAGAAAATAATAAAAAAATATTGTTTTTTCGAAATATATTTCGGCCCACTTTGGGGCCGGCATCAGTCGAATAAATGACAAATCTAATGACCTTCTTTAATGACATAAAAATATATATACTCTTATGACTACTTAACCTACTTTCTTACATAAACAGAACAAAAAAAAAATTAAAACCTAAAATGTTTTGGGAATTGGTTGGTTCCCACCAACTCCCGTATTTGATGTTAAGTAGGTTCGTTAGATCGTTGGAAGTATGAAGGATGGCAGGGTTTATTTATCCAAAACGATTAGCACATTTTTGAACTATTTATTTACCAAAATAAACATAGGAATCAATTTTTACAAAAGTCAAGTCAAAGATGGCAATCGACCTCTTTTTCTCTATGGCGTTCTGCTTTATACATATTTTTAACATCCTCTACACCCGAGAAGAATGATATAGGCACAAAAAACAATATTATGATATCATAGCATTTTAAATACAATAGGTCATACTCATAATTCTTTTAACTCTTAATCGCTCTTTTAATAACAACGATAACTTGTCTGTTTTAAATCTAAGATATATCGTGAATCTAGAATCACGTTCTACCAATTTATCAACTAAATTTAGTTAAATAGTAATATTATATTTATTTCAAATGCATACACTTGTCTTTATATATTTCTTTTCAAAAGTGAGACAGTAATGTAACGAGTTAAATTAACAAATAAGTTTTTAATCAAAATTGTGTTTTAAGTACGGTGCTTTTGAGTACGGTAGGTATGTGTTTGAGTAAGTAAAAATGAACATATTACAACAGATACCTACTTGGCATTTTAGAAACACGTCCTGAACGGGTTGTCTGCTCCACAGCGTTTTCATTTTCCCGCTCTACCTGCATAGGCGAAGTAACTGTCGTTTTCCTAGTTACCTGAGTAATCTTCTCCACACGACCAACTTTTTTCTGAGGAAACTCGACGTCAGGGTCGGAAACTTCAAGTTTATACAATCGTTGGAAAGGACGTACCTTATATCTTGATGAAGTTTTCACCCGCGCCGCTCTCTCAACGCCATCTCGACCTGAAAGTAGGTTAAGTAGTCATAAGATTGTATATATTTTTATGTCATTAAAAAAGGTCATTAGATTTGTCATTTATTTGACTGATGCTGGCCCCAAAGTGGGCCGAAATATATTTCGAAAAAACAATATTTTTTTATTATTTTCTCAAAATAAAGAAATAAAAAGCTTAAAATAGCTAATAATATATATATTTTAATTTAAAGTGGATTCGCAAAAGCGACAATATTTTGTACCATCAAACAATTTATTATACTTCAGAGGACACTGGTGGAACTGCACAACTACAACCAAGAGATACTCTCGAACTTCTTTCCTACAAGAGTCTCTGAAGTAGGCCACCACAAGGTGGTAGACTTTAAAATACGGATCTGTCAACATAGGCTTGGAGGAGATCACTGAAACTTGTCCCTTGTATCGATATCGTCTGCCACTTGAAGCTCCGGATCAGTGTCGGCACGAAGAAGAGGCCTGCTTGATGCGGTTGCTGCACTCAGGAATACAAAGCGGTGTGATTCCAAATGTGTTGCATCGAGCTCTTCTAAAATATCTTCCGACAATAACTCCTAGGACAAGCACGACAAAGAGGTGGATCGCTTTATTGCACCTTGGTCTTGGTTTTTACTCCTCCTTTTTACCTCATTTTACTTTGTAAACTACTTTATTTTTTAGAATAAGAGTCAGAAAGAATCTAGAACAGACCCCTGTCATAGTCAAAAATTGACACTTATACCCAAAGAGTCAAATTAAAAGAAACTTTGAGATTTGCTTATCTATGACTAATTAAACCTCAAATAATATGAAAGAGGTATATAACAAAATAAAAACTACAATCGAAAAATTATTACAGTACTACACTCATCTAATATTTCTAAGAAAATGCCTAGAAATTGGTGCAGCTCCAAAGGGGCTCATTCCAAAAATACCGCTTCACACAATGCCACCAATAATAAGACACAACATGACCCTAACAAACTACAGTAACGCCTTCAAAATAACATACGTTCTTTATACTCAATATTCCCTTTTATGAATCCACTATAAAAATAATCTAGACGCTCTCCTGAAAGTTACCCTTATAGCATACCCACATCTCTTTCTCCCTGTTCAAAATTTACTATTTAAAGCCAACACCAATCTTTTTATGGAAAACGTCAGGCTTGCAAAAAAGCTTTTCAATCTACAAACATATTATAAGCAAAATAATATAAAACTACCTATTAATAACAATTCAATTACTGAACTTCCAAACCTCAATCTAAGTCCGACAGACCTATCGAACCCTTTCTCTATACCCCCACCTCCACCAATTACAACTAAGGAACAATCTGAAGAAAACCATATCTTAAATCTATCTTCAGTCTATTTATCTCCCACCGACAAAGCTGTAATAAACAAGGGACTATCATTCTGTCCTACCAAAAAAATTTACCGCATAAAATTAATTAACGACTTTGTTGACTTTGGACGAAAATTAAGATGGAAACACTTTTGGGGTACACATCCCCATCAAAATATTGACAACACACATTCAGCCCTAATTAAATTTAAACCCCCATCTTCAAATGAACCACCACAGATTCCCGCAAATCATCCTATAGAAATTTTTATGACCGATATACTGTCAAGATTATCTGACGACAGATATATTAGCAGTCTACAGACAAATACAGACAATCTCACTTTTGAAGAACGAAAATCAATCTGTAAACTTCAAAAAAACGAGAACATTATTATATTACCAGCCGATAAAGGATCGGCAACAGTGATCCTCAATAAAAATGACTATGACAACGAGGGACTTAGACAATTAATTGACTCAACATTTTACGAACGCACACCAAGTGATCCCTGCAGCCAGATCGTGGACATTGTCCAAGACTTTTTCCACACTAAGGGTATTAACGAAGGATTGTCGGAAGCTGACATAAAACTGATGATACCGAGCCATCCGAGAACCCCTCATTTCTATATGCTGCCTAAAATCCATAAAGAAAATAACCCGGGCCGGCCTATAGTGGCATCATACAATGCACCAACAGAAATCATTTCCGCTTTCGTTGACCATCACCTACAACCCATTGTTCAAAACCTAGAATCATACATAAAAGACACAAATCACTTCCTCGATATCGTACATTGACTTCAACTTCCAACAGATCAAAATTTACAATACAATAAACGCTGTTACAATAGACGCTGTTTCATTGTATACCAACATTCCACATAACACCGGCCTACTTGCTCTCAGCTCTTATTTAAATAAACGCCCCATTCCTCATCAACCATCAACCAAATTCCTAACAGACCTGGCAGAATTAACCCTAAAAAATAATTATTTCACCTTCAAAAACGAATACTACCACCAAATTAAAGGCACTGCTATGGGGACTCGGATGGCTCCAAGCTACGCGAATATCTTTATGGCTTCTGTCGAAAGTACTTTCTTATTATCCGAACTTCATAAGCCACTGGCGTGGAGAAGGTTTATAGACGACATATTCATGATCTGGCCACACAGCAGGAACTCACTGACTACCTTCCTGGAAAGACTTAACAACTGCAGCCCATTAAAATTCACTCATTTCATCTCTGCCGACACAATCACATTCCTAGACGTTGACATCACCATTACTGACAATAACCACATATACACTTCAGTCCACTTCAAAGAAACGAACAAGATGCAATATCTTCACTACCACAGCTGTCATCCACCACACACAAAAAAATCGATACCATATTCACTATCGCTCCGTGGTCGTCGAATATGAAACACACAAAACGCACTCGATATCTACCAGAACAAAATACACAGTGGACTTCTCAAGAGACACTACCCTGATCAGTTCCTACGAAAGCACATCTTCAATAGACCAAGATTACACCATAATAATAACAACAACAACAACAACAACAACAACAACAACAACAACAACAACAACAACAACAACAACAACAACAACAACAACAATAACAACAACAACAACACCAACAACTGTAACAACAACAATACTTCTTCTAACCAACTACGATTAATCAAGACATATTTTCACGGAAGCCAGAAACTTAAAACACTTATCACTGATCATCTACCCATTCTCCAACAAAACAACGAAACAAAAAACTTAATCCCCAGAAATCCACAAATATGCTATCGACAAAATCCAAACCTTAAATCATTACTCACAAAAACGAAACAGCAACAAAATGTCAACATCACAATATCTCCTGGCACATCACCATGCCGACGACCACGGTGCAAAACATGCGCAATCATTAACACAAACACACAGATCAACACACACCACACCACAAATACATACAAAACTCAACCCAACACCAACTGCAAGACACAGAACTGCATTTACCTACTAGAATGCAGACACTGTTCGGCATTCTACGTAGGTGAAACTCGAAATGAATTACACATCCGCATTAACCAACACAGGCACACATCAACCATCCACAATAACAATCTCCCCATCCCCATCCATGTCAGCTCCCATAACCAAAGTTTTAATAACTGCTTCACCGTCAGAGTCATAAAATCATTTAACCCACCATTGACAGACATAAAATTGAGAACATGGGAATGCTCCTACATGTGGTCACTTGGTGCGCACTACGGACCAGGACTCAATAAACAACATTGACAGACTAAAACTACTTACTGACACCAGACTCAGACCAGACTTAAGACCAAGGTGCCATAAAAAGCAGCGCCATCTTGCGATTTTCGGTACGTCTTATCCCTGGTATCCTAAACAAATATCGGGATGTTACGGCCGAAAATAGCAAGCCCCCTTCAACCAAAATTGTTTAGGTTTTAAATTTTTTTTTTTGTTCTGTTTATGTAAGAAAGTAGGTTAAGTAGTCATAAGATTGTATATATTTTTATGTCATTAAAAAAGGTCATTAGATTTGTCATTTATTCGACTGATGCCGGCCCCAAAGTGGGCCGAAATATATTTCGAAAAAACAATATTTTTTTATTATTTTCTCAAAATAAAGAATTAAAAAATGTGCTATAGAATTACCCAAACTTACCAAACTAATTAACAAATCTTTTGATGAGGGTTGTGTTCCGGACCAATTAAAAATCTCACAAATTAAACCTATTCCAAAAAAAAACCAAAGCCAGCAAAGATTCTAGTAAATATTGACCTATCGCTCAACTTCCGTCAATTTATTTAAATAGTTTTTTAGAAAAACATAACATTTTACACGACAATCAACATGGCTTCAGAAAAAAGCAGTCAACTACATTAGCTGTATAAAAATACATACAAAAGGTGTTAAATTACATTATTAATAAAAATATTCCGTGAGTTTGCTAATAGATCTAACTAAAGCCTATGATAAGGTGTCCTATGACATTCTTTTGCATAAGTTATATAATTCTGGAATCCGAGGTAAAGCACATATTTGGTTTAAGTCCTACCTAAAAAATCGCAAACAATATGTGCAAATTGAATACAGCAATAGTGAAACTGGTGAAATACAATTGATAAAGTCCAAAAGTTGCAGACCATATTTTATAGAGTATAAACTGTTAACACTACCAGCAATCTATATACTAGAAACTGTTTTATTTGTAAAAAAACATATGCACTTATACAGACAAGTAAACGAGATAAACGACAGAAATACGCGTCGAAAAAACAAAATAGCTTTACCTAGACCTTACCTAACCATGTTTCAGAATGGCCCTAACTATCAATCCATAATCATATACAATAAATTACCGGACAACATCAAAAAAGAAGAATCATCAAACTCCTTTACAAAAAAGCTTAAGCAATTACTAGTCAAAAATTGTTATTACTCAATAAATGACTATCTAATGGACAAAACCATATAATTTCATAAAATTTTATTAAAGTTTCCTCAATTTCGCTGATCTTGCATACACTTTTATGTTATTTACAATTATTATTATTTTTTTTAATTCATAGTCTGCCAAATCAAAATACTTGTCATATGTTTTATCACAAAATATAAATGTAATTGTTGTGTTCTGACATGTAAAATCAAATATAAAATATGTACTTTATTTAATTATGTATACATTCAATTTAAATTTAAAAATGTAATTGCTGCGCCCTGACAGGGTAACATGTTATATATGTATACACTATTGATCACCTGTGTAATTTACATGTTTGCAAATAAATAAATATGAAAATAATCTTATGGCCCAGCACGATAAAATTAAATAAATGATTATTTATATATTACCCTTTTGAAGTTATAAATTACGATGCTGTTTTTTGTTTTCATTCAGTGTATTTCTTCTCACACACGGTAGGTGTTTAATTACCATAATAAACGCATATTTGTGCCATTTGGTGTTGCAACATTCGGGACGTGAAGTCCCGAAGGACGCCTCCTCTTCAAACAGATTTCCTCTCGCCTCGTCAGCGTGTCGGAAGACCCACGAGCTGGTGCATATTTTGGCCAATGCAAAATGCAGCCAGTGTCCCGGGTACCCTGCCGCACAACAGCGATAACCTAGACAGGGTATATTATCTTATGTAAATATATAATTATCTTATGTAAATATATAAATTTTATGAACAAAAAATCACTTGTACTATTCCACAATTTATTAAATATTAATTTCCTGACCGGTTTCGCCTTTACGGCATTTTCAAAGGAATTATATAAATCTAAATTAAAACGTTTGCATGAGTAGAATCAGTGACACTAATACTTCTTTGTAATGAGGGTAATCGCTCTTTATCTGTTCTAGTAATACAAAACTAAAACATTGTGCCTAATAGGTAAGAAAATTTTGTATAATGCCGTGTTAAAACAAAATATAAATTATTGTTGCTAAATTGGGATTGAATTAAACTAAATAAGAATAATAAAATAAAATTATAATAAAGTCAGATGTCAATGTAATGTGTGCCTGCAATGTCTACTTGTAAAAATTAATCTCATAAGTCAAAATATTGTAAAAGGGGTGATCTGTTAATGTCAAGTTGGTGATTTAGGATCATATCTTGGTTAAGAATTCCGTCGCCGTTGTTTCTCTAAACCGGTCGTCAAAATCAAAATCAAAATCAAAATATTTATTTTGTAAAATAGATACATAAAGTATACTTTCTACAAGTCAAAGTTAATCTTTACAATAAATATCCTTAGAATAAAAAAATAATATGAATATACTAATAAGGGAAATACATACAAAAAATATTTAGGTTGGGCTACAAAAATTAATTTATACACATACATAAAGTAGAGAAATCTAGGAATAAAAATATTATATATACATAATGCCCAACCATCCGCACCATTCGATTAGTATTGCTAAGAAGAAGGGCAAGAAACTTAGTAAACATGAATTTTTTCATTTGTAACATAAACCTTAATCTATACAATTTTCTTATACCTATTTAAGTAAAGGCAAATATAAAACCATAGTAATTATGTCCAAGAGAAAGAAAAAAAATATTGATCTTAGTCAATCCGTCTTACATTGTCTATTACCTTTTACAGCAAAGTCAGTTTACATATTAGTTAACTATAAAGGGCTTAAGATTAGCCTTTAGAGGCATCAAACATTTCGTATTAAAATTTGCTTATTACGACTCACAATTTTGATAAAGATTATTATTATTTATTCCACCATGCTTCATCATCGCCCAGATAATCATTGATTTTATATTAAGCTTTTTTAAGTAGTCCCTGTTTAATGTATAATTTAAAATTATTTTCAGGCAAACTAAGGACCTCCTTTGGAAGTTTATTGTAAAATCTTATACCATTTCCTACAAAAGAGGTACCTACCTTGGCAAGTCTGAATTTTGGAAAAGCTAGTTTATGTTTGTTTCTGGTTTCAACAGAGTGGTCCACACCAAGCCTCGGGAAATTATCAATATTTTTTCTGACATATCAAGATATAATAACTTGATAAATAAATTCACATGGGACCGTAAATATATTAATTTCCTTAAACTTTTCTCTTAATGAATCTCGGTACTTCATGTTATAAATAGACCGAATTGCTCTCTTTTGCAAGACAAAGACTGCTTCTATATCCGCGGCTCTGCGTCGTCTGCGCTTGAGTTACTCATTCGCTACGATAGAACTCGTACCTGTAGGTGCTTATCTGCCGCGTTGACCGAGCTACTGACTACGATCAAAGAGTGTACAGAGACTGCAGAACGGTCACTCTGTTCTCCGAACAATGGTATCGTGCAAAGTCTGTTCCAAAGTGGTAAAAACTTCAGATCTAATTAAGTGCTCCAATCCCAAGTGTACCAACAAATACCACTATGATTGCGTCGGCCTCAAAAAGAAGGATGCTGCTGCTGGCCCATTATCTATGTGGAAATGTCCTGATAACTGTGCATCAAGAAGGCATGATGCTCTTGAAACTAAGGATGGTGAATCTTCTCTGGGCTCGTCCCCAGCGCAGAACCCCAAGATGGTTGATTCCCCTCTACAACACTTTGATACTAAGAACGAAGAACTCCTTAAGGCCATTGAAGAAGTGATAACCAAGCAAAACAAGGCTAGTCAGGAACAACTCCTAAAGAATCAAGAGGAGATCAAAAACAACTACGAATAAATGATTGAGGCCATATCCAAATATTCTGAACATTACGATCAAATCATGCGTGAAATTAAAGATCTAAAAAGTATTCAAACTAAAGTTTCGGAACTTGAACGCAGAAATGCTACTTTAATAAAAAAATGCGGGGATTTTGAATTGCGAATTGGTGACCTCGAGCAAAGAGCTATTTCTACTGATATTAAAATAAAGGGAATTGAAGAAAAAAAAACAGAATACCTTCAAGAGATTGTGAGAAGCATTAATAAAATTATTCGCCCTGAAGTTGAGGCACCTGATGTCAACGTCTATCGTTCTTCAGCTAACCCACGGCCAATCATCGTGACCTTCTCATCAAAACAAGAGAAAATCAACTTTCTTAAGGCTGCTAAAAAATATAATACCTGTGAAGATCACAGTAAGTTGAAATCGTCCGATATTGGCATAGGCATCGATCCAAAATTATTCATTTTTATCTCAGAAAGGCTTACATCACGGTTAAAGTATTTGCTTGCTATAACTAAAAAAGAAGCCAAAGCAAAGGGTTGTAAGTATATTTGGTCTCGTAATGGAAGAGTTTTTGTCAGAAGGGAGGAAGGTGCCACTAGTGTGCCTATCTGGGATGAAGGCGCTCTCTCTAATCTTTGACTTTTCGATGAGCATTTTATTTGTGCCGATTTTGTCTTTGTTCGTAAACATTCTGTTTGCTTTCTTGTAGTCAAAGCTGTAATAAATCCCATTCCCCTATCATATAATACCCATTTATGTATATTACACCACTCTTTATTTATTTTCATTATAATGAATTTGTATTTAAATCATATCTTTATAGATTTGTTTTACTTGTCCCTACGTTGCAGCCAAATCTTGTTTTGTAAAAATAGCCCTACTTATTTATGAATAGAAGATTCAATTTGGTTTGGGTTTGTCCTTCCATGACAATGAAAATTGCCTTAACTAACGCTCTCACACATTGCTTTGTGATAGATAATAAAATTTACATTCTTACGTTCTGAGTGACTTAAGTGAGTGTACGCGTATGTTGGTACAAGTAATTTGAAAATTTTATCGTTTAACGTTCCTCTCGTTCCTTCCTTTGATGCAAATTTCGAAGAATTTAAAATATTACTTGGACAAACAAAAGTGAAGTGGGATGTGATATGTCTTTCGGAGTGATATCTTCGTACTAATAAGAAATCAATTAACATTGACGGGTATCAACAATTCAGATCGAGCAGAGATTTTAATAAAAATGATGGCGTAATTTTGTTCATTAGAAATGATCTACCTGTTACATGGTCTGAAACAAAAGAGTTGCTTGAATGCACTACATAATTTAATCACTACAATTGATTACAGTATCTTGATAATTGCTATCTATAGATCACCCTACGTTAAGGATTCGTCAAAATTCTCAATTAGCTTAGTTATTTTATTTTATTTTATTTATTTATGAAAAAACAACAGGAGCAAACTACAGAAAGCAATAGTATTATAGAAATGTTGACATGTACATAAATCTACTCCCTTTAACATTTTTCACAAAGAGATAGACTTGTAATTAACTTTTGGTGAACATTACAGATGAAAGAATATAAACATAAACCTAACTTAACTAAATCTACAACTACACTACATTACAAACTCTGTCTTCCGAAATAGTAAATACATAAATAGATATGTCGGAAAATATACATACACACGTATACAATATATACCTACTGTACTTATAATATTACATTCATAAACATATTCATATTAATACTAAACGTACCCAATGTTTGATATATTTTAATTAATTAGATTATATTACTTGATTTTTTTCTGAGTCGTCAAGGATTTGTCTTATTTTTCTTTTAAAAGTAAACCTTTTTAAATTGAATAGGTCAGCTGACAGGAATGTTTTGTTGTATGACTCACAGATTCTTCTAAGAGGGGCTCGAAGACCGGCGTTTTTCCGCGTCATAGCCAATGAGAATAGAGCCCGAGATCGTGAAGACCGCCCAGGTGCTCTAAACTTTATCTGTTTCAGAAGAGAAGGACAGTCGTAAAGGTTATTACAGATATTATAGAGAGTCATCGCGTCCAGTAAGGTTCGTCTATCACTTAGGCGTTGCAACTTATAGAGTTGAAGGAGGTCAGAATAGTGACCTCGAGATCGCGTCAGTCTAAAGTGAAGTGCTTTCACAAATCGTTTCTGAATGATTTCTAGTTTATTAGAATACACTGTGTAAAATGGGTTCCATACTACTGAGGCAAAGTCGAGTTGTGAACGTATAAGTGACTGATATAACATTATGTACGTCGATGCGTGTTTAAAATGTTTCGTTATTCTTAATACAAATCCAAGAAGTTGATAGGCTTTTTTACAGATCTTATCTACGTGTTGATCAAATATTAGCTTTTCGTCGAAAGTTACCCCGAGGTCACGAACGCTGGTTACTTTAGCTACCTTTACGCCTCCTATCTTGTACACATAATCAACCTTATTACGGTTTTTGGTAAACGATATTTGTTGACATTTATCAAAGGCAAGTTGCAGCTTATAACGTAAACAGAAATCTTTAAACCTGTTCAAATCATCTTGTATAAGGATGCAATCGTGTTGGTCTTTGACAGTCTTAAAGATCTTTAAGTCGTCAGCAAACATTAGTATGTTAGAGTAGTGAAAACACTGCTCAATTTCATTAATAAATAGTAGATACTGCAGCGGTCCCAAGATAGAGCCCTGGACAACATCAGAAGAGACAAGCCTTTTCTCTGAACAGTATCCATTTATTGTGATTACTTGAAACCTATTTTCAATGTATGAAACGAACCACTTCAGTAGGTTACCCTTTATTCCGTTATAAGAAAGTCTCTCAATAAGCAATCTGTGATCCACCTTATCAAAAGCTTTACGAAAATCCGTGTAGATTGCATCCACTTGGGTTCCAACTTCTAAGGCCTCAAACAAATAGTTAGAATAAAGTAAGAGATTAGTGACTATTGATCTTTTCTTCATGAAACCATGTTGCTGCTGGCTTATTTGTGACTCTAAGATGGGGTAAAGTGCATCATGGACCAGAGATTCAAATAGTTTAGGCAGAGTTGATATATTGGATATAGGTCTGTAATTAGGTATTGTCGCCTTAGAACCAGATTTATGTATAGGAGTGACGTTAGCCATTTTCCATCTATCTGGGAACGTACCTTCAATTAGGCATTTGTTAAATATTATAAAAAGTGGGTAAGCTAATTCAAAGTGAAGATTTTTTAAAAATAAGGCGCTTATTTTATCAGGCCCTGGGCCTTTAGTACCGTCTAGATTTTGTAGTCCTTGCTCTATTTTTCTTTGTGTGAGATTTATTGTCACTGTTTGGTCGGCCACAGGGTTGGTATGGAGGCTATCTAAGTCTTTGTAATTTAAAGAGTCTGTTGGTTCGAAGACGGAAGAAAAGTAATTATTTACAGTTAATTATTTACAAAATGTATCTAAATACAAACATGTCATCATTACAGGTGACATAAATATTTTAGATTTGGAGAATGCACAAGCACGAAACTACACCTTTCAACTACAAGAGCTAGGTTATCGGCCGGCTATCACAACACCCACAAGATTAGCTTCTGGATCGTGTCTGGATCACTTTTATATCCGGTCTAGGAGTGAACATGTGGCTGCAGTGTACCACACGGGAGTCACAGATCATTCATTTACAATGTTAGGTGTGCAAACAAATGCACTGTGCGGTAACAAGAACAAATCTGAGTTCTTACGAACCGACTTTAAACAAGTTAATACTAGAATTAGTGGCGTGAAGTGGTCCGAACTTTTTGCTATCTCGGATGTTGACGATGCTTTTCAATTCTTTATGAACACACTAGAAAACATAATTTACTCATGCACTTTAAAAAAAGTAAAACATAAAGATTCAGTTATTAAGCTTTGGATGACGGTCAGCTTACTTCGCTGTTTAAAAAAAGAGACCTTCATCATGTTCGCGCACATAAAAATCATAGTTACATAATTTAAGTAATTTATAAAGCTTACCGTAACACTTGTAAGGAAGCTACACGCGTAGCAAGAGCATTGTACTATAAAAATCTCATAATGGAAAATAGACAAAACCCTAGGAAATACTGGCAACTTCTTAATGAATATACTTATAACAAAAGGAAAAAAAGGCAGGATTATAGCTTATCTAAATTAATAAATTCACTTAAAATAAATTCAAATTCTCAACCTTTAAATAAAATAAATGATTATTTTGCCTCTGTAGGCAAGTCACTCGCCACTAATCTGATGTATCGTACTAGCAATAATATTGACTCCTTAACTTCTCAAATTCATAATCAGTCACATAACTTCAATGGATCTCTGTTTTTCACTCCTGTCACAGAAAGAGAACTTTCAACGATTATTACCAACTTAAAAAACTCGTCTTCTCCTGGTCTCGACAAAATACCCTCACTAATAATAAAGACGAACTTTTCCTCTATTTTGCAACCTCTGACGTATTTGTGCAATTTGAGCTTATCTGAGGGCCGCTTCCGAAATTGTCTTAAGAAAACCAAAATTATACCCATACACAAAGGTGGAGAAGCAAACGACATATCCAACTATCGGCCGATCTCGTTGTTAAGTTTAATATCAAAAATTTTTGAGAAGGTTGCTAAGAGTCGATTACTAAGCTTCCTTAACAAACACAAACTACTTAGTGAACACCAATTTGGTTTCCAGGCGGGCAAAAGCACAAAGCACAGAAAAATCATAGGAATATTCTTAGACTTAAAAAGGCATTTGATACCATGGCTTTTCCGATACTTCTCAAAGAACTAGAATCGATAGGCGTCCGTGGACTACCTCTCCAATGGTTTAGAACTTATCTCTTAGATAGAAAGCAACAAGTCTTTATAAAAGAGTTATCAGATGAGTGTGGTGTAAGCTACGGTGTCCCGCAGGGTAGTGTCTTAGGGCCTGTACTTTTCCTTATCTATGTAAACAAGCTATGTGACCTAAAATTAGATGGGGGTAAAGTCATATCATTTGCTGATGACACGCTTATTCTCTTTACCGGTAAGAAATGGGATGTAACATTCGAATTGGCTCAAAAAGGATTCACCGAGGTAATGAACTGGCTGGACTCTAAATTATTAACTTTAAACAAAAATAAAACTAAATGTATGTGAAAAGCCCCCCTCTCCACAGATATGATTTAAACCTCGCCTGCTGGGCCCATTTGAATATGAACGAAGACTAAATTCTGTCTGAAAGGGGCTTTCCACACAAAGGGGGTTCTTATATACTAAAATTTCTTTCTGAAGGGTAAGTGGTTCAAAGACTCACATTCGGATGCAGCCTTACTTCTTGAACTTCTGCGCTGGATGCAGACCACCAGAATCAATCTTGGTTTCTGGGCAGACAACGTTCTCCTCTCGTCGGTCTGGCGCGTCACAGGTCTTCGACAAACTACTGGCCCCGCCAGCAGCTTCCGGAGGAATTCTCTAAACTCAACCCCTAACCCAGAGCTAGCTCGACCCAGACATCTACCACGATTTCCGTGAATCGTGTTAGGGAAAATCCATTCGCATCACTTTCCACCGGCGACCGATTCCCGAAACTGTTCGGACACACAATTTAGCTCGCAATTAATGCTCATTAATTGGATTATTTTACCACCTTTTCACTGTTTATTTCCTTGAAATACATAATAATTACTTCAACACTGGTTGATTCCATTTTTACACGTATCTCCTTGAGACCAAAATTGTGACAGTAAACCGGAAAAAACAACTTTGACATTCCACTTTTTTACAACTCGTGTTGCCATATCAATAAAATAGAATCTGACTCATACTTGCGCGTTCCGAACGCTTTTAAACCGAACACTAAATATATGTGTTATTCTATTTATAATAATTCTCAACCATCTGATGATCTCACTATATCTACTTGTCAACATGCTAACACTTATACTGGCTGTATGTGATAAAGCCCCCCTCTCCACAGATATGATTTAAACCTCGCGTGCTGGGCCCATTTTAATATGAAAGAAGGCTAAATTCTGTCTGAAAGGGGCTTTCCACACAAAGAGGGGGTTCTTATATACTAAATCCCTTTCTGAAGGGTAAGCGATCAAACACTCACGTTAGTGTTGAAGTCCACGTCCTTGACTGGTCGTCGAAACTGCATTCGGGTGGCCAGAATCAACCCTGGCTGATAGGAAGTCAGGGGCTCGCTCGTTGACCTTCGTCGCCCTCGGCACGTTGTCGAACCACTGGCACATCCAGCAGTTTTCGGGAGTTTACCTAAACACCAATATCTAACCCAGGCATGCCAATCCCCTAAGAAATAACACTTGTTAAATCGTGGAATTGCAAATCTGTTTGCATCACATTCCACTGGTTACTACTTTTCGAAACTCTTCGCGCACACGATTGAGATCACAATTAATACTCATTAATTGGATTATTTCACCACTTGTGAAACGTTTGTTTCCTTGAAACATATAATCTTTTCAACACTGGTTGATTCCATTTTTTAACACGTATCTCCTTGAGACCAAAAATTATAACAGTAAACCGGAAAAAACAACTTTGACATTCCACTTTTTTACAACTCGTGTTGCCATATCAATAAAATAGAATCTGACACATATCTGTGCGTTCCGAACGCTTTTAAACCAAACAATCCCCCGCTCCGGGCTGTTATCCTTATCAGACCGCTAGCTTACTCAACCGGGAGCCGGGAGAGAGTCGCCAAGGCTCGTCACAGAATCAAACCTTCGACCAATCACCTCAGCGGCGCGAGGAGTCTCATCCCCGCCAATACAAAGAATTCCAAATTCGCATCTTTCAATAAGATTACATCCCCGATGACGCGGCGGAGGTAGGTCTTGGCCGATTTCACATAATAACCATGACTTAACTAACGCTACGCTGCCTGTCGCGGTCGGCTTGGATCGTGGTGGGGTTGACCGGTTGGGTTCACTGAACGCTGCGTCACTCACTTCGCTCCTCGAATGATGTTTGTTGAGGTATGACTCCGTGTGACTGACAGCATTACGTAAATAATACCGTTGAACAATAACTTTAAAATGGTTTTAGTTGTATCTACCGAATTTGAGGTCGGAATGAGATACAGTTTGTGGCACTGTTTTCAATGGTTCACTATATTAAAAATAATATACGGCGCTGACCCGAGAATACAGAGTTACAATATTAAATTAATTTTAAATGTGAGACGTAATGTGACGCGTGTAACAGTTGGCGGTAAAGTGAACTGTATTGTATTTGTACACACATTCGGTGCCGGTGGGCCTGGTGATGTCAGGGTACTTGCTCAGGATGCTGTGGTACTTGGTATCGCCAGTTATGACCTTCACTGAAGAATTCGTATCTGACGATAGTGCTGGCAAAGCTGTAGCCGAGAGAGTGGTAGTGTTGTCGATTAAACGCTGTTTTCTGCAGTCGACGACGAGATCATAGTAGGAAAGGAAGTCAAGATTAAAATTTTACAGGCGGACGCCTCTGTAGGGGGTTGGGGTTTGGGGGGGGGGAGGGGAAGGGGGGTTATCCCCCCCCTCGAAGTCCCCCCCTACCGGAAGCGTATACCTCACTTTTTTGTGCATAAAAACATTAAAGGGAGGGAGGAAAAGGGGGATGGGGAGGATGGAAGAATGTTCCCTTAAGTCCCTCCAACAAAAATCTTAAGAATAGAAGTCACTTTTTGACACAAATTCACTTCTGCATAGGCTCCGTCTCCGGCTTTTTATATACACTCTACTGTGTAGAGTCGGGGTGCACTAAGTCGGTTTTTGAACAGTTTTAACCTATCAGTACAAAAATGGTGTCGACGTCATTGCGTTACGTTTCGTTTCACATAGTTTTAATGTGTTTTTATGTTATTGACCAATTTTGTATCCAAAATTACGTTCCATTTTATGAATATTTCATAAATTTGATTTTTATTGTAAATAATTAAAATTGAATCTCCGGTAATAAAATGTTAGCTTAAAGGTTCGACCCGAACCCCAAAAAGACCCCTACAGTTATTTCATAATAAAATTCAGGCGTCCGCCTGTAAAACCCAACCCGAAGTGGACTCCAATGATGGCTTTGGTAACGTCAGCGACAGTAAACTGCCAGGTGAACTCTTGGCAAAGTCCAAAGTCCAGTTTGAGGTGAGCGTAGCCGTAAGTGTCGATAGGAGACCCATTAGCGGCTGAAAGCTGATAGTTAGCTTTTGGTCGACGTTCTTTCAGGGCGGCACGTGGGAAGATACAGAAATCGCTTCCGGTGTCGACGAGGAACTGGATCTTCATGCTGCGGTCTGACACAAACAGGCGACCAGAAGAAGAGGGAGGACAGTCGTTTGTCGCCATTATCGACCGCCCATGCAGTTTTCCGACGGGTAGTCGCACGACTTGACGCATTTCTTCGCCTGACTGCCAAATTTCGAATGATACCAGCACTGCGGGTACTTCCTGTAGCTGGACTGTGATCTGTTGGAAGCTGAGCGGTTGTGGTTTTGTGGTCTGCCTCTGGAACTAAGACGGTTTTCTGTCGCCTAGTTCCCCGTGCTTCATTAGCTGTTCGACCTTATCTTGGTTCGTAGCCGACACGCGCCTGATCAGTTCCTTTTTTAATGTTGTGTATTTGTCTGTTGACGGCGGATTGTCAATTATGTCGTCAATCATATTAGCATATCGGGGCTCGAGCTGTGCCGTCACCTGATAAAATTTGGTTTCATCTGACTTAATACCAGAAATTATAAACTGCGCCTCCAATTGCACAAACCATATATGAGGCTTCTCTGGCCAAAACGGTGGAATACGTACCCCGACTCTCCATACTTGCGATGACGTATCGGATGACGTGTTTGCTACGTTGCCACACAAAGTATCTGCCAGCGGCGTACCATCAATGTTTACGGCCATCTCAACGCTTATTTTCCCGTTGGATCTGTGTTCTTGCAGGGGTCACCTAATATTTAATATTTATCCCCCACACAGATTTAGGTATAATTTTTTTTATTTTTAACGGGGAACGACAGCATTTGTGCTATTTCATGGTCCGATAAACCAAGTGGTAAAACTGATCCTATAGCGCTTTTTGCTTATAATGTGATCAAGACATGAATTGCTTCGTGTGGGTTCTGTTATATGTAGTCTAAGGTTAAATATTTTCATGATGTCATGTAACCTAATTTTATAGCTATTTTCTGTCATAATATTAATATTAATGTCGCCAGCGACTACGATTCTCTTCTTAGGATATAGGGTTTAAGATTCTTTATTTCTCATAAGAACATTTACACATTCACTTGAAATGAGAACTTAATAAATTCTAATCAAAGTTAAATATATTTTATTTTACACTACCAGTGGGTCAGGTGTAAGCTGATATATTGTTGTGCTCAAACACAACAGTTATCACATAAGATATAAATTTTAAAGTCTAAAACTAATAAAACAAGTAAACAGTTACAAGCTTAACTAAGCTAGTTGGCCCGCCAATTTTATAACAATACCTATTAAGCATAATAATTAATGTTCTACTTGGGCATTAAGATTACATTTTTTTTTGTTTATTTATTTATTGTTTTAATATTGGTAGTGACGTAATTCTTCAATCGTTTTTTAAATTTGGGCAAGGATTTAGATTCTGTTATTATTTTTGGCAGCTTATTAAATATCTGCGCTCCCTGAAACACCAGACTTTTTCCCGTAATTTGTTCGAGTTTTGATTAGGGTTAAGAAATTTGCACTTCTTGTCTTATACTTATGTTGACGTCTTTTCAGAGATAAGTTTGAATGAATATTTTTATTTATAATTTTATATATTAAGATACAGGCTCGAAATGTAAATATTTGATTAATGTGCATTAAATTAGTTTCTTTATAAATTTTTGATGTTAATTCTAAATAATCATAGTGAAATAGGACCTTTACAATTTTATTTTGTGCTATTTGTATTTGTTTGAGATATGTTTTGCATGCTGAGCCCCATATTTCTATTAAGTATTCAATCTCTAGAGCAATAAACTAAATATTTGTTCTAATTTATTTAAGAAGCCATCAAGGTTAGATTTTAGTTTACTAGAAATTCTGTACAAACACACGATAATGAGGTTATTGTTAGGTATTTCGGTGGCACAACATTCATATACGTCTTTGATGGAAAGCCTGTCAAGTATTTTAAAATCTTTATACGAAAGTCCTTCTTTCACAAGTATACATACGCCCCCTCTTTTTTTGCTATTGACCAGAAAGATGCTAGTACCAGCATCATATACACAGCATCAAGACGCGGATACAAGATGTGCATCGACTGATCGGTCAGTGGAACACATCTCTACAAGACTTACTTTATACTTTAACACTTCATCCATCCATCAGCCTGTTTCGTCTACTGCTGGACTTACGCCTTTCCAACGGACCTGCTGGAAGAAATGCCCATACTCAATACCCTTAATTTAAAAGACTTAATATAATTATAATCATTGCCAATTCAGCCCTTCATAGGACACCGGTCAAAAATTTAATACTCTCAAAATTGTTATTGCCTTATCGTAAGTAGCTTACCACATGACGTCAAAGAAGGTATTTCACCTTAGTCTTAATGAGGGCTACATAAATCTCTTTTCACACCACCTGCTCGACAATGTCCAATTCCATATCATGCAACTTCAACGTAAAGTAAAGCATTATCTCTTAAGGGATATAAAGTTGTATGAAACTCCCTACGGAATAAAGTGATTTGAATTTGGAACGTCAAATTCGTGTGGAAACTTGTGGAAAACTCTGAGTAAAAAAATGCGTATTATGGCACTGTAAAGAGGTCTGTTCGAAAATTGAACCGGCCACCATAAGCTGAACTCAAAAAAAAAATGGTGCGTTTACAAAGAGTGCGGTTATGAGACCACAAAACTACAATAAACACCAACGAAACGGGCACGAGCCTCATCAAATGTCAAAAATCGTTGGGAAAAATGGGCTGTCAAACGTGTTGTGCGGCTAACTTCAGGCCACAACGAACAACAATGCCAAGTACTTTGGGGGCCGGTTGAATGTGTTGTGGTTTATGGTCGGTCACGAAGTCCATACGGATTTGTTCGGTTTATTTCGTTTATTTTCGTGGCCGATATTACAACGATAGCTGAAGTAGATTATTCTGTTTAAAGTCATAACCGCACCCAAAGAATGTGAAACAAAAGACGGTGTTTGGTGCTGTGATTGTCAGTGAATTTTATTGCAATATTCATGTTGATAACATAACCCTTAATTAAAATATTTTTCTCTTCGCCTGATTTAACATGTGTCTCTGTAAAACAGATTACGTCAGGCTCTTTACCGGAATCTCTAAGTTCTGTTATAGCTAGAAGTACAAATTCTTTTTTTGGTTTAATACTTGCTATATTTTGATGTAAAATTAGTCACGAAAAAATGTTTCATCACGGCTTTGTATGTTGTTTGAGGAAGTTTCATTTGTGTGTGTTTTTTTGAAATACTCTGTAATTATGCTTTGTTTGATATGTTTTTTTTGGTCATCTGATTTAGTTTGTTTAAAATAGTATGTAAGGTATTGTGCCCTTGTTTAAATGTTTTAGATTTTGATCCGTATTTTTTGTTTTAGAAGTTTTGGCTTTAATAATTTGTATGTGATTTTTTACATTCTTATGTATTCTTGGTTTATTAAACGATAAGTAAATATTTTTCATCGTAGTCATGTTGGTCTATGGCGTTATTTATTACTTTGCATGCTAAGTCTAATTGTTGCCATAAAGATACATTGTCATTAAATGCTTGGGCTTAAGTTAAGATAAGTGCAAATGTTTGAGAGCGTTTTCATAGTTGATTGTAGTGTGAACTTTTTGTATGTTGTGTTCAGTTTTTAGTTAAGATAGGGAGAGAAACGTAGTAAAATGGTCAGTTATGCTTGTATGTATGATAGCGATGAACGCTGAAAACTTATTTTTATTAATTTTTAACATAAAATGGTCTAAACATGTTTTCTTCCTAGTAAGCAGAGTATGGCCAGCGAATATTCCATAGTCGGATAATGTATTAAGGTAATTAATTCTATTTTTATGTTCATAAGACGTCTCTGTCTCCTTAGGCCTGATATTTATATTTAAATCTCCCGCGATAATAATGTTTTTTTCTGTACTGAGGGTATTGATGCATGTACTAAGAGATTTAATAAAACTATCCGCGTTGGGTATTGACGCGGACCGGTAGATGCATAAAATTGAATTGTTAAGCACATCGACCTGTATACACGACGCGTGGGACAATTTAATTTCTTTGACCTTAGGATGGCACTTATAAGAAAGAGGGGCTCTTCTAATACAGGTTTTGCAAAACTTACTAGGAGAGACCCACAACTTAATAATAACGAAAATGTAAGGAAATAAAGAAAAAATTTTGTTTGTTTGTTTGTTTGTTTGATTAAGAGTGTTCTTAATGAATACAACCACTCCATCATTCTGGTTCATATGATAAGTGGTGCAAAATGCCTGGTATCCACTTAGTTGAGGTATTGGTTTATTGTTATCTAGTCGACATTCCGTTAAGATTATTATGTCTATTTCGAAATTAAAACTGGATAACGTTACTACAAGGTCGTCAAAGTTGCAATAAATACTACAGATATTCTGTGATATTATAGTTAAATCATTTTTATTAATATTAATGTGGGTTGATAGATCCGTACAATCACTTTCAATTGAGATCGCTATTTCTATTTTGTCTAGATCATTTAGGGTTTGAATTTCATTCATTTTTAAATTAAAGTAGGTACTTAGTAGCAAACTACGGGTATAGTGAAGTTATAATGGTCAGTGAAAGGAATACAAAGGTAACTAACCTGCGAGGCCCCTTTAACTGGGAAGTGTAAGTAAACATTGATGACATTGTCCATTTTGGGTGAAATTGACACCAGCGGTATGAGGTTTAGGATTACCATCTTCATATCATTGGTTGTGACAGCTGCGGACTGTTGTTGTTGCAAACAGAGACCAGAGTAATTAATATAGTATGGTGTATTTATTTTATGGTGTATTTGTTTTATGTGGCATTTTGACATGTATTTACAATAGTAATGGGTGTTAATTATTTTGGTAAATAGTACATGTAGTATGTTTAATAGGTATAGTGTTGAATTATTTATGTATCTTATCATGTAACCTACGATTAACACAATGTAAAACGATAGATTAGTTTTATCTGCAGCAGTGCAGATGTTACAAATAAGTTGCATTTGTTTTTCTTCTAAATGTGTGTGTATATAGTTATAATTAATATGTCTTATGCAAAGTTTTAAAGTGTTATTTACATTAATATTTCTTAGCAATAAAGTTGCCGACCTTATAAATATTAAGATTAAAATTAGTCAGGCTTCATTGATGAGTTGAATTACCTGTGACTCACTTCTAACCGTGATGACAGGCGAGTTCTCATCCTTCTTCAAGTAGACCTTGCCGTATGCCGTCCTGCAGTATCTGTATCTCTTAGACTTCTGCAGGTCTCAAGCAAGAAAGTGTAGGCGAGATCCTTTTGCCTTTAACTGCTCAGATATAAATACTGGTGTGTCTTCGTTAATTCGCAATCCAAGGTGTTTTGCATATAGTTTGTTTTTATGGTTCATATTATAAGTCTTACAGCACTTGAGGATCTCTGTTTTGAGGATAGTTGAACAGGTTTCTACTACAATCGGCATGCTGCGTGTTTCATCTTTCTTACTGCGCAAACGGTAGATATCCTTTATATCTTCTTTGTTTACCTGGCACCCTATAGTTTCAGATAACTTTAAAATCATTGAGATGAGGTTTTCTTTGGTCTCACCATTAACTTTAGGCACATTTCTCAATTCAAAGTTTGCTTTTCTGCTCGTAATCTGCACATCTTCTAATTTATCCTCCAGAATAGTAATATATTTTTTGTCCTCAATGACTTGCTTCTCAAGTGACTCAATCTTTTTTTGAACTCCTCATTTTGGTCTGATAGGAAAGAAATGGCCGATTGGATGTTCTGATTTGTGCTTTGTATTTCTTTTAGCGTAGGAGCAACTTTTTGATCTCTCGTTCTTGTGCTGTGAGAAGCGAGGTAATCATGGTTTTCATCTCTTCTTTGAAATCAGATAATTCGCAATTTATTAAGTTGTCTCTTGTTCTTTTATGACACGCAAACACAAAGGGGGTCGACGACGAGAGGTCCGGGTCGGATACGGACCTATTTATTCCTTCGTCATCAGTTTCATGACAGTCATTTCTGGAAGATCCTGGCTTCATCTTTGTCGTATCCTTCTTTACAGTATTCGATGACATAAACTAATATTTATTCATATAATATACATACTTAAACGTACCTATTAAAGGGAGGAAAAATATTCTTTTATTCGTCTTTTAAAGATAGCCAAGGAAGAAGAAGATTTTGTAGAAGAGGGCAAAGCATTCCACAAACGCACAGCTTCAACTGTGAACGATTTGCCGTAAACGGTACAGGAGTGTAGTGGTGTCTTTAATTGAAGGTTTTCAGATGACCGCAACGTTCGTTCGTGAGATTGGTGAATAAACTCAAAACGTTCCTTGAGATAAGAAGGAGAAGAAGGATTGAAAAGAACAGAGTAAAGGAGGGAAAGGATATGGACATTCCGACGTGAGCGAATAGGGAGCCAGCCAAGCCGGGAGCGAAATTCCGAAACGTGATCAAATTTACGGAGTCCAAAAATAAATCTAATACAAAAATTTTGAAGTCGCTCAAGTTGGTCGAGTTGCTTTTGGGTAAGGTCAGGGTAACAGGAATCAGCATAATCAAGGAGAAATAAAAGGAGGGATTGGGCTAGAGCAGTCTTGGTAGTAACTGGAAGAAAGTTACGAAGCCTTCTCATCGAACCTGCAGAAGCGAAGAGTTTTCGACTGACTTCTTCCTACTGAGGCTCCCAGGACAAACGATTGTCAATGAAAATACCAAGATTCTTTACCTTAGGACTAAAAGGGATATGTGTTCCATCAAAGAATATTTGTAGTACAGTCTACCAGTCCACTCTAGAGATGAAATACGGGCTACCGATTATTATAATTTGGGTTTTTATAGGATTAATTTTGAGTCCAAATTCAGTGTTCCAATCTAGAATGCGAGCTAGATCATTATTAGTTGTATTAATGGCAGTAGGAAGATCCTCGAGTTTAGCCTGATTGTAAATTTGGAGATCATCTGCATAAAGGTTGTTCGGTTTAAAAGCGTTCGGAACGCGCAAGTATGTCTCAGATTCTATTTTACTGATATGGCAACACGAGTTGTAAAAAAGTGAAATGTCAAAGTTGTTTTTTCCGGTTTACTGTCAATTTTGGTCTCAGGGAGATACGTGTTAAAAATGGATTCAACCAGTGTTGAAGTAATTATTATGTATTTCAAGGAAATAAACAGTGGAAAAGTGGTAAAATAACCCAATTAATGAGCATTAATTGCGAGCTAAATTGTGTGTCCGAACAGTTTCGGGAATCGGTCGCCGGTGGAAAGTGATGTGGTTGGATTTTCATTAGCACGATTCACGGAAATCGTGGTAGAGGTCTGGGTCGAGCTAGCTCGGGGTTAGATATTGGTGTTTAGGTAAACTCCCAAAAGCTGCTGGATGAGCCAGTAGTTCAACACAGACCTGTAACGTGCCGAGGGCGACGAAGGTCAACGAGCGAACCCCTGACCTCCTATCAGCCAGGGTTGAATCTGGCCACCCGAATGCAGTTTCGACGACCAGTCAAGGACGTGGACTTCAACACTAACGTGAGTGTTTAATCGCTTACCCTTCAGAAAGGGATTTAGTATATAAGAACCCCCCTTTGGATGGGAAGCCCCTTTCAGACAGGTTTTAACCTCCTTATAATATTCAAATGGGTCCAGCACGCGAGGTTTAAACCATATCTGTGGAGAGGGGGGCTTTTCACATACAATTTGTTGATACAAAGGTGGTAGGAAGAAGAAATGAGATCGGAGATATGATTTATGAAAATTGAAAAAAGTAGTGGAGACAAGACGCCACCTTGTGGAACACCGGCAGTGGTGTCACACCAATCGGATACTGTATCATCGATGCGAATACGCTGCCGGCGTCCATACGAGTAACTACGAAACCAGTCAATTACCGTTGGAGATATGTTAAGAGAACGTTTTACTTTGGTTCGAGTATGTGAATCCGTCTGGGTTTCCTTGTTTTGTAATTGAGGATGTGGATCTGATTCCAGATTCTTGTTTTCATTTATTTTGATGTAATCTTTGTGCAAACAATTGTCCGTGTCTGATGTTTTCAGTTCAATTGTAATATTATTATTAGTTATTTCTATTTGATTGTCTTGGTTTTGATCTTCCATCATTTCGATTTGAGTTTTTTGAGGGGTAGATGTGTCGGTAGTGTTTTCCTTTTGTATGTTTTTACTTTCCGATGTTTGGTCTTGTGGTATAACTATTGATTCTGTTATTTGTGTTTCTAATAAGCTATTGTCATCCTTTTTGTCATCTAATATTTTCCTGAATAACTTTTTCTTTGTAGAACTCATTATTTCCATATACATATCTTTATATATATCAGTTTTCTTTGCAATTTTCTTAACTTTTCTTTTAAGGCTACAATTTTTGCATAATAAAGACTCTATTTAAGTATTGGCACTGTCTAGCCGTTCCTGTAATTAATCTATTTGTCGTTTATATGATTCTATTTGCATATTATCTGCTCTTATAGATAGTTCAGGTAATGAACGTATTGAATTCGCAGGGCTTAGTTGACTGTCAATACTATTTTGCCCACACGTAGACATTGTGCGTCGGATTCTAAGACTCTCAATATTTTCCTGCGACAGATTGCATGATCTGTGCCATACTTTCCTCTTTGTTATTCTGTCGGGAGATGTAGTCGGGGATATCAGTATAGGTAAATAGAGAGTTTCAATATTTTGTTGATCCATCATATAATTTACAATATCAACAAACAAACTTAATAATATTTAAATGTAGCACAACTCAGAGGAAGCGGCTGCAAAGCTGTAGTTCGTATTTTAAGCGCCTTACCGTTGAAGAGTGCTTAACAGGTCGAGAACGATATCGCTTCAACTTGCCGAGACTGTGTCCAAAATGTCGTAAGCGCCACGCAGAAAGCGTCGCTTACGCGTTATCTTCAAACAAGTGATTTGACGGTTAATCATGTGTTTTCAATGAAAAACGTGTGTTTACATAGGCATTTGAAATTGTAAATACCTTTATTGTGAAGCTAAATACGGAAGTTGGCCGTCGGCGAGGGTTTTTTAAAAGAAAACAGAAGGAAATTTTTAATTAATGTGTAATCGATGTGTGATTACAGAACTATGATAATCTATCTTACATTAAACTTATTTCTAAGTGATCTCGATGATCAGATTGGTGTCCTCCCGCTACCGCGATGTTAGCGTAAAGGCGTTGTCCTCAATGGTGAAATGCCCTTTTAAAATGTCGGTCGATGAAGCGTCAGCAATTCGGGAGGTTGCACAATCTGTACGGTGGTGTGACGACTGTTGAAGTCGGTAAGGACGTAGTCCTCGACGTAACACCTCCCCTCTAGAACGAGCAACTATTTGCCTATGTCTAATGCAAATATTGCGGCTTTGTTATCTTCAATAGATGTCGGAGTTTGAGATGATTTGCTAACTTCTTTAGCATTTGAAAGCTTCATTTTAGGGTTCTGCTGGGTTTCAGTCTTACAGTTTCGTTTTCGTACGTAGAATATAATGATAAAAATAATGATGGTCAGCAATATCACTGCATACAGTGGAATGGTTGTATGGTAGGTACTCATTTTGTCGAAAGATTGGAGATTTGTTGGCATTTCCATTGTTACTTGTTGTTGAATATTGTGCAATTTGTTCAAGTCGATTGCCGCGAACTTGTACTCAGGTGCTTGTTTCTCGGAAGATGATTTAGTCAGCATGGTCGACTGTGGCAATGTCATGATTTCGACAGCTTGTCCGCGAATTTGGTCATTGACATTGATTATGGTGAAACTCGGCGTCTTTATACTGCAGTTTCGAGGAATTGTTGCAATGTAACTTCCTTCCAAGATATGGTGGTATTCTTGTCTGCAACTTAGCTGCACTTTCAATGGTTTCGGGAATGACATAATGTAGTGTTGATCATCTAGCTCAATCGAGGCTTCCTTGGATAAAGTAATAGACGTAAGTTTGCATGTTTCATCGAAGTCTTGTAGAAATATTAGCCGATGAATACAGTCGCGCTGGTTCCGGATCTGATGGTTGAGCTGTTGCTTGCAAATGTACCATGCGTCGATCTTCGGGCATTCAGCCTCTATGTAAGCAAATTCCTGGGAATTGGCTGCCATAAATGGGAACGGAGGAAGGATGACATTATGGTTTTTATTGGGTACTGGACAGAGTTTATAAAGGGTGTACGAATTAGGGGATGTTATGGGAAATTTAAGGATGATCACTATTTTATTTCCTACAAAGTATGAGCCTAAACTAATAAGGTCATAATAGTACCTCGTGTCTAACCATAAAATTTGATTGTGCGAATAAAGTGCATTTAACTTACTAACTATGCTCGTGATATCCCTAACTGATAATATAGAATGGTGCAAAGTGCCTGTGCGACTAAAAGCTAATATATTTTCTAGTCTCATTACTTCTAAAAAAAGTTCTTGCACATTTTCGCTAATTAAAGCAAAAAGTTGCGAAAGTTGCGCATAGAGAGCTACTTGGTTATTATCTTTTATGGTTATGTTTACGAAATTTGATATGGACCTTTGTAACTTTAACTGGTTGTAGGTAAGATTATTTAATACTTGAGTTTGATGGTCAGTTATTTCTTTAAATAAGGTAATATGTTGGTTAAAGTTATTCGAAAGCTTCTGGTCATTTTCCTCTAAAGTTTTCAGAAGGCTTTCACATCGCAAAGCATCGTTGTAATCTAAGTTTCCAGTAATACTTTTTACAAAAGTTCCTAGGGGATTAAATAAACCACGTTTCACTCTTTTTGGTCTAAAATTATCCAATTGTGCTGAAATTTTATCCAATTTGCTAAAAAGATGAACTATTTGATACTTAAATAGTGAAAAGCTCTTGTTACTTATGTCATTTGCAACGTTAGTTAACTGAGATTTTGCATCGTCAACGTGTGTTTGTATTGTCGTAATGTCACTGTGGGAATGTATGGTGGTGGGATATTATTTTAGTAGGGCCTAATTTAAAAGGAAGGATGCCAGGTCCGTTATCAAGGCTGTCAAGTCGGATGTCTTGTGCTTGGGCCAGGGTCATCAGGATTAGAAGGTACCTGTAACAAGTCATGGTTTTTATTTTTTATAGGTCGTTTCAGTCTGTTTTTAGCAACTTTGCCGCGTTTTCGAGACGTGTATATGTGAATGGGTAAGTTGGAAGTTACTGTGTCACGAGTAAACCGGGGTGCGAGTTTTTGTCTATTTGCTAATGGGTTTTTGATATACACTTCTTGTCCTGGGTCATAATTTATTTCAGGTTCTCTATCACTATTACGTCGCGTTATCAGAGCTTCACGATCAGCTTTTGATGAGTCATGAATAATTTCATAAACTGTTTCCATTCTACTCCGATGATCGTGTAGGTACTGTTGTAATAATCGCTCGGTCAAATTCAAGTCTGTTGGATCGCGGGGGTCAAAGTGTCCCGTGACTAAGTCAAACGGTCTACATTTTGTCAAACTATGTACTGAACTGTTATATGCTATGAGAGCATGAGGTACTGAGTTTTCAGCTGACTCATTTTTATGTACTAGTTTTAAAAGTCGGATATGTTCTAACAATGTGCTATGGAAACGTTCTATCATGCCATTCTCGTTTGGGGTATGGGCTGCAATGAAATGATGATTTACTTTGTGTAATTTCAGGAATTCTGATACAATTTGATTTGTAAATTCCGTACCTCTGTCAGTTGTAAGGTTCAACGGAAAACAATGGTGGGAACAAAATGTTAAAAGTGACTTTATTATATTAGGGGCTGTACAATCGGACATTCGATAAGCTTGAGCGAATTTTGAAAATGCGTCAATGATGGTTAGGTACTTTTCGTTTTCGATTGTAAGCACATCCGCGTGTACTAGCTCAAACTGTTTAGTGGGTGGAGGGACGACTTGAAACTCAGGGCGTATTGGATTACGGTCGTATTTTGCACAACTGCAAACGTTACAGTTACTTATAAATTTTGCTACGCATTCTTTCATTTTTGGCCAGAAATAACGTTGGTATAAAGATAAATATGTCTCATTAATACCGCGGTGATTAGTTTTACCTTCATGATATTTCCTTATGATATCCTGCTGAATTAAGTAATCCGAGATGTTTTCAAGTTGATGTTTTACGAGAATCAAGTTCATTGAGGAGCTTTGAAAAGCTTTTTGTATAACTGGTACAATACTGTACATTTTTTCTAAGGGCTGCACTAATATAGCAGTTCGGGTTTTGGGGTCAATATATTTTTTCATGACGTTAATTAAATCTTGTTCAAATGAGTCTTGTGAAATTTCTACAGTGGCTTTTCGGAACGTGTCAAACGGTTTGACTATTATAGATTTATCTCTAGATGGGTGGTTTACTATTTTCAAAATTAGCTGTTTCTTAAATTTGTTCAAGGGGTCGTCGGAAATTGGTATATTAATTATGGGGTTTTCCAAACTTGTATGTACGGTTTCAGCCGGTGATGGCTCGCGCAATGGTGTCTCATTTAAAATAAATAATCCCGACTGTGCTGTTAAGGTGGATGATGAGCTTTTCAAAGGTCTGTCATCTGGTGCTGTATCAGTAGACGAAGCGCTTATGAATGCTCGGTCATCAGGTGCTGTCAACGTACTTTCGGATGATGAGGAAGAGATGTTGACTACCATAGAAGCCATTTCTTCGTTATTTATTTGAATTCGGGAAAGGGCGTCGGCGTTTGTGATATTTTTACCGCTTTTGAATACCATTTTATAGTTATAATCTGCTAGTTTCATTTTCCATCTAGAAACGCGGCAGTTAGTTTCTGTCATGGTATCTAATGGGAATTTTAAGGGCTGATGGTCCGTCACAATTTGAAATTTACGGCCAAAAAGGTATGGTCTAAAGTATTTAGTAGCCCAAACGAATGCCAAAAGCTCTTTCTCTGTGGTTGAATATTTAATTTCGCTTTCATTTAGAGTCCTAGACGCATATGCTATAGGCCTATCTGAGCCTATTGTTCCTTGGGACAGTATACCTAAAATTGCAAAATTCGATGCGTCCGTTGTCAAAATAAAGTCTTTTGAAAAATCCGGGTACTGTAAAATAGGGTCGTTAGTCAGTAAAGTCTTACAATGCTCAAAGCATTTAATATAGTCAGGAGTTAGTTGAATTTTCATATTCTTTTTCAAACAGGCAGTCAAGGGTTTTGTCAATTTAGCAAAATTTGGTATGAATCGTCTGTAATAGCCTAAATCCTTTGATTTGTTTAGAAGTTTTTGGGATAGGATATTTTTAATAGCCTCAATTTTATCTGGATTTGGTTTAACGCCATCTGGTGTTATGATATGGCCTAAGAATGGGGCTTTTCTCTTAAAAAATTCAGACTTATCCATCTGGATTTTAAAATTAGATTCCCTTAAACGGTCTAGTACTTTGCGTAAATTGAATACATGTCTTGTAATGAGGTCGAAAATACCAAAATATCGTCGAGATAGACCACGCAAATTTCATTTTGAAGACCTCTGAGTACATTGTCCATTACGCGCTGGAACGTAGATGGAGAGTTTTTAAGTCCCATTGGCATGCGCATAAATTCAAAGTGTCCGGGCGCGCAATCAACGTTAAATGCTGTTTTGTGAATGTCACGTGGGTCGGTTTCGATTTGGTAAAATCCGCTTGCCAGATCCAAGGAAGTGAAGTATTGGCAGTTTCCTAGCTTTTCTAAGATGTCATTAATGTTAGGGATGGGGTATTTATCGTCAATAGTCTTCTCATTGAGTTTTCTAAAGTCAACAACGAGTCTCCATTTAATTTTTCCCGATGCATCTGCTTTTTTGGGTACTATCCAAATTGGAGCACTCCATGCTGAAGTGTAGGGTCTAATTATACCTTGATCTAACATTTTTTTAATTTGTGACTGTACTTCCTTTCTATGCACATACGGATATCTATATGTTTTACTGTGGACCGGAATTTCGTCAGTTGTTCGGATACGGTGCATAATGTTTACAAAGATTTATTAAGTTCATTCTCTCTTCTTCATTTAAATGCTGCGTACGCAATTTCGATAAGACTTTGTCTGTTCGGTCAGTCATACAGTCTGTACTCGTTAAAGTCTCTTCGCTAAAAATATGTGCGTTAATCGGTTCAGTCAATGAAAATATAATATCATTACAGGTAGGGTTCAATACTTCCACGAAAGCTCGGCTATTATTTGCTGTAGATAGACATTCATTTATAATACAACCGGAAATCGTCTGATGGTCTATGGAGATTTCACCTTTGGGAATATTAATCGGCACTGTAATTAGTTTAGTGGACTGTGCGGGAACAATGGTCTCAAGTAAGTTGATACTCTGTCGTGATTCATACATATGAATTGGGTTCGTTGCAAATTTTGTCAAAAGCTGCTTTGATCCTAAGTCGATTTTAGCTTGCCACCGCTGTAATAAGTCAATACCAATAAGTCCGTCGAAATAATCGTGAAATTTATATACGAATAATTTTATCGGTCGTCTTTCATTAAATTCGTAAAAGCAAGGGACTAATATGGAATAGTCATTTCTTGTAGTCGCATGAATGTTGGAGACAAGAAAAGGGTCGTAGTTTAAGGGTGTGTCTGGGTAGAAATTTTCTGTAGCTTCCGGACTGAGAAATGATTTATTCGCACCAGTGTCAATAAGTAATTTCAAGGGTGGGTTCTGTATTTGAATATAAGGAAGCTGTTTTTTATTTTGAACGTGTAATTCTATTCGGGGGCAGTTGTAGTCTGGATCTTGGAAAAATCCGATTCAGATTGTTCATGAGGTATTTCCTCGATATTACAACTTTGTTTGTCGGTCGGTTCGTAGTCATAATAGGTCATAGTGGAGGGTTGTTCTAAGGGTTGCTCATAGTCAATCTCAGGATAGTAATAACTGTCGTACATTACTTCATTAACGTTCATTTCCCGGGTAGGTGGTGGGTTTAGCGGTGTCGGTGGAAGAGTGCGTGCATGGGGGTGGCTAACTCCACTCATTGGTCTTGCATAGTTATTACTGAATTGTCTTTGCTGTGGGGGCTGTTGGGGTTGAAATGCACGGTGCTCATGTTTGAACGTGGTAGGGCCTTAAATATTTGTTGGGTCCTTGATACACCTTGGTAGGTTGGTCGATAAGTCGGGGGTTGTGGGGGTAAAGTTTGCTGCTGGGGATTTATTTTATTTTGTTGTACCTGAGGGATTAATTGTTGATTGAAATTAAATTTATTTGAGCTGGAAGCAGGTCAAATATTTTTATTCTGTAAATAAAGTACATTTAGTTCTTCTTGTGCAAATTCCAGAGCTTTTTCTATAGTATCTGGTCTCATACACCGAATTCTTGAGCCAAGTGGTTCATGCAAACCCTTAAGAAAAGTTTGTAGTGCTAACTTTCTATATAGAGTTCTTTTAGCCTCAATTGTTGTTTCGATTGTTTCGTACACGAAACAATCGAAATGATACGTAAGTCATTATAGTACTTAAAAGATTTTGCACATGTTCGTAGAATACATGTGGAGTATCATTACCTTGCGATAACAGGGATAAATCGGTATAAAGAGCCGATTCGTCTCTGTGATCGGAGAAAGTATTTATCAGCGCTGTCCTAATGCTGTTCCAGTCACTGGGGGTACCGTGTGTAGCCAAAGTGCGTGCGGCGGATCCCGTGATTTTGTTTAAAATTCCATTGAGAAGCGAGTAATTACATAGCTCGTTCCCGGGTGCTGGGTTAGCATAAGTCAACACTAATTGATCACAAATTTTAAGGAATCCGATTAGAACATTTGAATTACCATCGAATTCAGGTACCAATCGTAATGCTTTAAATATACTATCCACAATGTTTCGCCGGGTTGTTACGGGAATCGTGCCTGAGGGAATGTTATTCTCGTCCGTCATGATAAAGCTTTCTTCTTCTATTTCTTCGAGTGCAGTTAATAAATCTAGGTGACGGTTTTCGTCCCTAAGAGTTTGTCTAATCGTAGAACGATTACTGGGTAAAATACCCCTATTTGGGCGTGGGAAAAAAAATTTTGATGGTTTTTATTTCACTGCTGCCTAAATCTAAATTAAGTTAGAACACTTTTGAAAGTCTATATATGAGAACTTTAATAAAGAAAGAAAAAAAATGATTTTTAGGATGGAAAGGAATGTAAAGGAATTTAACAACCAATAGGAAATGCTTATTATCTAGGTACTCACGATGAGCTGATCATTATCTTAATTTTCTTTCCTCTGGCTTCTTCTGAGATGTTGATCCGTCGATGTCTGGATGGATCTCTCTGCTCCTGTTGACGGCCGCCGTAGGTTCGTAGAGTGGTAGACGCGACGTGTGAACGACTTATTAGTGTAGTCGATGTGTGATTACAGAACTATGATAATCTATCTTACATTAAACTTATTTCTAAGTGATCTCGATGATCAGAGTGGTGTCCTCCCGCTACCGCGATGTTAGCGTAAAGGCGGCGTCCTCAATGGTGAAATGCCCTTTTAAAATGTCGGTCGATGAAGCGTCAGCAATTCGGGAGGTTGCACAATCTGTACGGTGGTGTGACGACTGTTGAAGTCGGTAAGGACGTAGTCCTCGACGTAACAAGCTGGTAATGTCCCTGGTTGTTAATTGTTGGGCAGCATTCGAAAAGTTGCGTAACATATTTACGTCGTCAATACCGCAATGCTTAAAGGCTAAGATGTACAAGGTAGAATACGAAATGAGTAGATCCGTCAGAGATCGAAAGTAACCGACGTAGCCTGCAGAGTCAGTAAGTTGAAGTGGCAGTGGGCAAGCTATATTTGTCACCGACATGATGGCCGTTGGGGCCGAAAGGCTTTGAAATGGAGACCACGTACAGCAAAAGGCAGTGTAGGCCGACCTCGTGCCCGCTGGACCGACGACCTGAAGGACGTAGCGGGGGGCGGCTGGATGAGGAGGGCGGAGGACCGACATGAGTGGCGAAATTTGGGAAAGACCTATGTCCAGCAGTGGACGAACACGGGCTGATGGATGGATGATAGGCTATATTTTATATTAATAAAAGTAAGTTTTCAGTTTGAAAATTCAATATTTGTGAACCATGTCGGGAGAAAAAACGCTGCTTGGCTGCTTTATCAGCGTGCCTTGACCAAATGGTTAGTTATACGTGATAAAACCGGTTGTTTTTCCATACGAGGAAACTGTATCAGTTTAATCTGGCTAAATATTTCCATCGACAACGATCCTGACACACCTCTTGCTAATATTAAGCTTGAAAAAGTGACTAAAGCCGGGCTTAAGCACAGATACATTAAATATTATGGTTTAAGAAGCCTGTATGCTTGCTATTTCATTCTACATTCAACTTTGGTTTATAGAGCACTGACTGACTGTTATTGGTTGGCCCGAATGTTCATTTCCCGAGCTCGTACGGAACTAACCGAACATGCTAAGTGAGGCTAGCTAACGCGAGATAAAATTCATGTCTTGAAAAAACTCGAGAATGGTTTCGGGTCTTCCTATGATTTCAGGAGAAATATCCCAAAAATCTAAATAAAACAAAAATATTTTTGAATAGTATAAAATATAATTAATAGAAATAATCATCAACCAACCATTCATTTGAAGTAAAACATATTTGTAAAAAAGGTTTAAAATGTGTGTGTTAGAACAATTAGATATACTAAAAAACAAGAATAACCCTGATTTACTAAACGAACAAACTAACTTTACCACTACCCCACTGTTATGCATGTTTTCGTCTCCCCATTTTCCCCACCAAACAACTAGTCAGGCCAGTGTACAAAAGGCAAGTTTTGGTCGGCGGCTCGTCACTAGCTGCTGAGCTGTCGGTCGAAGAAGCCGAGCTAGCAACAGATCCCGAGGATGCCTCGTTCAGAGGCGAAACACGTGTCGATAAGTTTTCTTGCTTGTTATTTAAGATTTCTTTGCTTGTATCGCTTGCTTGTTGCATGTTTTTATGCGGGCGGGCGGGCGGTGCACGAGTCTGCATTTTGAATAGCACGATTAGAATTGTTTAGCGGAATATTTCAAATTATATTCATATATTCTTAACTTAGTATAAAATATACTATGCTGTGAACTTAAAATTATTTGATTTGTTGAACTGGGTCTGATGATGCGACTGGAAGATGGGAAAGGGATCTCCGCAATGGACAACAGCAGACCCTTCGAGTTTGGACTTATTTGATTGGTCTTTATTAGCACTTTGGTAAAACATGGTGACCAGGGTCTGATTATGAGACTGGAAGATGGGTACGGGATCTCCTGAACGGATAACAGCAGACCCTTCGAACTTGGGCTTATTTGATTGGTATTTATTAGCGATTTGGTTAAACATGGAGTCCGTTGCATATAGTCGTTCGAAAAATCATATTCTTTTGTTTTTCTTATTTCCACGAAAATCTCTTTGACGCGGGTGGAGCCGCGGGCAAAAGCTAGTAAAAAATAAAAGTTTGTTTGTTGTTTATTGTACACTTGAAATTAAAGGGGGTGTTAGATAGGACATTACTATTAGACTTAAAAACAAATAAAAAGTCATCTTCGGTCATCCTTTCCTCTCTGACCGCCATGATATAAGTGTGTGTGCTTTTAATAAGTTATTAAATATCTTTTCTCCCTGTCTTTAAATTTAAATAAAATAAAGTGTGTGTGAGATATCATCCTAATTTTATATTCATTTGAAATACCTATTGATGCCATTATGTGTGGAATATAACATCGCTCAAATGTCCGCCGTCTCTCCTCTGGGTGGCGCGCATCCGAAATGTCAAATTTTCTATGACTCTGGCGCATTTGAGGGCCGGTGTGGATTGTGGTTTATTTGCCTGCAACTTAAGAAAACCCCACAAGAAAAAGTCTAACGGGGTCAAATCGCACGATCTCGGCTATTTCACTGGCCAGTTCACACCTGAGATGACCATGCCCTCAAATCGTTCGTGCAGAATGTCCAATGTGGCATGAGCTGTGTGGCACGTAGCGCCGTCGTGTTGAAACCAGATGTCGTTGGTGTCCATATCATCAAATTCAGGCTAAAAGAAGTTGATAATCATTGACCTATAGCACTCGGTAGGACGATTACGGTGACCGTAAAATGGGCAAAGTGCCCGAAATAAATAAAACAATTTTATCATTTGCACGTGTTGTTGAACGCTTTATCCGTCCATGGTGATTTGGCAAAACAGAGTGAATAAATGACAGCCAATTTGAAAGATCTAACTTCACCAAAATTGCCGCTATCAACTATCAAAGTTCGGAAGTCCCTATTGGAAGACCCTTTATTTGCTTTATATTTGCCCTATTATCTGACTAATTCTATTAGTTATCTGTGTGAATGAGTTGTCTCTTATTGCAGACGCGCATGGAGTGCGGCGTGCCCGCCTCCGACACCACGGAAACCATCAACTTGAGTGACTTACCACCAGAGGCCACCTGTCTGCTGCCGTCATCACAGAAGCGCGCTACTCTCTCCGTCACCCTATCTGAGTGATTCACCACCCGAGGCCGCCTATCTGCTTGAACAAAATCAAAAAGACTAAAATGTAACAAAATTTAAAAATAAATTATTTCTGTTATTCATTGATAAATCTAGACCAATAATAAGTAGTAATAAAACAGGACTTGTTCAGTAACTCAGTAGTTATATTCAGAGACGTACTCAGTTTATCGTACAAAGGTCACACAAGATTGCTAGCCCAAGTCCAGCCTACGCGTTCCAGGGGATGCACGCAGTCGGTGAATGTGCATACAAAAAAAATAACTTAAGTAAGTAGTGGTCTTGATCCAGTGTTCCCTTAGGATGCACTTGAAAGGACGCACGAACAGTATCCGAGATTGCTTGGACATTTTCATAGAGAGAGTATAGATTGTTGTCTTCGATACAACGATATCGCGATGTAGAATCACGCCAGCACCATCTAGTGCCAGGAGGTGTTACTAAATATAGAGGGCGCTACACAACCTTATGTCCAAGGAAATAAAATTTAGTTTACTTGAGCAAAAATTGGACAGTGTACAGTCTTGTTATTATACAATAAAGCCGATTCTGAAGGCTTTAATTTTAGTTTTAGTGCTGCTCAAAACTAAATTTTCTTCATTCCAAAATAGTTCTTTAGTGTAAACAACGGAAACTATATTGTTTTGGAAAAATTTAAGTTTTGACACCATTAAAACTAAAATTAAAGCCTTCAGAATCAACTTTAATGTCTTTGCAAGAATATAAAATATTGATAAATCATATTAGGTTAGGAATCGTTTCAAAACGTGCGATAATAGTGCGAAATTACAGTAAATTAGTTTAGTTAAGGTCTTAGGAAATTTTTAGCAAATTTGTGTTCTGATTGTATAACCTTATTTTACTTGCTTTTTTGGAGGTTCCATTTTGAAAGAACTCTTTCCTCACATCTTAACTACGACTTATAAATTGTGATTAAAAATTTTCAAAACCTTATTTTATTTAATCTTGCTATATTAAAAAAGTCGCATAATAAGTTATTCCCCAGGCAAGAAGGTGATTTTTCAGCATGTTGATTAATAAATAAAGCCAACACATGTAAATTTATACTTTATGATAGTAAAACACGAACATTAAAATGGTTTTATTAAATTCGTTGGATAACCACGTTACAAAAAAAATAATCGATTTGATTGTCCGATTCATCGAATGAATTTTCCTCGGTTTATATTCATCTGAGGAATTTTCAACTACTCTGTGATGGAGTTAAGCGTTTTATAGCGGTGTTAATTTTGTCTAACCCTGGCAACCATGTTACCATTATGGAATAATATGGGTTTGAGTTTGGTGTTGGGACTTTCGGTGTTGGGAGTTCCGATTTTTGTCCATCTTAGGCATGCTGGAGAGGAATTTAAATTATTTGTTGTGATTACTGGTATGTTAGTGAAAAATTCCTCAAAAACATTAGCTACTTCTTCACTTTTCGATACAATTTGATTATTTATTTTTAACTTGATTTCTCTATCCTGTACCCAAAGGGGAGAAGAAGATGTGATGAAAAAGGTTGTAATAATATGTAGTTTGAATAACATGCAACTTCACAATCCTTTTATTCAAAGATCACGCTCAGTAAGACAAAGAACACAACCCACATATCTTAATGATTATGTCGTTTATTGATTGAATTCTTAAATTAACTTCATATTAAAGTGTAAGTTTACAACAAATCTTTCAATGTATAAAATAATCGATTTTGTGGGTTTTAATACGTTTAATAATAAATAATAATTGTCTGCTATCTAAATATCTTAAAAGGGAAGAATGTATAGTAAGTTATCTGTGTCGATGACCCAAGCTTCATTGTCTTTGGTAGGCTTGCTAGCGCTCAGAGATGTTATTAGTGTCCTCCCTAAATAAACATTTGTTTCTGCAGTCGTTTATATTACAATAGAGTGTCAACGAAACGAACTTGTATAGGAACTTCGGAATTCATAAGGCGAGGGTATTCAGTAGTTCCATCGTGGAACTGTTCATGGCACTAGTGTCACTGTAACATAATTTACTAATAACATGAAGTTATGTTACGAAACAATAATAAAATAATTATACAAACAAACAGACTTTATTAGTAGTTAACAAACTAACTTCATGTAGATATCTTCCGCATTCTTAAACAATTCTGCGCCTGCAAATTGACCAATCAGGTAACTAAACGTTTTGCTATGCGACAGCCGGTCTGAGCTTCGCGCGGATTGAGTTTCGTGACCTGACACACGTCTCGAATGATTTGTGTATTTGGTGAACTAATTAAACCAGCATCCATTTTGGATAAAACTTAAATACTTAATAATTATAATCTAGTTACATACTCTAAGTGATATCCCATACTGGGTAAGTTCCATTGTTTTACATACAAATATAATAACGTTTATTTAATTTAACTAGCGCTTGTCTCATCGTTTCTTTAGATTTCATTTTCATTTTATTTTCGCCACTAGCAGAGCTCTTGTAACCGCTTCTGAGTGCTTCATTACTATTATATTAAACAAAACCACTACCGCTCAGAATTCTTTGTAAACCGAACTCTCATCTTCATCTCGTCACCTTTTTCCTGCTAGTAGGTGTTTCCGGTTTTTCTTGACCTGTGGTAACGCTTTCTTTGTCTGCGACCTTCCAGGAACTTCCTACGGAGTGAGAATATCATTAGCAATGTAGCAATACTGAATACTCGCTGCGCCTGCCAACATCCAGCAGACGATACTCCTGGCCGCTACTTACTCCTGACGACCAGAAAGGACCACCACGTAATCCCGGCGCAGTGTCTGCCCTATTACGAGCCACAACGACTAGGAGAGTGCGTGAAGTGCTTTGGTAAACTTTGACCGTAATCGGCTTACGCTCTGTGTACTATTTGTTTACCTTAACTACATTATAGCTTATTTTACTGTTCACTGTAGTTTTACTTATCACCACGTGACATCACCAAAGCGTCGTCGTCTCATGTGAAATCATGCTAGTTCCTTTCCTTCTCTTGCCTCGACGTGCGGCGCAAAGGCGGTGCATAGCAGTTACGGTGAGGCTATAACTCATTTAATTTAAAATTTTGAAAAAATATTCAATGTACAGTCACGAATTTATTAGGTTAGGTTAGGTTAGGTTTTTTTTTAATATTGAAATAAACTTTCTGAGTAACTTATTCCCGCACGGCTATATATGCCGTGCTTTTTCAGTCTAAATTCTAATTTTTAGGAGTGACCCGTTTATAGTTGGGTGGTTGGGAGGGTCTTCCGTTGGTTAAGTTAAATTATACTTAATCTACTGCATGCATATATCTCTCTTTTTTTTTTTTTTTAGAGACTATAAGTTGGTTTTGTTTCCTCATTTTTTTTTTTTCATGTTTTATTTTAATTTTTCTGTCTTCTTTTGGATTTATTTTATTTTCTTTTATTTTTTTTTTCTTTTCCTAATCTAGTATACACGTTTTTAGCCTATTTACATTTCTGGGTATTCTATAGTTATTTAGTGAACGGAAGAACCTCCTCTTATACAATTTGTTTATATAAAACTTAAATATCCATAACAAGTCTAACAACCTATTATATGTTATTTCATTACTAATATATTAAACATTGAAATACTAAATTCACTCATTCAGTATAGATTCTTATATTATCCTATAGTTATAATAATTGAATGAGCCATAGTTATTTATTAAATCATTTAAATCATTTAACATACGTGGTAATTTTGTATAATTAAAATATCATCATAAATTCGTCAGGTAAAATTAGAATTAAAAGAGCCGAGATATTAAAAACATTCAAAGCTTGGTAACATTGGGACTAAAACACAATAAAACAATAAAAGAAAGACATCCCAATCGTTCCATCACTTGTTTCGCTTTGCCGCGCGTCCTATCACCCTTTCCAGAAACATTAGGAGAGCTTCCCTCTGGGCACTGTCTTCCATTATTGTTGGCAGGTTGTCCTTACAATAAATCGAGTCTAATTGCATTTCGAGTTCTGCCCTCCACAAGCCGAATCTGGGGCAATCGAACATTATGTGCCATATTGTCTCCTCAATCTCAGGATCACATACGCAAGAGGGGCTGTCCTTGATCTTGAAACGGTGCAAGTACGATGCGAGCCCTCCATGCCCCGTGAGGGCCTGTACATGGGAGGGGCCAAGTTTGGTCTTCCTTAAGATTTTGTGCGCAGTGGCAATGTCCGGAAGGAAGGCCCTCGTAACCGCTCCCGTACTGGAGGACCCGTACCGCTCCTGCCACCTCTGGACAGTCTCCTCACGCAGAGTCCTTTTGATGTAGGATAGGGGGACGGCATCATAGTCCGCTGCAGACTTCTTGTGGAGAGCAGCACTCTTTGCTAGTTCATCGGCTCGCTCGTTTCCGGGCGTTCCTGCGTGGGCCCTCAGCCAGAAGAACCTCACCTCACGGCCCTCCTCTCGGATTTCCCGTACGCTTTTTTCGATGCTGTGCGCCAAAGGGTGGAGTGAAGCTCGGCTCTTGAGCAGGTCCAACGAAGATCTGGAGTCGCTTAAGATATTAACTATCGGCTCCTTGCTTCGCTGGGCCTGCTCAACGGCCCTCAGCATAGCGTACATCTCCGATTGGAAGACCGTGCAATAAGGCTCCAGACGGAACTTCGAGCACTTGGTCTCCCCGCTGTCCGACCACCATGTGAGCGCCGCGCCCACCCTCCCCTGTATCTTACTGCCGTCAGTATAGATACAGGGGCCGGTGATCTGGTGAGCGCTCACAGTGTCGGGTTCTAGGTCTTCCAAGCACTCGAAGCCCAGGGTCTGCTTTTCAGCCGGATGTGGAAATCTCGCGAAGGGCACACGCAGTTCGACCGGTCGATCTGCTGGAATCTGCTCAATTCTTACTCCTCGTTTTGCCCTGTACAAACCTGCAGCCTCGCGGACTCTAAGATCAAGGGGGAGCACATCAGCCAGAACCATTGCTGACGACAGAGACACCGTGCGGTACTCTTTGCACAATTTTTGTGCGAACCCACGCTGCAGAGAATCTAGCTGGTTTTTGATCATCAGCTTCTCCGCAGCAGGAGCCCACACACTTGCCGCGTACAGCACGATGGGCTCTACCACCGAGACGTATATGGTTCTGATGTCCTCCTGGTTCAATCCCCAGCTCACCCTTGCAGCGCACGCCAGCTGCTTGTAGATGTCAATGACTTTCCTACAGACAGCTGATACGTGCGCGTTGAAGGTGAGCTTGTCGTCAATAATGACACCCAGCAGGCGGATTTGTCGCACTAGCGGCAAAGTGACTCCGCCCATGCAGATAACTGGGGGCCCAAACTTAAGCCTCCGTGTCAGCACCATCGCAAAGGTCTTGTGAGGTGCGAACTTTAGCTTATTTCTGAGCCCCCAGTCCAGCACTGTTTGAAGGGCCGCGTTGGCTCTCGCCTGCAAGGGGGGTATTGTGAAACTGGAGAACACCAGAACCACATTGTCCGCAAAGGCTTGACAGTGCACTCCTTCCTGCTCTAGATCTACGAGCAGGGTGTTGAGAATAAGGTTCCAAAAGGAGGGTCCAGCTATTGAGCCTTGGATGCACCCCTTATTGGTACCCTTTTCCCAACACTCCCTTGCGTAACTAATCTTTACCGTCCGCTGGTCTAAGTAAGAGGCTACAAGTCCGTAGATGTTAGCAAGACATCTGTGCGCGAGGAGTTGGGTCCTCAAAGCCGGCCAACAAGCATTGTCGAAGGCTCCCTCTATGTCTAGTGAGACCATGAGAACTATTTTCCTGCTCTTTATTTGAGAGCGGACATGGCCCACGAGGTCATAGAGGGAGTCCTCAGTGCTTTTTTGTGGCATGAAACCGTATTGCCTAGTGCACAGCGAGGGTTGTATGTGCCATCCCAGCCGCGATACCATGAGTTTTTCCACAATTTTGCCCATAACAGGAAGGAGACCTATTGGTCTGTGCGCCTTCGGAGTGGTGTAGTCTTCCCTCCCGGACTTGCGGAGTATACATACGTGAGCGAGTTTCCATCTCACCGGAAAGTGCCCGATCTCCAAACACTTGTTGGCGATCTCCAGGAACACCCCCGGCTCAACTCGGATTGCTCGCTCACATATGTCCGCCGTCCACCCGTCAGGCCCCGGAGCCTTCTTTAGGTTCAGATTGCCCAAGACTGATTTCAGCTCCGCGGCTGTGAAGGGCGGATCAGAAGGTTTTAATTGGTCCGAGAGTTGATGGACTGGCACCTCCGAGCTCTCGCGAATTAGTTTTTGAGCGGGGGTTTCGTCGTCCACAGAGTCATCAGGAAAGAACGTTTGAGCCAACAGCTTGGCAGACCCCTCAGGACCAAGGGTGTTCACCGATGAGTCCACCAGCAGCCGGTCCTCTTGCCGTTTTGCAGTCCTCCTGATGACTCTGTAGACTCCGTCCCACATGCTTTCCCTATCCTGTTTTGAGCAAAATTGTTTCCAGCTAGCTGTTTGCGCTTCTTGCGCCGCGTCTTTATATCGCTGTTTGGCTTCAAGGTATACGTCAACGACATATTGCCTTCTAGCCGCCGTGGCATTCCGTAAACGCCGCTTCTTGGTATTAGCGTCAAGGAGGGACTCCAGTTCCTCAGGCGTGGTAACCAACCCCACCCTCGACGCACCCAGATTGCTCTCTTCCAGGCCTGTGCGGATGGAGAGACCGAAAGCCGACCAATCAGCCCTCGCTGTGTTGTACACACGTGTGGTCTGGATTGGCAAAGCTGTTAATTCCTTCTCCAGACACACGTGGTAGGTAATGGCGTTGTGGTCTGATGTGATCAGCTCCCGGTCCACTTTCCATCCACCCATGTTGCCCAAGAGCTGGAGGCTGCAGGCTGTCACGTCTACGTGACTTGTGCACATGCGGCCTCCTCTGTATACCTCGAAAGTGGGGGTGCCGCCTGTATTCAGGATCTGGAGGTCCATTTCCTCAAGGAAGGACCCGTAGGCTGAGCCCCTGTGGTCCTCGGAATCGCTTCCCCACCAGGGACTCCACGCGTTGACGTCGCCGGCTAGGATGACATTATCAGACTGCAACTTTGAGCGGACACTTCTTATCACATTTAAGTAAGGATCCAAATCTTCGTCCCCCTCTAAGTAGACGGACAGCACGGCCAATTTTAGCTCCCCTGCCTTCAGCAGTACCGCGGCGATGTTCTCAGTGACGAGCTGAGGGTCGTGAATGACCTGCAGCTCCCCACCGAAGACCACCACCGCGGCCTTGACTGGTTTTTGGCGGGCTGACGTCAGCTGGATTACTCTTGTGCCCGGGTACTGCTTTAGTTCGCCCTTGGTACCGACATACGGTTCTTGTACCAGGGCGACAGATACCCGGGCTGTGTGCGCTTTGCACATGAGTTCCGCTGTCGCCAGCCTGGAGCGTTGTAAGTTGGCCTGGATGATACGTAGTTTGCTGTCCGTAGTTTTGCCTAGAGCGGGGACACCTCTGCCGCTCGCCTCGGTGCCTTCAGCAATACGCCACGCGAGACCTCGCTATGGAGTCCCATTTTTGCCTAATCCTGCACTCCGCGCTAAACGCATTGTGTGCAAGATCGGCTCCCTGGAGCTTAGCCCTCTTACAGTTTACGCACTCGGGCGTGTATTCTATGCGGGGACAGTCCGCGCGGGTGTGCGCACCACCGCAGTGGCTGCACGAGATGTCCTTCTCCTTGCACACCCTCTTGGGGTGGCCGTATTCCAGACATCCCGTGCACTGCACTAGCGGTGAGTGGTCCACTATGGGTCGCTTTTGAAGACATACGTAGACTGTACCCGCACCTGTGAAGCGTTGCCACAGCAGAGGGGTAAGCTCCAGGACTATATGAGACTCGTGGGGGTTTCGCGCTTTTCGGCGGTACACAACCCTGAGGGACTCCGTGGAGAGATCCACTCCTTGCAGCAGGTGTTTATTCTGCTTTCCAAGGAGGGAATCACTCACGTCCTTGTCCGTGTTAATTTCCAGGACGTCACGGATGCAGGCGAGAGGCAGTTTATTTTTGGCCTCCTTTATGATTAATCCGTGTCCGCTCTTACTTAGACTGGAGGATATTTTATCAATATCCTCCTTGTCGTTGCAACTGATCACTACCCTACTGTTTGCTGCTCTTCTGCAGCGGTCCACCCTGACTCCGGTCGCTTTGGGGTCCAGCGCCCTCCCCAACTCCCTCATCACCTGGTCCCCTGTAAGTTTGGGGTCCTCCGATGAGACAATTAGGGAGTGCGATGGCCTATCTTGCCCCGGCTTTTTTACAGCCTGTGCGTAGGTCAGTGGCGCAAGCATTTGCGGCTCCCGGCTGAGCACATCATTTTTTAGCTCTTTGACGGCGTCCCTGACGTCCGTGAGGGCCATTTCTATATTGAGGGAAGGCGGTTCCGTCTTGTTGTCGTCAACCGCCCTCCCTATGGCCCTCACATCAGAGCCCACCTGTTTAATGTTGCCCAGCACGGGTTCTAATAAGGCTCGCATGCTGTCGCCACTGACCCCCGCCGGCTGCGCCTGGCACAGCGGTCTCTGCTGAAGGCTTTCGACCGCTGCCCTCATCTGATCCAGGCTGTCGCAGATGACATCAAGCCGGGGATCTGAAGCCACCGGTTTCGGAGGGGACCTGCACTCTAGGCTAACGGTTTGGGCCCTCACCTCGGAGTCCTCCAGCTGGCGCCTGAGTGAATCTAATTGATTGGATACAGCGGCTACCCTTCCGGACAATGTCTCCAGCTCCTTAAGCAGAGCTGGGTCGGGTTTTGATGATTCCGCGGCCGTTGATGGCCGTAGTGCCACTGTATCCGCCAGCTGTAGGACTCTCTCCCTGATCTGTTCAATGGCCTTGAACGGACCGCCCATCTCGAACGCGAGCCAACCCCGAATGGCGTGTTCGAGATGTCGGCCCTTGCCTGATTGAGCTCGGCCGCATGCGAGGTGTGGAGCACGCCGAGCACCTGAGCATGAGCTCGCTCAACGTCCACCAGCTCCCTCGCATGCCGGCTCTGCTCTTTCGACAGGTTCAATTTGTGCCGAGAACGGGAGTCGGACAGGGAGAGCACGGCTATATAAAGCCGTTCCAGGCTGTCGAGGGCCTCGGCTTTGCACTCCCGCTTCATATTCCCAGCCTCCTCCAGTGCCGACTTCCCCTTGAGCAGGAGCTCGTTGGCCTCTCTGGTGGCCAGGTCCATCGAGACCCCCGGGGTTTCGCGGTCGCGAGGTGGGAGGAAGCTGAGACGGCTGTTGCGGGAGCCAACCGACACATCCGAGGCCGAGTCCGGACCCGCACTCCAGAAGTCAATGCGCGGATCGAGCTCGGACATGTCGGAGGAGATCGGGGATGCGAACGTCTCGGCGTTGGTGTTGATAATAATCAACTCAAACGCGTTCTGCTACCAACAAATGTATGAAAGACCCTGTTACTCGTCTGATTTGCACAGAGATTTTCTCGGCCGAGCCCACAACGAGATTAAACGATACCAGTGGACAGTAACAAGGTATTTCAATAGAAAGATTTAACAATAAAATTACACTCACTCGAGTCCAGTACAATATTGACGGCGTCAAGATACCTCCAGAGGTCCAAAATCTGGGGTCCATCCACTGCTTGTGCCGCTTCGCTGCTCCAGCTGCTGACCGGGCCGGTAAGAAGGAGGGGAAAGACAAGGAGGGATCAGCAGGAAATCAAGGGAATGTGGCCACGAATGCTGATTACGTGTCACCAAGATTATGACGCAATCTTCCAAGTATTTTCCTGGAATTAGCCCGGCTTCTACGAGCACAATTCCCCAACACGGTTTCACTAGAAGACCTTATTTTATACACACATGTCCCTGAAGCAAGAATCTCTTAAAACTTTTCAGGCGACCTTTATTTCACAATGAATCCGGGAGCTCCAAAATTAACAAGTCATCTCCGTCAAAAATCATAGACAAGAAGAGCAAAAATTAAAAACAAACAAAATGATTATGCCACCACTAGCGGTCTCTAAAAATAGATTAGAACACTGTGAACGAAGCGCGTTCAATTTGAGTGTTGCGCGAACAATCCCCCGCTCCGGACTGATGCCCCCATCAGAACGCTAGCTCAATCAATCGGGAGCCGGGAGAGTGTTGCTACAGCTCGTCGCAGAATCGAACCTACAACCAACACCTCAGCTACACGAGGAGCTCCATCCCCACCGTATATTAACTTGATAATGCGACCCCGGCGCCAATGTAGAGATGCCAAATTTGCATCCTTCAATAAAACTAAGTCTCCTTCTTTCGGAGGTTCGGTCCTGTCTGTCCACTTCACCCGCTGCTGTAACAAATGCAGATATTCCAACGACCAACGATTCCAGAAGTCCTGGCCCATTTGTTGCAACATTTGAAAACGTGACAACCGGGTTGTACGTTCGTCCCTCCAGGGGTATTCCGGCAGGGCAGTAAGAGGCTGCCCAATCAAGAAATGGCCAGGAGTCAAGACCTCGAGGTCGTTCGGATCAGATGACAGGGGACAGAGAGGACGAGAATTGAGGACGGCCTCAACTTTACAGAACATAGTGACGAGCTCCTCGAACCTTAAAATGGTTTCCCCGATGACGCGGCGGAGGTGGGTCTTGGCCGACTTCACGGCGGCTTCAAAAATCCCACCCCAGTGGGGGCAAATTGGTGGGCTGAACCGCCAAGTTATCCCCCTCTGGGCGCATATATGACTTAAACTAACACAATTATTTTCTAAGAATTTATACACATCTTTCAAATAGTTTGAGGTACCCTGGTAGTTTGTGCCATTGTCAGAGCGGATCAATGAAGGTAGACCCCTACGCGAAACAAAACGGTCTAACGCAGCAACGAAGGCCTCCGTGGACAACGAGGACACTAATTCCAAATGGACGGCCTTGGTGGACAAGCACACAAATACGCACAGGTAAGCCTTAACAATCCGAGCATTACGAAGAGTGGAGGTCTTGACCGAGAACGGGCCTGCCATGTCCGTGGCGACTCCTTCGAATGGTCTCGACTGGGTGATCCTGTCAGCCGGCAGATCTCCCATCTGAGGCTGCATCAATGAGGCTCGCAGTCTGTAACAAGGAACGCAGGAGAAAACTACATTGCGAATTACCCGGCGAGCAGACAATATCCAAAACTCCCGCTGTAATATCGCCAATAACGCATTGCGTCCCGCATGAGAGTTACGAACATGTCGGTCAGATACCAAAAGCTTTACCAAAGGACCCTCCTTGGGTAACAGCAGAGGATGACGGCTTCCGTATGGCAGGTCAGCCTTCCGAAGTCGACCTCCAACACGCAGAAGTCCCTGTGAATCCAGAAAAGGATTTAATCTAGCGACCGCTCCCTTCAGCTTGGCACGTTCATCGCGAAGAATCTGCAATTCAGACTTGAAACGGTCCGCCTGCACTACCTTGACCCAGTGAAGCAGTGCATCTCGACGCTCCTCGGCACTCACCACTGGCGACAACTGTTTATTTCGGGGGTTACGACAATTATTTATAAAACGCTTAATCCAACTAGTAACCGCCAATAATTTGTCCAAACTACTATATCTCCCAGTCAGCCAATCAGGATCTAAATCGGTCTCTGCAACTAAAGCATGCACACGCAGCCCGGGTAAAATCTGGGTCGTCCTATCCACTTGCTGAACAGGCCAAGAAGACTCAGGTCCCTTGAGCCACTCCGGACCCCACCATAAAGCATGTGACACCAACTCCGGCGCTGTGCAGCCCCTCGATGCGCAGTCTGCAGGATTACATTCACCTGGGACATGCCTCCAATTAATATGAATACCCATGTTCTGAATTTGCGAAACCCGGTTTCCTACAAAAATCTCTAAGGTATGCGAAGCCGCGCGCAACCATGCTAGCGTGACCTGACTATCCGACCGTGCATACACATCCTGAAAATCAACAGTTTATTTATTATTTATGTTATATATGTATGTATGTATATATTTATTCATTCATGTTATTTATCTATAATACATTATTATTTTTCTTTTAATTTATTAATGTAGATTTTGTATAGTATATTTAAATATTATTTTAAAATTAGTGCACCGCCTATTCATCAATCTCCTTTTAAACCAGATTCTACCCAAAGGTTGTCTGGAAGAGATCGCTATAAGCGATAAGGCCGCCTGATTGTACCTACGTTATTTGGCTATTGTAATTTATATTATTTTTGTTTCCTTCTTTGTGGTGTGCAAATAAAGTTATATTGTATTGTATTGTATTGTATTGTAGTGGCAGCTAACTCCCGAGATATATGATTTAGTAATCTAGCTAAAAGATGAGCTCCGCTTAATTCTAACTTAGGAATAGTAAGACGAGTACGTATGGGAGCAACCTTGCTTTTCGCTAGAAGTAACACAACATTGACGTGACCCTGACTATCAACTGTTCGTAAATCTACGGCCGCAGCGTATCCACGTTCGGAGGCGTCACAAAAGCCATGCAAAGAAGCGTGATACTTTCCTGGCGGCAAGATCCGGCGAGGTAAGGCAACTCGATTGACTTCCTCCAACGATGACATCAACTCCAGCCAGTCGTCCAACGGAGACCCGGTGAGCGGCTCGTCCCACGACACGCCCAGGATCCACAGCCGTTGCAGCAGACACTTCGCTGAGAAGATCACCGGACTGATCCAGCCGTTCGGATCAAACATGCGAGCGATGGTGGACAGCACGGTCCTCTTCGACCATACTCTCTCTGGTTTCAGTTTCATCTGAAACGTGAAAATATCATTTACCGGTTGATACTTCATTCCCAAAACCGCTATCATATTAGGATCGTCCACCTCAGTAAACAGGTTAAGGTTCTGTTGGTGATCCTCTGGAATACCTTCTAACAGACGGGGCTCATTCGATAACCATTTTCTTAACTCGTAGCCTCCCGCTGCTAGTATAGCAATTAATTCATCCCTGAGTATAAGAGCTTCCTCAACTGTTTGGGCCCTAGTACACACGTCGTCCACGTAGAGGTCACGTGTCAGTACGGCTGCCGCACGCGGGTAGCGGGCCCTCTCCCGATCCGCCAATTCTAATAAGCATCTTATAGCTATATATGGACTTGATTTCAAACCATATGTGTTGGTGTTGAGCTCGTAGACTGTCACTGGGTCCTCTGGGTGCTCCCGCGAGAGAATCAACTGGAAACGCCTGTCGTCAGGATGAATGACAGTCTGCCGGAACATCATCTTAATGTCGGCTCCAAACACCACCTGATGTCTCCTGAAATTTAAAATTATATCTATGATATCCCGATGAAGCTTTGGCCCAGAGTGTAGACACGAATTCAACGAGACTCCTGTTGAGGTAGGCGCCGACCCGTCAAACACGGTGCGCAGCTTTCCTGAAGAAGCCTTCAATACTGCATGGTGAGGTAGGAAGTAATGCTCAGTAGAGCTCCAGTCTACTCGAGCCGGTGACATATGACCTAGTGCTTCGTACTCACGCATGAAGTCAATATATTTCTCACGTAGCACTGGGTCACGCTGCATGCGCCGTTCCATAGCCAGCAGTCGCTTCTCTGCCAGTGCTCTGGATTGTCCAAGAATAGGAGGGGATGCTGTAAAAGGCAACCGCGTTACAAATCTCCCTGAAGCTAGCCTCGTAGTGTTGGCTTGAAAAAAGGCCTCACATTCTGCATGTTCCGGGTCATCGAAGACTGGTCCCAAGGCAGCATGTCCAAAAATGGTGGACACCGCCAACAGTGATGAGGTGCCTTGTGCCTTCTGGGCACCCAAAAGAATCCATCCCAATACATCCGAGCCCAAGAGGACGTCCACTGGGCCGGGAACATAAAACCTGGGATCCGCTAAATTTAAATTAGACGTACACGATAGTATAGATGGGGAGATATCTGAGGAGGGCTGCCAGCCTACGATATCATCCATAACCATAGCTGCAGCTGCAATCCTCAAAGTGGAGGAACGTACCGAAGAAAACCTTATATGAGTTCGGCCTACCAAACGTTTAACTTCTAAACCCCCAATACCAAGAAGGGGCAACGAAGAAGGCTCCAAGTTCAAACCCAACATATTAACTATCCGTGTGATCACCATACACCCTTGTGCCCCTGAGTCCAGTAGAGCCCTTACCCTAACCGAATCTCCACGGGGACCCCATATGCAAACTATTGCCGTGGGCAGTAGAACCGTCCTCGGCTCTGCGCTAGTAGAGTGGCAAGCTAGCTATTGGCTGGTCGGCCTCGCCAACCCAGGGTGAACCCACTACCCTACATATGGTGAGCGAGTACCCATCGCCATCCTAGGGGGGGCGTAACCTGCCGCTCTCCCATACCTAAAATAAGGTGGGTGGTACTCTACCCGCGGGTACTCATGAGACGGCGGCGAGTATCTCTGCGGCTCCTCCCGACTATACTCCCTTCCAGTGGGCGCCGGCACTGGCGCGGGAAATTGAGGTCCACTAACCGGTGAAGTGAAGCCCCCGCCCGTAGGGCCTTCTTCCCTCGAAGAGTCCCGAGGCGGGCCCGCAGTTGCAGAAACATGGGGACCACTTCCATAATTTTGAATGGGCCCCTCACCCGTGGAGTACCCCCAACCCCGGGGCCTCCTAGCCGGGCCCACAGTATAGCCCTGTACCGCAGGTGCATGCTCCTCAAAATTATTAGGGTGTGCATGACTCACCCGAGAACTCTCTCTCCACTCCGACGGGTGCGCGCCTCGTCCTGGACGAGGGCCCCTCGACGGACATGGCTGCTGTGCGGACGGTGAAGCTGCTCCCCCGCCCGTAGCGCGACGCTGGTGCTGCGACGTGGAGACTGCTCCCCCTCTCGCAGCAGGTCCGCGCTGCGGTGCCGGAGCCGGCGCACCAGACCTGTTAGCACACAGCAGTAAATGGTGAGTTCTTCCACATGCAGAACAAGTACCTTGCTTGGAACAATCGCGCGCGAAATGATCTTCCATGCAATAAAAACATAAGCGCTTGGCTTTTACCAAGCACCGCCTTTCGCTGACCGGCAGCTCAGCAAACTCAGGGCACCTCCGCAAAGCATGTCCCAAACGCCCACACTGAGGACATGTCGGTTCCCCCACGGCAGCAGTCAGCGCAGCCAAGCGAGCCGCCACACGTCCCCGGGACGGCGGCACTCCCTGGGCGTCACTGCGTCGCGATGTGCCAGCGGATCTTCCCAAACTCCCGCTAGGTGGCACCACTTCCAACGGAGACGACTCCACAGCCCTAGCTTCAAACTCCAAAAATCTCATTAAGTCCGTAAAGCTAGGCAAGGCACTGCCGTCCCGTTCTGCCATCTCGCGTTCAAACCGTGAGCGAGAGTCAGCCGGCAACTTGCTCAAAATTATGTGTCCCAACAGATAAGACCATTCATCCACTGGTAGTCCCAACATTTTTAATGCGTTACACGCCACTGTAACGGGTGTGAGTAACTGAGCCCTGATGTGCGATCTAGAAGTAACCCGAGGCAGACCTAACAGCTGACTCGCATGCGCGTCTGCTAACAACCGGACGTTCTGATATCTGTTGTTCAATAACTCCCATGCGATGACGTAGTTATGCTCCTCAACCATCAGATGTTGTTCCAATGATCTAGCCTCCCCTTGTAGACTGGACATCAAATACGCCATTTTCTGTGCGTTGGACAGATCCTGTCTACCGTCTACCAAAGAAGTAAACATATTCTTAAAGGCGACCCATTGCTCCATACATCCATCAAAGTGACCAAGCTCTAAGGTAGGCAGTCTGCTATGCAACCCTACCCCTTGACTACTGGTGCCCAATTTGACATCCGGACCCCCAGACTGCAATCTCTTTATTGTGCATGCCACCTGCGTAGTCTCATTGTAGATCTCCATTATCTGCTCCATATCACTATTAGGGCTAGCCATTACCTCCGGTGGCAGCTCCTGGTCCATCAGCTCCATGAGCGCCTGCTCAGCTTTCTCGAGGCGACGCTCCATCTGTGAGTACCGCTCCAGGACTGCATCGCCCCGATCAGCTCGAGCCAACAAGCCTTGAACGCTGACAAACCAGCGCAGCTGGCTGGCCAAGATGTTCCTCGGAGAAGTCTTTGACATTGTAGACCGGGAATTGAGAGATACAAACAATTAAAGACGGAACTGACAATGTCACAAACCACAAAGCGCCCCAATGTATACACTCAAACAAGTTGTCACAGTAACTCGGTAAATACAAAATGTTATTAATATAAATAAACTAACTGCCTTGTAACAGTGCACTCAAACAAGCTTACAATAGGTCGTTATATTATATTATAACCAAATATCTCATATAACACAAACAACCGAGTTATAAAGTTACACCAACAAGGTCTAACAATTACAATTTAAATCTGTGTACAACAACCTAAACAGCGCTAATAAAGTTATATGTTTATCCACAATGCAAACATATAATATAATACCTAAAGCTAAAGGAGCTATGTAAATATCCTTCCAGCTTACATAAACCTATTCATATACACAGTCCGAGTACTGTAGTATGAGAAATAACAAAATATTCTATTTGAACTCGCTTTAGGTTACAAGGTTACAAACTACCTACCTTAAACAAATTATAATTCACAAATTTTCTGCCAACGGAGCAACAATTTCGGTTCGGCTTATATAAACAGAATATATCTTGGTCCGGGGTTGTTTAATATCCGATATTAAACAACTTAACCACGCTATGCTACCACAGAATGTTGATAATAATCAACTCAAACGCGTTCTGCTACCAACAAATGTATGAAAGACCCTGTTACTCGTCTGATTTGCACAGAGATTTTCTCGGCCGGGCCCACAACGAGATTAAACGATACCAGCGGACAGTAACAAGGTATTTCAATAGAAAGATTTAATAATAAAATTACACTCACTCGAGTCCAGTACAATATTGACGGCGTCAAGATACCTCCAGAGGTTCAAAATCTGGGGTCCATCCACTGCTTGTGCCGCTTCGCTGCTCCAGCTGCTGACCGGGCCGGTAAGAAGGAGGGGAAAGACAAGGAGGGATCAGCAGGAAATCAAGGGAATGTGGCCACGAATGCTGATTACGTGTCACCAAGATTATGACGCAATCTTCCAAGTATTTTCCTGGAATTAGCCCGGCTTCTACGAGCACAATTCCCCAACACGGTTTCACTAGAAGACCTTATTTTATACACACATGTCCCTGAAGCAAGAATCTCTTAAAACTTTTCAGGCGACCTTTATTTCACAATGAATCCGGGAGCTCCAAAATTAACAAGTCATCTCCGTCAAAAATCATAGACAAGAAGAGCAAAAATTAAAAACAAACAAAATGATTATGCCACCACTAGCGGTCTCTAAAAATAGATTAGAACACTGTGAACGAAGCGCGTTCAATTTGAGTGTTGCGCGAACATTGGGTTTTTCAACCGCCCCCGCGTTTATTTTTAGGACTTCCTTACGAAGTTGCCGGGGCGGTCGTCGCAGAAACACTCGCAGCCCCTGAGCGTGACTTTCCCGAGCCAGCCGATGACGCGGAGGACCTGCCAGCGGACGACATTTTGATGCGCGGCAAAACAAAACGAAAAATATGTTAATTAAAGTCAATCAATAGTAAGTCAATAATTATCGCAGTAAAATGGATTGTGACAGTATCTATGTCAATTAAATTTTTTATCAATTTTCTTAATAGCAAAACGATACAACACAATTAATTAAATAATTTAAATAAAGGTCAAAGGTAAAATGAAATTTGTAAAATAAAATCTTATAAATTTTTCTTAATAGCAAAAACAGTACAACAGAATTAATCAATTAGTTTAAATAAAGGTCAAAGGTAAAATTAAAATTGTAAAAATTGTAAAAATAAAATAGTACAAGTAAATGGTAATTGAATGAGGCAATAGTCACAAAATTTTAAAAGGTACAAGTAATAATTTGAATAAAAGATGCAAAAGCCACTTAAAATTGTTGAGTTGTCCTTTTTGTTCAACACAAAAAAAAAAGGACGTGACCTTGACCTTGGGGTTTCACGTGTCGAAGGTTGACCTTGACCTTGATCTTTGGGTTTCACGTGCCGAAGGTTGACCTTGACCTTGAATTTTCCTTTTGTCCCACACGAAAATATGCGTGACCTTGACCTTGACCTTGGGGTTTCATGTGTCGAAGGTTGACCTTTACCTTTGGGTCTCACGTGTCGAAGGGTGACCTTGACATAAGGGTCTCACTTGTTGAAGGTTGACCTTGATCCTTGCCTTGACCTGAAACTCCTTAGGCTGATGGTAGATCTTGTCCTTCAAGGTCGTAAGCTGCAGCGGCTGTCTGGTCTTCTAGAGGGTCATCAGGAGAGCGGGAGCAAAACAAAACACCTTTCAAAGTTGATCCGATGCTATGTCTCTACACCTCTACATGCTGGTCCGGAACTCTATGTGAAGACTCTACGGTTCTACTGTTTGAAGGCTCTACAATTCCCGTGGTAGTGAGACAAAAAAAATCAAAGCTCGAAAAATCTCTACAACTCTACATATAACTCTATGCCTTTATCACTTGGCGCTGATGCAGAAGCTTGTGGTCCTTGGAGTGCTGTCTTCGGAGCCTCGGGGCGGGGCCGGAGCACCCTGGTGGGTCGATAGGCACGAGTGACTTGAGAACCCCGCAAGAAATACCGCATGTGCACTAAAACCACGTGTTTTCTCGTTGAATGCTGAGCTTAATAACTTCTCGAGTTCTGCACCAATTTTTAAAAAATTTTCGCGAAAGAGTTTAGAATTTGAGGCTCTAAATGTCAACAAAAAGCTCACCCCGACACAATCCTGATCTGAAGCCTGGCAAGCCTTCAAAGTCTGAGGCCTGCTGCGTCCAAACCACTACACTCTCACATTCACTAACACTCACAGGGGTGAATTGGGTGTATATATACTTGTAGATATCACTTGATTTGCCGTGGGAGCACTTTTAGAATTTTTAAGAATTTTTTGCGCGGAGCAAGATGTTGCTTGGACGACGTTTGGGTCGAAACTCGAGGTTAGGTTAAGTTAGGTTAGGTTAGGTTTTTTTTTTTTTTATATTATATCTCTGGTTTTCCATAGGCTGAGCCAAATGCTTTTGTTTGCTTTTATAATTTTAGTTTTTTGCGTTGAAAAGTTTAATCGCTTTCCCGTTTTATTTTCCGGGATAGGGGATGGGGGTTTCGAAACAATTCTCTTTTTTTTTTTATCTTTTATCGTTTCTTATGATCTAAACATATTAATAATACTACTTTGTTAATTTATGCACTTCTTAATTTTTATAAATATAATTCTTTCTTTTAATTTTTTTTTGTTATTATTCATATCATTACATTTTTATTATATTTTTATTTTTTTTTCTCATGGTTTTTCGTTTTTTATGAATCGTTTTTTTTATATTTTTTTATTTATTTTTTTTATTTTTTTTTATTTATACATGCAAAATACAGAATTAATACACAACAAATTTTCATATTTTTAATTACTTAATTACAAACATGCCATATCCTTATATGTATCTATGTTATTTTTTATTCTAGACGAGAGAGCTGTTTCGAGGGTTAGTACACAATTTAATTTAATTTAATTTCCTTTATTTTACAATATTCAAATTTCTTAACACTGGTCTTAAATCAGATTTATTACTCTACATTTAAATCAATATTCCCACTTCAGAAGCCGTCAAAATCGGTCCATTTCTTGGTTGTTATATCGGCTGGTTCGTCACCGCGGTATTCCGGTCTTGCACTGCCATTTTGAAGTTGTACTCGCTGATCTGGGCATCTGTCACACCTTCTGCTCGCTTTACAAAGGCGGCAATCGCGTCCCCACTGTCATCTGAATAGTAGATGCAGCTTTCTGTATGACGCGATAATGCCACCACTGCATGCGGTATGCTGTTGTGTAAGTGCGATCTGCGGGCCGTTGTGCGCACGATAATCACCTTAGCGTAAGTAAGTCCCTGTGCTTCGTGGATAGTAAGAATGCGTGACCCTTTCCCTTTCCCATAGCCTTGGCCTCCAAGGGACTCCTTTTCGGCCTGGGTGTGCACGAGGAATAGTGTGCTTGGAAGGTCTCTGGGTATTAGCGCATTCGTATACTTTCCCAGCTTCAGGGAGCGCACCTGCGTTTTGGATGAATATGTGCCATTGTACACCTCGCTTAGGGCGTATGACACATCCATCGGGTTCCTGTGTGTGCACAATAGCTCAAGACTGATGCTCGTTACCAGATTTGGGCGGTTGTAATACATATCAAAATGACACTGTCGGTCTATGTAGGGAAGCTGGTTTACGTCGCCTACCAAGAGTATTTCTCCGGCCCCCGACATCTGTGTCGCCATAACTATGGCGCCGAAGTGACTCATGGGAGCTTCATCAAAGAAGATGCGTTTGCACGATTCTTTCTTCTTTCCCGAAGCACCCACGCCGTTCACCAATACAGAAGCCAGGGTTGCACTCTTGTGCGTAGGTGGGACTTTGAGTTGGTCACCAGCTTGTCTCTAAGATCTTTAGCCGCTTCAATAGTCTGGGTGACTATCACGTCCTGAGTTATGTCGCACTGAGACAAAATCCAAGTTGTTTTTCTACAGCCAGGTACTCCGTTAACCCATGTGAAGTGTGGAACTTCCCAGTTTGCAAAGGTTTCGTTTCCTGCAGGGTCTTTGGCAATTTTTTCCGCCATTTCCAACACCCTGTCGTCAAACATCACCTTTGTTTCCCGTGTTGTGACCACTATGGGATCCGTTTCTGGGGCTTGGTACCTGATTTTGGTGGAAAGTAGTAAGTCTTCTTCATCCACTTCATCCAGTGCGACAAACCCACTGCTGGAGTTATAAGCGACCATGTGTCGTATCATTGGGGCACCCGCTATGACCGTTCCCCTTTCATTGTCATAGATGGTTGCCTGCGCTTCTTCAAGCTTGACACTCAGTAGTCCCGTGCTCCCTCGGTTGTATATTTGCAGGATGTCCTCGCAGGTCTTGGTGTTGATGACCTTATTTGCTTTAAGGACACCCTGAAACTCAAGGAAAGCATTCACCATGTGATCCAGGGTGGTTGTGGCCTGCCTGAGTCGGGGTGGTTCCACTAAACCCTTATCCGCTTTGGTGCGGGTTTTGCGGGTTTCTCGTGGAGTCATTCCCGGGTCGCTTCTTGTAAAAGTCTCTACAGCAGATTCAATACGTTGCATTGACATTGCTGCAGAGACTCTTTCGGCCATCGTTTTCGGGTCACATGGGACGTTGGTTACTGAAGCGTTCAGCGCGCTGATCGCCACATCCAGTCCAGCTCCTTGAAGTGACTGCCGGTGCATTCCCATCTTTTTTAGAAGACGCTCCTCCTCTGCCCTTTTATTCTGTAGGCGTTCCGAGCCACTCACTGCTTCCGAGTGCATGACGGTGGATGTAGTCCTGTCGGTACCAGAGCCGGTGCCCCCAGGCAAGAGGAAACTGAGGTTTTCGCCCCTGTCCTCGTATACAACCACCCGATGTTGTTCGGTGGCGTGTATACACCCGAGATAGTCCTGGACCCTACCCTTTTCTGGACCGACCGTCATGGAATCGATGCTAATGATAACCGCTGCGTTCGAACCCGCGCTTCTAAACTTGGTGAGCAGTGAGCTAACCAGGGCAAACCTCATGCTTTGCGCGTTGCTGTCAAAAAGAGCGATCACCTTATTTTGTGTTCGCATTAGTCGACAGCCCGCGCCGGCCACGGTCAACTCAGGTAGCGCGCTGTATGTTGCGCGTTTTATGCTCGTTTTGGAGGTATTTCCGTTCAGAAGTGCGGCGATTCCCAGGGAGATAGTAACCTTTCCCGTTCCGGTTGCATTACAGAAACTAAGACCCAGTTTTTCTCTTTCATTATCCATGAAGAGCGCCACCCCGCGAATTTCTATGCCAGGTGTGCCACTCTCTTCGTGTCTCATAAGGGAATTAATCTGCTCTTCACTTGTGAGGTGGTTTCCTGGTGGAGAATTCGGTTGGGGAGTCGTACTGGATCCTTGCGACGGTGCTGGGGTGGTTACGGACGGTTTGCAGGTTTTGTTCGTGGCTGCAACGAATTGAACAACTTTACATGCGAATGCCCAAAAGTAGGTGTTGGATTCTTTGTTTTCCATGATCTTCGGAAAATTTGATGGAATTAGTGTAGTCTGGATTCTTACTTCCAGTTCCATCCTTTCCAGACCAAACCTTGGACACTCGCATAGTATGTGTATTATCGATTCATCGCATTCGGGATCGCATGGGCATGAGGAGCTGTCTTTTAGCTTAAATCGGTGTAGGTACGCAGCAAAGCCTCCATGGCCGGTCATTGCCTGGACGTGTGTGGGTGTTAAATTCATGTCCCTTAGAATGCGTCTTGCTGATCTGACGTCTGGCAAAAATGTCTTTGTGACCGAGCCGGTGCTGGAGGATTCGTAGCGCATCTGCCACTTTTGGACCGTTTCTTTTCGTATTTCCGATTTGACATACGACAATGGGACTTTGCTGTAGTCTGGTGCCGTCTTTTTGGTCAAGGCTGCTTTCTTTGCCAATTCATCTGCCCTCTCGTTGCCTGGAGTGCCAACGTGGGCTCTCAGCCAGAAGAATCTGACTTCCCTGTTTTCGCTTCGGATTTCTCTTACTAGGCTCTTGATCTCCATGACCAGAGGGTGAGAGACTGTAGGGCTTCTCAGTAAATCGAGCGATGATCTTGAGTCGCTCAGAATATTTACCAAGGCCTTTTTGCTCTTTCTCACCATCTTAACGGCTCTGAAGAGAGCGTAGAGTTCCGATTGGAAGACGGTGTTGTGTGGTTCCAGGCGAAAGGTGGAATACCTGGATTCCCTTTCATCCTCCCACCACGTTAGGGCAGCACCAACTTTTCCTTCTATTTTGCTACCGTCGGTATAGATTTGAGGTCCGACAACGTGGAGGTTTTCGAGGGTTTCGGGGTCCATGGTTTCTAGGCGCTCGTACTCGGTTGTTTTGAGTAGTGATGGGTGGGGTTTGTCCAAAAAGCTTACCTTGCATTCCACCTCTCTTCCTGGAGGGAAATAGTCCTCTGAGTGGCCCTTTTTAATTTTGAAAAATTTTGCAGCCTCTTGTATCCTTAGATCAAGGGGCAGAAGGCCTGATAAGACTAATGCCGATGTCAGAGATACCGTGCGGTGCGCCTTACATATCTTTTGGACGAAGCCCCTCTGCAAAGCGTCAAGCTGATTCCGAGTCATTAGCTTGTCCGCAGAGGACCACGCGCTTGCGGCATACAACACGATTGGCTCTATCACCGACACATATATGGTCCTGATTATTTCTCTGTTTAGTCCCCCCCCCCAACGCCCCGCAAAAATTTTACCTCACCCCCCCCGCGGTCTATCTCAGCTCCCTGAGGAGCTAGAACCCCGGGAAAACTTCGGGAGGCAACAGGGGGCCGAACCTAGTATTTTGGCCCTAGCGGATTTCTTGACCCCCCTCCCCTCAAAATATTACCTCACCCCCTCAGCCTTCCCACGAAACCTTCCCCCCCCAACCCCCCGCAAAAATTTTACCTCACCCCCCCGCGGCTTATCTCAGCTCCCTGAGGAGCTAGAACCCCGGGAAAACTTCGGGAGGCAACAGGGGGCCGAACCTAGTATTTTGGCCCAAGCTGATTTCTTTACCCCCCTCCCCTCAAAATATTACCTCACCCCCTCAGCCTTCCCACGAAACCTTCCCCCCCTAATCCCCCGCAAAATTTTTACCTCACCCCCCCGCGGTCTATCTCAGCTCCCTAGGGAGCTAGAGCCCCGGGAAAACTTCTGGAGGCAAGAGGAGGCCCAGTTCAACTTTTTGGCCCATACAGATTTTTGGAATTCCTCCCCCTTCTCAAATTGCTACGATTTACAAAAGGCCACAACTCGGGAACCAGTCACTGCAGACGCACAGCGCTTGCTCTTATCAGCTGGAGAAGACACCAGCTACTCTTCTACTCCAATCGAATAAGGAACACACAACTATAATTGCCAGAAGTCACGATACAAACCTTGATACGCAACATTTTCCCCCCCGCCTGCCGCCCACACACAGCATTTTTAGGTACTCTAAGTTAATATAAGAAAATAATATTGATATTTGTTAAAATATAAACCAATTCAGAATGTCGTCAAAATCATCTTCATCAAACTCGTCCTCAAAATCAGCTATACTGCCCAAAAAGCCATCTTCGGCTGAATCGTCGCACCGTAAAACTCCGGTACCGCTCAGGGAAAAAGTTCCCAAAAAGATCGGCCTAAAACCTAAGGTCACAGTAGAGACACCAGAGCAGACCATTGAGCACCTTCCCAAGGAACCTCGACTATCCGTATCCCTAAGCGACACAGACGAGTCAACAAAATCAGACTCGCCCTTATGCAATCGCCAGAGCCTCCTATATACGTCAAGGAGGGGCAGCGGAGTCGAGATGGATGCGGCTACCAAATTAGCCAACGAGTGCCTTCTGGAAGCGAAAGAAGCGATAGAAGCAGCGGGCAACATGAAGAGGGAGTGCAAGGCAACGGCACTAGAGAAGCTAACTACCCTTTATGAGACGTGCCTGTCAATTCGGCTTCCGTGAATGGTGGGTCATCTTTGGACAGACCTTCAGTGTCCTCGGGTTTGGAGCTCGTCAACTCTCGGAGATGTTTGTGGAAGGGTTCATCCAGTAGTACAGAGTCATCAGGGTAGAACGTGCTGGCCAGGAGATCGGCCGATTGCTCAGGACTTAATGTTTAGGTTAGGTTAGGTTAGGTTAGGTTAGGTTAGGTTAGGTTAGGTTAGGTTAGGTTTTTTTTTTTTTTTTTTAAATGAAAGATGTTCTACGGACAAATATAAATCGTCCGTACTTTTTTTAAGTTAGTTTAATTTATTGAAGTTTCATTAGTACCATTTTTCTTTATCGCTCCTTAAAAACAAATTTAAATTCATCTTTAGTAGGAAGACTCTTATAGTATACATATACTTAATAATTATATATATCTAGTTATACATGGCTTAAGGCTATACATGCTTTTTTTTTTTTTTTTTTTTTTTTTTTTTTTTTTTTTTTTTTTTGTTGTTTTGCTTTTTTTTAATTTATTTGCTTTTTTATTTATCCATTATAAAGCTGTGGTTTTTTTTTTTTTTTTTTTTTTTTTTTTTTATTATTATTTTCTCTTTTTTTTTTTTCTTTTTTTTTTATATAATATTCTTATTTACTACATTTAATGTATAAAAAACAAAAAACAAATACTACAAATTTTTCACACAATTAAGATTTAATTATTAATATACATTTAATCTGAGAGACATTTGAAATACAAAAAAAAAAAAAAAAATTAATTTTATTAATGGACGCTAAGCCATCCATGACTCAGACGAGTGAAGTACCGCCTGTGCCACCCCTCAGCATTGCGTCCACAACTGACATGTCCCGGTTTCTCCACGCCATCTTGATGTTATATTCCTTTATGTTACCGGTCTCGGCTGCCAGGGCGTTCATTATTAGGCGTACTATCGCGTCATTCTCGCGGCGAGCTGTGTAGTATACACAGCTGCCGGTATGCCTGGACACCGCCACGACCGCGTGATGGACACTGCTGTGCAGCTGCTGGTTGACTTTAGCAGTTCTGATTATCACCACTCTCTCCCACGTAAGTCCCTGAGCTTCATGGATTGTGTGGAGACGCGATCCTTGTTGCTTCCCGTAACCCATGCTTTTGAGGAGTTCCTTTTCAGCCTGGGTGTGAACAAGGTAGAGCGTGTTGGGCTCGCTTTTAGGGAGTCGCGTCTCTTCGTATGTTTCCAGTGTCAGGGACCGTGTTTGAGCCTTGGACGAGTATATGCCACTGTAGATCTCCCTTAGGGCATATGCAACGTCCATGGGGTTTCGATGTGTGCACAGCAGTTGTTTTGTTATTCCACCAAACGAGCTGGGACTTTGGTACCTCATCGGGAAAAGGTTTTCTCGGTCGATGAAAGGGACCTGGTTCTGATCGCCAAGGAGGAGAATCTTGCTGACTCCGCTTATTCTGGATGCTAAGACAATGGCTCCAAAATGGCTCATGAGTGCTTCGTCGATTATCAACCGACCGTAGCTCTCGCCCTCGCCTACGCCGTTTACCTGCAGTGAGGCCATTGTGCGCACTTTGAATTTTGCGTTTCTGCCGAGCTTGTTCTCCAGCTTGCTGCGGAGGTCTCTAGCTCCCTCTAGCGTGGGTGTCGTCACCAAATCCCCTTCAGCATTGAAGTTGTTTATTACCCAGGTTGTTTTTCCGCAGCCTGGGACCCCGTTTACCCATTCCATGTCTAGTGTCGACATTTGTGCAACGGCTTCGGTGGATTCGGAATCCCATCGCAATGTATTTGCCATTTTTAGGATTCTTTCCTCCAACATTATCCGCGTGCACTTGGCGACGACGACTATGGAATCATTCGGTGGGGTCATGAAAACTGGTTTCCCAGTCCGGGTTGACTCGTTTTCGTCTAGTTCCACAAAACCACTGGTACCGTTGAATGCGGCCATGTACTCTCCCGCCATGGTTCCCCCCAGAACTTGGGAGGTGGCGTTATTGTACACCGCCGCGCCGCACTCCTCCAGTTTGGAGTTTAGCGATTGCTCGTTTCCTCGACGATAGGCTCGGAGGATTGTTCGGCACGTTTCTTGCCTAGAAACTATTGTACCTTTGAGCATTGCTATGTACTCAAGGAGTGCGTTGGACAAGTGGTCCGATGGAAAGACGGGTGTTACAAGTTCCGGAAGGTCGACCAGTCCCCGATCGGCTTTCGTAGGGGTAGTGCGGGAATTTCTTCCGTCAGTTTCCGATGAGGTTGCGATTGTTGGGGGTTCTTTTGTTTGGGCGTGTTTCTGCCTTTTGGATACTATGTGTGTGAAGCAACCGACTGCTGCTCTGGTCATGGACGACAGTGCTCCCTCAGACTCCATTCGGCGAGGGGATGGCTGTCTCTCACCTGCTATCTTTTCTTGTAGCCTTTGCGAACCGCTAAGCTCTGGACTTAGTATTGGGTGGCCCCAGCTGTCAATGGGAGTGGAAGCTTCGTCAAGACGGTACGGTCTCAAATGACTGAGGTTTTGGCCCCTGTCCTCATAGACCACCATCTCGTGTTTACTGGAGGCTCTTATGATCCCCGAGTAATCTTCCACTTCGGCTTTGATGTATGCCACTACCATAGCGTCCACACTGATTTTCTTAGGTGGTCCGTCAGTGGCTGCCAGGCTGGAAAGCATTGAGCACGCCTGGGCAAATTCGGATGCGTCGTCGCCGGCCACGAATAGTGCAATTATTTTGTTCTTAGTTCGCACTATTCGGCAGCGTTGACCTGCTGCTGTGGCTTCTCCGAGTGCTTCGAATACTTTCCGCCTCATGGTTGCTCTGAAATTGCTCCCCTTTAAAAGGAGAGCAAGGCCGGGTGAGATGGTGACAGTACTCTTTCCCTTCGCACTGCAAAAGCAGATACCGAGTCTCTCAGTGCTGTCGTCCATGAAAGTCGCTACTCCTTTGAGTCTTATGCCCGGGGTACCCGCCTCACTGAAGTTTAGAAGCTGGTACTCCGCTGGCATCAGGCTACTTGTTGTCGGTTGCTGTACTTGTGTTAGTGTTAGTGTAGTAGGGGTGAGTGTGAGTGTGGGGGTTGGGTCTGTCGACGAGTTCCTCTTGGCCGCAATTCGCATGGTGGTTTCTACAAAATCAAGGAAGAGCGTTATGTTGTCCTTGTCTGCGATGATGTTCCGCAGTTCAGCCTTTTCCAGCTTTGTGTTGAGCCGGTACTCTAGTTCCATTCGGGCAACCGCAAAACGAGGGCAGTCCAGTAAAAGATGCCATATCGACTCACTAGTGTCGGGGTCGCATTCACAACCGGGACTGCTTTTCAGCTGGAACCGGTGTAAGTACTCCGCCATGCCTCCGTGTCCTGTCAAGGCTTGCACTTGTCGGTGCGTCAGTCTGGTTCTTCGGACGATGCGGAACGCGTCGTTTACGTCCGGGAAGAAAACTTTCGTGACGGAACCAGTGCCGGAGGAGCTGTACCTATCTTGCCATCTGCGTACAGTTTCCTCTCTGATTTTTCTCTTGACGTGTGACACGGGAACTTCACCGTAGTCTGGGGCATCCCTTGACTGCAAGGCCGCTTGTTTGGCCAGTTCGTCTGCTCTTTCGTTTCCGGCTGTCCCCACATGCGCCCTGAGCCAGAAGAGCCGCACCTGCCTGCCTTGTGCTCTGATTTCCGCTACGCACTCTTTGATGTTCTTCGTTAGGGGATGTGTTGACTTGGGATTTCCCAGCAGTTCAAGTGACGATCTTGAGTCGCTCAAGATGTTAATTGGGTCACTCGTGCTGCTTTTGGCCAAGTCAATCGCCCTGTGAAGTGCGTATAGCTCTGACTGGAAAACAGTACACGCGGGGTCGAGGCTGAAGGTGTGAAAACTGGTTTCCTTTCCATCCTCCCACCATGTGAGGGCTGCTCCAACTTTACCCTCAATCTTGCTGCCGTCAGTGAATACTTGTGGCCCGGCAATATTGTGGGAGGTTAGAGATTCGGTATCCATGTTTTCAAGGAGCTCGTACTCAGTTGTTATGAGTTCAGAAGGATGTGGCTGCTCTAGGTAGCCTATCCTTTGCTCCATTTTCCTTCCTGGTGGTAGGTAGTCTGCACTGATACCTCGCTTGGCCATGTACAGACTTGCGGCTTCCTGTATTCTGAGGTCCAGGGGCAGAAGGCCCGAAAGAACTAGTGCCGATGTAAGCGAGACCGTTCTGTACGCTTTGCAGATCTTTTGGGCAAATCCTCGTTGCAGTACATCTAGACGATCTCTGATCATCTGGAGTTCCGTGGATTGGTACCATGCACTTGCTGCATACAATACGATCGGCTCGACAACCGCTACGTATATCGTTCTGACGATTTCACCGTTTAGGCCCCATGTCACTTTATGGTTAGGTTAGGTTAGGTTAGGTTAGGTTAGGTTAGGTTAGGTTAGGTTAGGTTAGGTTAGGTTAGGTTAGGTTAGGTTAGGTTAGGTTAGGTTAGGTTAGGTTAGGTTAGGTTAGGTTAGGTTAGGTTAGGTTAGGTTAGGTTAGGTTAGGTTAGGTTAGGTTTTTTTTTTTTTTTTTTTTTTTATATTATATCTCTGGTTTTCCATAGGCTGAGCCAAATGCTTTTGTTTGCTTTTATAATTTTATTTTTTGCGTTGAAAAGTTTAATCGCTTTCCCGTTTTATTTTCCGGGATAGGGGATGGGGGTTTCGAAACAACTCTCTCTTTATTTTTATTTTTTATCTTTTATCGTTTCTTATGATCTAAACATATCTATGATCTAAATATGATCTAATACTACTTTGTTAATTTATGCACTTTTTTATTTTAATAAATATAATTCTTTCTTTTTTTTTTTTTTTTTATTATTCATATCATTACATTTTTATTTTATTTTTATTTATTTATTTATTTATTTATTTATTTTTCTTCTCATGCTTTTTCGTTTTTTATGACCCTTTTTTTTTTTTTTTTTTTTTTTCATTTAGACATGCAAAATACAGAATAAATACACAACAAATTTTCATATTTTTAATTACTTAATTACAAACATGCCATATCCTTTTAGGTATCTATGTTAATTTTATTCTAGACGAGAGAGCTGTTTCGAGGGTTAGTACACAATTTAATTTAATTTAATTTCCTTTATTTTACAATATTCAAATTTCTTATTACTGTTCTTAAATCAGATTTATTACTCTACATTTAAATCAATATTCCCACTTCAGAAGCCGCCAAAATCGGTCCATTTTTCGCTATCTTGGTTGTTATATCGGCTGGTTCGTCACCGCGGTATTCCGGTCTTGCACTGCCATTTTGAAGTTGTACTCGCTGATCTGGGCATCTGTCACACCTTCTGCTCGCTTTACAAAGGCGGCAATCGCGTCCCCACTGTCATCTGAATAGTAGATGCAGCTTTCTGTATGACGCGATAATGCCACCACTGCATGCGGTATGCTGTTGTGTAAGTGCGATCTGCTTGCCGTTGTGCGCACGATAATCACCTTAGCGTAAGTAAGTCCCTGTGCTTCGTGGATAGTAAGAATGCGTGACCCTTTCCCTTTCCCATAGCCTTGGCCTCCAAGGGACTCCTTTTCGGCCTGGGTGTGCACGAGGAATAGTGTGCTTGGAAGGTCTCTGGGTATTAGCGCATTCGTATACTTTCCCAGCTTCAGGGAGCGCACCTGCGTTTTGGATGAATATGTGCCATTGTACACCTCGCTTAGGGCGTATGACACATCCATCGGGTTCCTGTGTGTGCACAATAGCTCAAGACTGATGCTCGTTACCAGATTTGGGCGGTTGTAATACATATCAAAATGACACTGTCGGTCTATGTAGGGAAGCTGGTTTACGTCGCCTACCAAGAGTATTTCTCCGGCCCCCGACATCTGTGTCGCCATAACTATGGCGCCGAAGTGACTCATGGGAGCCTCATCAAAGAATATGCGTTTGCACGATTCTTTCTTCTTTCCCGAAGCACCCACGCCGTTCACCAATACAGAAGCCAGGGTGCGCACTCTTGTGCGTAGGTGGGACTTTGAGTTGGTCACCAGCTTGTCTCTAAGATCTTTAGCCGCTTCAATAGTCTGGGTGACTATCACATCCTGAGTTATGTCGCACTGAGACAAAATCCAAGTTGTTTTTCCACAGCCAGGTACTCCGTTAACCCATGTGAAGTGTGGAACTTCCCAGTTTGCAAAGGTTTCGTTTCCTGCAGGGTCTTTGGCGATTTTTTCCGCCATTTCCAACACCCTGTCGTCTAACATCACCTTTGTTTCCCGTGTTGTGACCACTATGGGATCCATTTCTGGGGCTTGATACCTGATTTTGGTGGAAAGTAGTGAGTCTTCTTCATCCAGTGCGACAAACCCACTGCTGGAGTTATAAGCGACCATGTGTCGTATCATTGGGGCACCCGCTATGACCGTTCCCCTTTCGTTGTCATAGATGGTTGCCTGCGCTTCTTCAAGCTTGACACTCAGTAGTCCCGTGCTCCCTCGGTTGTATATTTGCAGGATGTCCTCGCAGGTCTTGGTGTTGATGACCTTATTTGCTTTAAGGACACCCTGAAACTCAAGGAAAGCATTCACCATGTGATCCAGGGTGGTTGTGGCCTGCCTGAGCCGGGGTGGTTCCACTAAACCCTTATCCGCTTTGGTGCGGGTTTTGCGGGTTTCTCGTGGAGTCATTCCCGGGTCGCTTCTTGTAAAAGTCTCTACAGCAGATTCAATACGTTGCATTGACATTGCTGCAGAAACTCTTTCGGCCATCGTTTTCGGGTCACATGGGACGTTGGTTACTGAAGCGTTCAGCGCGCTGATCGCCACATCCAGTCCAGCTCCTTGAAGTGACTGCCGGTGCATTCCCATATTTTTTAGTAGACGCTCCTCCTCTGCCCTTTTATTCTGTAGGCGTTCCGAGCCACTCACTGCTTCCGAGTGCATGACGGTGGATGTAGTCCTGTCGGTACCAGAGCCGGTGCCCCCAGGCAAGAGGAAACTGAGGTTTTCGCCCCTGTCCTCGTATACAACCACCCGATGTTGTTCGGTGGCGTGTATACACCCGAGATAGTCCTGGACCCTACCCTTTTCTGGACCCACCGTCATGGAATCGATGCTAATGATAACCGCTGCGTTCGAACACGCGCTTCTAAACTTGGTGAGCAGTGAGCTAACCAGGGCAAACCTTGTGCTTTGCGCGTTGCTGTCAAAAAGAGCGATCACCTTATTTTGTGTTCGCATTAGTCGACAGCCCGCGCCGGCCACGGTCAACTCAGGTAGCGCGCTGTATGTTGCGCGTTTTATGCTCGTTTTGGAGGTATTTCCGTTCAGAAGTGCGGCAATTCCCGGGGAGATAGTAACCTTTCCCGTTCCGGTTGCATTACAGAAACTAAGACCCAGTTTTTCTCTTTCATTATCCATGAAGAGTGCGACTCCACGAATTTTTATGCCAGGTGTGCCACTCTCTCCGTGTCTCATAAGAGAATTAATCTGCTCTTCACTTGTGAGGTGGTTTCCTGATGGAGAATTCGGTTGGGGAGTCGTACTGGATCCTTGCGACGGTGCTGGGGTGATTACGGACGGTTTGCAGGTTTTGTTCGTGGCTGCAACGAATTGAACAACTTTACATGCGAATGCCCAAAAGTAGGTGTTGGATTCTTTGTTTTCCATGATCTTCGGAAAATTTGATGGAATTAGTGTAGTCTGGATTCTTACTTCCAGTTCCATCCTTTCCAGACCAAACCTTGGACACTCGCATAGTATGTGTATTATCGATTCATCGCATTCGGGATCGCATGGGCATGGGGGGCTGTCTTTTAGCTTAAATCGGTGTAGGTACGCAGCAAAGCCTCCATGGCCGGTCATTGCCTGGACGTGTGTGGGTGTTAAATTCATGTCCCTTAGAATGCGTCTTGCTGATCTGACGTCTGGCAAAAATGTCTTTGTGACCGAGCCGGTGCTGGAGGATTCGTAGCGCACCTGCCACTTTTGGACCGTTTCTTTTCGTATTTCCGCTTTGACATACGACAATGGGACTTTGCTGTAGTCTGGTGCCGTCTTTTTGGTCAAGGCTGCTTTCTTTGCCAATTCATCTGCCCTCTCGTTGCCTGGAGTGCCGACGTGGGCTCTCAGCCAGAAGAATCTGACTTCCCTGTTTTCGCTTCGGATTTCTCTTACTAGGCTCTTGATCTCCATGACCAGAGGGTGAGAGACTGTAGGGCTTCTCAGTAAATCGAGCGATGATCTTGAGTCGCTCAGAATATTTACCAAGGCCTTTTTGCTCTTTCTCACCATCTTAACGGCTCTGAAGAGAGCGTAGAGTTCCGATTGGAAGACGGTGTTGTGTGGTTCCAGGCGAAAGGTGGAATACCTGGACTCCCTTTCATCCTCCCACCACGTTAGGGCAGCACCAACTTTTCCTTCTATTTTGCTACCGTCGGTATAGATTTGAGGTCCGACAACGTGGAGGTTTTCGAGGGTTTCGGGGTCCATTGTTTCTAGGCGCTCGTACTCGGTTGTTGTGAGTAGTGATGGGTGGGGTTTTTCCAAAAAGCCTACCTTGCATTCCACCTCTCTTCCGGGAGGGAGATAGTCCTCTGAGTGGCCCTTTTTAATTTTGAAAAATTTCGCAGCCTCTTGTATCCTTAGATCAAGGGGCAGAAGACCTGATAGGACTAATGCCGATGTCAGAGACACCGTGCGGTGCGCCTTACATATCTTTTGGGCGAAGCCCCTCTGCAAAGCGTCAAGCTGATTCCGAGTCATTAGCTTGTCCTCAGAGGGGGACCACGCACTTGCGGCATACAACACGATTGGCTCTATCACCGACACATATATGGTCCTGATTATTTCTCTGTTTAGTCCCCACGTTACCTTAGCTGCGCATGCAAGCTGTTTATATATGTCCGCTGTTTTCTTAATGGTGGCGGCCACATGCGCGTTGAACGTGAGTTTGCGGTCGATCGTTAAACCCAACAGTTTGATCTCTTCGACGAGATTCAGTCTGGTTCCTGCCATATGGATTACCGGGGGATCATACTTAAGCTTTTTCGTTATTACCATCGCATTGGTCTTGTGCGAGGCAAAACGTAGCTTATTTTGAGATCCCCATTCCACCACGGATTCCAGAACTGAGTTTGCTGTCTGTTGCAGGGTCTCGACTACGTGCCCAGAGAATATCAGGACCACATCGTCCGCGAAGGCCTGACAGTAGGTTCCTTGATCAGCCAGTTTATGGAGTAATGCATCCAGGATAAGGTTCCAGAAGGTGGGTCCGCCGATAGATCCTTGGACACAACCCTTCGTGGTTCCCTTTTCGCTAGACGCTCTGGCGTAATTTACCTGGATCTTACGGTCTTCTAGGTAAGAGGCTACCAGGGCGTATATGTTTTTGGGGCAACGTTTTGAGATCATCTGGTGCTTGAGTGCCGGCCACCACGCGTTGTCGAAGGCACCCTCTATGTCCAAGGATATCATAAGAACGATCTTTTTGTCTCTTACTTCCGATCGTACATGTTCCATTAAGTTATAGAGGGCGTCCTCTGTTCCGCGCTGTGGCATGAACCCATATTGTTTGGCGTTGAGGGTGGGGAGGATATGCCACTGCAACCTTCCAACCAAGAGTTTTTCGACGATCTTTCCAGGGACAGACAACAGGCCGATTGGTCTGTGGGACTTAGGATCGGTGTAGTCTTCCTTGGCCGGCTTTCGGAGTATGCACACGTGGGCGAGCTTCCATTGCTTGGGGAAGTAAGCTAGCGATAAACATTTGTTCGCCAGCTCCAGAAATACTTCCCTGTTACAATTTATAGCCGCTATGCAGATATCCGCTGTTAATCCATCCGGTCCGGGGGCTTTCTTTGGATTCAATCCTTTGAGGACCATGTCCAGCTCCGCAGATGTGAAAGGTGGATCGTCAGCGGACAGCTCTTCTATCTCCACCGGTGCCAGCCCATCCGTAAGTTCCCTGATGTGCGTGTGGTGTAGCTGTTCAGATTCCACAGAGTCATCAGGATAGAAGGTCTTAGCCAGAAGTTCCGCCGATTCTTCGGGGCTCAAAGTATTGCCTCCGGCATCCCGTAGGAGTGTATCTTCTTTATTTCTGGCTGTTTTCCTAAGTACTCTGTAGATTCCGTCCCACATGCTCTCGTGTTCCTGTGTCGAGCAAAACTCTTTCCAACTTTTGGTCTGAGCTTCTGTGGCTTGGAGAGCGTACTCTGTTTTGGCCTGGACATATTCATCTAAAACGAACTGTCTCCGACTAGGGGCGGCGTTCCGTATTCGTCTCTTCTTTTTGAGGACTTCTCTTTTGAGAAGTTCGAGAGACTTGGACCACCAAGGGGGTTTTGAGTCGCCTTTCCATGTTCCTACCTTCGGAATCGAGCTCTCACACGATTCCTGGATGTTGAGTATGTAGGTTGTTAGAATGGCTTCCAAATCTTCTGGACTCGTAACCGCTTTCACTCTGCAGGGGCTGATGGCTTTTTCTGCTAGGCCGGATTTGAAGCATGTCGAGAAGTCTGACCACTTTGCCTTCTTGGTGTTGTACTTGCGCGTGGTAATTACCCTTAGTGATTCTAGGGCCTTCTCCAGGCGCAGCGAGAAGGTTATTGCATTGTGATCGGATGTTATGAGACTTCTGTCCACACTCCAGTCCTCGAACTTGCCCAGCAGGGACTCGCTGCACGCAGTGACATCTACTCTACTTGTGCATAGCGTGTCTCCCCTGTAGGTCTCGAAAGTCGGTACTTGACCCGTGTTAAGTATTTGGAAGTTCATTTCGTTCAGGAAGGCGTTATACTCTTCTCCTCGGTGGTCTGTGGACTTGCTGCCCCACCAGATATTCCAGGCATTTGTGTCTCCAGCCAGCAAAATGTTGTTCGTGCGGAGCTTTTCACAGATCTTTTTTATCTTCTTGATGTCTTCTTCTATGTCTTCTCCTCCTTCCAGGTAGACAGATATGAGCCCTAGCGTTTGCGTTCCGGTTTTTATAGTGGCTGCTGCAATGTTCTCAGATACCAGCTGAGGATCGTGTATGACCTCAAGCTGATCTCCGAATACCACTATTGCTGCCTTTACCGGTTTTTGGCGGTTTAATGTACACTGGATGACTTGTGTGCCCGGGTACTGTTTCATAACACCTGTGCTACCCACGTAGGGTTCTTGCACTAGTGCTACGGAAATTTTTCTGTCCTGGGCCGCCTGGTGTATTTCCGCTGTGGCTATTTTGGCTCTTTGTAAGTTTATTTGTACAAAGTTACACTTTCTTGGTCTGTCCACCTCTGGGAGGGGGGATCTGTTGTTTTCCGCCTGGGTGCCCTTAGCAGTACGATACACGTGACCTCGCTATGCCATCCCACTTCATTCTTTCCTGGCAATCGATGCTAAGAGCATTGTGTGCCAGCTCAGGGCTTCCTCTCTTTACTCTTACACAATTCACGCAGGTCGGAACCTTGCCTTCGGCCCTTGCGGGGCACTCCCTCCAGGTGTGGGCTTCTCCGCAGTGGCTGCAGAGAGTGTTCTGTTCTTTGCATATGGACTTGGTGTGTCCGTATGCAAGACACTTTGTACACTGCACTAAGGGGGAGTAGTCCTCCACTGGTCTTCTCTGCATTCCGATGTATGCTTTCCCAGCCTGCGTAAATCTTTTCCAGATCTCAGGAGAGAGCTCAATGACGGGGTGGCATTCTAGTGAGTTCCTCGCTCGTTTCCTGTATCGTACCTTTATTGTCCTGTCTGCCAGTTCTACACCCTCGAGAAGATGCTTATTTTGTGAGATCATGGATGTTTCTATCTCAGCATCTGTGTGGTAGGCTAGGACGTTTCTGAGGCACACCAAGGGGTTGTGTGGTTTCGGTTCCTGCACGGTGAGCTCTTTATTTCTCTTCTGGACTTGGCTCTTGATCGTTTGGAGGTCCTCTTTGCTGGCGCAATTTAAAACCACCTTCTGATTTTTAGCCTTTCTAACGTTATCCACCCTTACCCCTGTTTGTTTGGGGTCGATGGCTACTCTGATTTTCTCGATCACGTTTTCCCCAGTATGTTTGGGGTCGGTGGATGAGACAATCAAAGTATGATTGGAGCGGGCATGTTGAGGAGGTTTCGCTGCCACCTGAGCGTAGGTGATTGCTGCTGGTGACGGTCTTCTCATCTCCTGCATGCCTTTAGCCAGGGTATCTATGTTTTTGGTGACCTTGACCATTGCCAGCTCCGTGTCCAGATTCGGTGGGGCTGCACATGGTGCCTTCTCCACCGTGTCTCGGACAGCTTTTAGTTCAGCTGACAATTGGTCAAGCCGGTCTTCCATCGGCCGTATGTTGTTGGCCAAGTCCAGAGGTGTGAGCGTGGGTGTTGGTGTTTGTAGTTGTGTGGTTTTTGCTGCTGCTGATGCAATTTCTTGCAGCATGGTTTTTATTTGGACGATATCCTCTTTTATGCTCTCTGTGTGAGGGTTTGTGACAGGAAGTGCAGTTTCTGTCGTTGTTATTGTGGACTCTGAACGGATAGAGGACTTTTTTACCAATGAATCCATCTGCCTCCGCATCATATCTAGCTGGTTGGACATGTTGGTTGTTTGTCTTCCCAGTTCGACAAGATCCTTTTTGACGGTCTCCCATTTGTCCTGGGTACCAATTTGTTTTGGATCTTCCAGTGCATGAGGCTGGATCTTCACCTCTAGAGATTGTAATGTCCCCTTTATTTCCCGAATTCCTTTGAAAGGCTCATCCGTCTCGTAGCCCAACCAGTTTCGAATGGCTTTGGCCTCTTCAAAGGTTCCCGTGATGGTTTCACGAGCGAGGCTGAGTTCTTGAATGAGACTTTGTCTCATTTCTGCCATCTCCTTGGCGTGGGCTCTCTCGACGTTTACGAGCTCCTTGTGGTGTCGGGATCTTTCCTGCTCAAGATTATACTTATGCCTTGATCTTGAGTCGGAAAGGGACAGGCACGTCTCATAAAGGGTAGTTAGCTTCTCTAGTGCCGTTGCCTTGCACTCCCTCTTCATGTTGCCCGCTGCTTCTATCGCTTCTTTCGCTTCCAGGAGGCACTCGTTGGCTAATTTGGTAGCCGCATCCATCTCGACTCCGCTGCCCCTCCTTGACGTGTATAGGAGGCTCTGGCGATTGCATAAGGGCGAGTCTGATTTTGTTGACTCGTCTGTGTCGCTTAGGGATACGGATAGTCGAGGTTCCTTGGGAAGGTGCTCAATGGTCTGCTCCGGTGTCTCTACTGTGACCTTAGGTTTTAGGCCGATCTTTTTGAGAACTTTTTCCCTGAGCGGTACCGGAGTTTTACGGTGCGACGATCCAGCCGAAGATGGCTTTTTGGGCAGTATAGCTGATTTTGAGGACGAGTTTGATGAAGATGATTTTGACGACATTCTGAATTGGTTTATATTTTAACAAATATCAATATTATTTTCTTATATTAACTTAGAGTACCTAAAAATGCTGTGTGTGGGCGGCAGGCGGGGGGGAAAATGTTGCGTATCAAGGTTTGTATCGTGACTTCTGGCAATTATAGTTGTGTGTTCCTTATTCGATTGGAGTAGAAGAGTAGCTGGTGTCTTCTCCAGCTGATAAGAGCAAGCGCTGTGCGTCTGCAGTGACTGGTTCCCGAGTTGTGGCAATCGTAGCAATTTGAGGAGAAGGGGGAGGAATTCCAAAAATCTGTAGGGGCCAAAAAGTTGGACTGGGGCTCTAGCTCCTTAGGGAGCTGAGATAGACCGCGGGGGGGTGAGGTAAAATTTTGCGGGGGGTTGGGGGGGGGAGATTTCGTGGGAGGGCTGAGGGGGTGAGGTAAATTTTTTAGGGGAGGGGGGGTGAAGAAATCCGCTGGGGCCAAAATACTGAGTAGGGCTCCCTGTTCCCTCCCGAAGTTTTCCCGGGGTTCTAGCTCTTCAGGGAGCTGAGATAAGCTGCGGAGGGGTGAATTAAAAATTTTTTTGCGGGGGGTTGGGGGGGAAGGTTTCGTGGGAAGGCTGAGGGGGTGAGGTAATATTTTGAGGGGAGGGGGGTAAAGAAATCCGCTGGGGCCAAAATACTAGGTTGGGCCCCCTGTTGCCTCCCGAAGTTTTCCCGGGGTTCTAGCTCCTCAGGGAGCTGAGATAGAACGCGGGGGGGTGAGGTAAAATTTTTGCGGGGGGTTGGGGGGGAAGGTTTCGTGGGAAGGCTGAGGGGGTGAGGTAATATTTTGAGGGGAGGGGGGTAAAGAAATCCGCTGGGGCCAAAATACTAGGTTGGGCCCCCTGTTGCCTCCCGAAGTTTTCCCGGGGTTCTAGCTCCTCAGGGAGCTGAGATAGAACGCGGGGGGGTGAGGCAAAATTTGCGGGGTGTTGGGGGGGGGCGGTTTCGTGGGAAGGCTCAGGGGGTGAGGAAATATATTTGAGGGGAGGGGGGATGAAAGAAACTACTTGGGCCAAAATGCTGGGCTGAGCCCCTTGTTGCCTCCTGAAGTTTTCCCCGGGCTCTAGCTCTTAAGGAGCCAAGATTGACCGCGGGGGGGTGAGTTAAAGGAAGGATTGTCGTGGAGAGGGGAAAATGCTACGAAATACCTGTGCTACGACAACTGGTGTAGCTTCGATTTATCTGCTACGAACTTGGGTCTTCAGCATCAACTGGTCTCTCGATCCTCGGTCGTCAAAGGTGTCTTCAGCTGTGGCTGTCTGCTGGTGTCGTCACTGACACGCGCTGTCTCTGGCACGTGTAGCCTAGATAAGTGGGTCAACGGCTTTTGTATGGGGAGTTTCGGTGCTAATAACTCGGGTTCTCGTAAACGGATCTGGATACTTTTTGATGTTCTAGACAGAGATTGGCGGCAGCTACAGTATAAAATGAGACTTACTGCTGAGGGTCTTCTTGGCTCTGTTCTATAGGGTCCCAAAGTTAAGGGTCTCCAGACCTGGAACCCGTTGACGAATCTTGTTGCCTACACAAATCCTGGTGAGACAAACACTGCTTAAGCACGACACAACACTTTCACTTGAAAATTTTCACTTTAACTATTTTTACGGATTTTTTGTTACGGAGCGACGTGGTTTCTGGTTGGTGTTTGGATTGATACTTGGTTAGGTTAGGTTAGGTTAGGTTAGGTTAGGTTAGGTTAGGTTAGGTTAGGTTAGGTTAGGTTAGGTTAGGTTAGGTTAGGTTAGGTTAGGTTAGGTTAGGTTAGGTTAGGTTAGGTTAGGTTAGGTTAGGTTAGGTTAGGTTAGGTTAGGTTAGGTTAGGTTAGGTTAGGTTAGGTTAGGTTAGGTTAGGTTAGGTTAGGTTAGGTTAGGTTAGGTTAGGTTAGGTTAGGTTAGGTTAGGTTAGGTTAGGTTAGGTTAGGTTAGGTTAGGTTAGGTTAGGTTAGGTTAGGTTCCCGTGGGAGTTGCTGGTCTTCTATCGGGCGCGTCCCCAGGTGGCGGATAGGGGAAAGTCTCCCAGATATGGGGGACACCGGTTTATCCGGCGCGGACCAAAACCAGCAGGGCGGGGAGTCGCTCTCCCTGTTCCTCTGCTCAGCAGAGGAAGTGGGAGATGCGATTGAGTGCGGCGGGCTTGCCCAGTATCACAACTGGCAGGTGCGGGCTTCGGCCACCGTCGGACAATCCGTAAGCCCACACATGTGGGAATGGAGGCCTTCGGGCCACGAGGAAGAAAACCTCTTTAAAATAATTACCCTAATCCCAAGGTGTCCCGTGCCGATGGGATGAATGGCTGGAAGGATTTCAGTCCCAAGTGGGAAGGGGGACCGTCCCCCTTTCAGAAAAGGCGATAGAATTTTCGATAAAATCATCCATGAAGGCGCATTGTAAAAATACACTACCCCAGGAGGGTACCGGCCTAGCCGGAGAATCCCTCCCCGAGCATAGCTCGGGCAGCCCCTCGTATTCTGGGGAGGGCAACAACCGCCAACAAAATATAGGAGACAGTGACAGTGGGGAGAGCGTTAATTCTTTTCTCTCTGTCACATCGCAAATGTCGATAGCTTCGGACCTTTCCCGAAAAAGGAAAGGGGGAAAAGTAAAGCCTGCAGGAGTGGAAAAACGTGGGAAGAAAAAGTCGGGTTTATCTGTTGAAGATGGGGTGTTCGGTCCCCCAAAAACCACGACAGCTGTAACCCGTTCCATGCGGTCCCTCCCTAAACCGGAGGACCTGGCAAGTGATATGGGGGACTTGCCAACAGCAGAGCTGGCCAATCGCGTTAGCGAGCAGCTGGCTGAGGTAGAAAAGGTTGCAAGTACGTCTGGCAACCTTAAAGGAAACTACGTACGCAGCCTTCGGGTCGCCGCTTGCACCTTGTGGGCGGCAACATCAGAATTGGAGAAGAGGACGGTCGCCTCGGTCAATCTGGAGAGGTTGGAGCGGGAGAACGCAGAGCTGCGTCTTCAACTCAATAATCTCTCGACGCGGGTGGACGAGCTGTCTAAGGAGAAGTCTCGCCTGCAGACGGAGGGAACGGAGTCCTCCCCCGTTGCAAACGGAGGACGCGGGGAAGACCAGGTCACCCTAGAGCAGATCGGCTCACTTATTGAGGCTAAGTTGAGCCTATTTAGGTCGGAACTGTTCCCCGACAGGGCCCTCAGGCCCCCTTTGAGAGTTGCGGCTTTGGCTGCGACGGAAACTACTGCTCAGGTAGGAATTCCAAAGCAGCCAAAACAGAAGTCTAGTCGGCCGGTCAAGCCGGGGCTATCTGTGGCTCCCCTCAGCCAATCCGCAACGCAGCCGGCCCCGACTCCACGGGTAGAGAGCGAGTCATATGCAGCTGTGACTCGCAAAAGGGTAAAACCTGCGACTGCAAAGAAGCAGGTCACACTAGCCCAAAAGCCGGCCAAGAGAGTAGTGAGACCGCCTCGGGCCCCAGCATCCGCAGCCATCACCGTGACGGTACCGGAGGGGTCCTCCAACACTTATGCTGAAGTGATGGCCGCTGCAAAGAGCCGCATTAAGCTGGCCGAATTTGGCATCGAAACGGTCAAGCAAAAGCGGGCCATCACGGGAGGCTTGGTGTTGGAGATATCTGGCACAGAGTGCTCCGCAAAGGCGGATATCTTGGCCTGCCGAATGCGGGAAGTACTGGCCGAGATGGACGTTCGTGTGTCCCGGCCGGTGAAGATGGGTGAGGTGCGTGTGAGGGGGTTGGATGATGCGATCACCCCACCAGAGGTGGCAGTTGCCGTGGCTGAGGCCAGGAACTGTCCCGAAGCGGACGTGAAGGTGGGAGAAATCCGCCGCTCGGCCTCCACTCTCGGATCTGTGTGGGTGAGATGCCCCGCCACGGCGATCCAGAAGATGGTGGCAACAAAGCATCTTCGGATTGGTTGGGTAGCAGCATCTGTGGAGGTTCTAGAGGCTAGGCCCCTACAGTGCTTCCGCTGCCTTGAATTGGGACACGTTCGGCTCAAATGTCCCAATAAAGAGGACAGAAGTGGCCTCTGCTACGCTTGCGGCGAGCCAGGTCACAAGGCGAGGCAGTGCACCGCGAAGGTGCTTAAGTGCCCCTTGTGCTCGGATCTCGGACGCCCTGATAATCACAGGCTGGGATCAAAATTGTGTGCCCCAAAGAGCGGAAGGACAAAGCAGGGTTCTTCTCCCGCTCCTGGCTCAGCAGCGGCTGAAGTAGAAGTGGCTTCGGGCACCCAGCCGCCACCAAGGGAGAAAATGGACACATCATCGGCCTTGTCCTAAAAGTCCTTCAGGGTAATTTTAACCACTGCCGCGGTGCGCAGGACCTGCTACTGCAAACCATCGCGGAGTGCTCGATTGCACTGGCGGTAATTTCGGAACCCTACAGCGTTCCAAAAGACCCCCGCTGGATGTGTGACGGAGCCGGCTCAGTCGCCGTGTTCTGGAGAGGCAGGGATGGAGACCCTCCCTGCAGAATCTTGGTCAGGGGGCAAGGCTTCGTTGTGGTTGAGTGGGGTCAGATGGTGGTGGTTGGGTGCTACGTCTCTCCCAATATCTCCCTCGCAGACTACGAGATATTTATTGACGGGTTGATGGTCTGCATTCGCGGATACCTCACTCGTCCGATGCTTATCTTGGGGGACTTCAACGCTCACTCTAGAGCGTGGGGGAACCCCTGGGACGATGCTAAGGGAGAGACATTGCTGGAATGGGCCGCGGGACTTGACATCCGTCTGCTTAACCAGGGGACGGTGCCCACCTGCGTGCGTTGGCAGGGGGAGTCGATTATCGACTTGTCATGGGCGACGTCCACAGCTGAGCACATGGTGTCAAGATGGAGAGTTGCGGAAGAGATAGTCACTCTCTCCGACCATCGCCACATAATTGTCGAGGTGGCAGTCCGAATTCCCGCTCCAGGTCTTGGTAGCCGCACTCCTCCGAGGAGGTGGTCCCTAAGGCAAATGGACCGAGATAAACTTAAAGCTGCCGCTGCTGTGGCAGCCTGGCCGGAAACTTCTGGTGACGCATCAGACCTTAACCCTGAGCAAGAGGCGGTCTGGTTTCGGGACTCAATGACGATGGTTTGCGATGCTGCCATGCCCCGGGCCAGACCGGTGCAGAAGAGGTCGATGCACTGGTGGTCGGCCGAGATTGCAGAGTTGCGTGTTATCTGCCTGCGGTGCCGACGCCAGTGCCTCAGAACCAGAAGAAGACGGCTTTCCACGGCAGAGGAAAAAGCTTATGCCTACGAGGAGTATCGGACTGCCACAAAGCATCTCCAGATCGCCATAACTGAGGCTAAGGCCCAAGCTTGGAATGAGCTGTTGCGAGATCTGGACAGGGATCCATGGGGTCGACCTTACAAGATGGTCATGGGGAAGCTGCGACCCTGGGTTCCGCCTTTAACGGAAACCCTGGAACCGAATCTGGTGGACACAGTGGTCAACACCCTCTTCCCCAGAACCCAGGATGACCCTGTGCCTTTGACCTCAATAGACTTGCCCATTTGGTCCGACGACCTAGCCGTGTCGGGACCGGAGTTGACCTGCGCCGTCAGACGCCTAGCAGCGCGCAACACCGCTCCTGGCCCGGATGGCATCCCGGGTCGGGCATGGGTGCTCGCCATGGTGGAGCTTGGAGACAGACTAAGGCGGTTGTTTACCAGCTGTCTCCGCTGCGGCCATTTCCCGTGTGCCTGGAAAGAGGCGAGGCTAGTGCTGCTGGCGAAAGAGGGCAGAGCTCCGGACTCTCCATCCGGGTATCGACCCGTATGCCTTTTGGATGAAGTGGGCAAACTATTCGAAAGAATAATTGCCTACCGCCTAAATTCGCACCTGGCGAGAGAAGGCCCCGACCTGTCTGACAGTCAGTTCGGCTTTCGACAGGGCCGATCTACGATGGACGCGATTTTGCGTGTCCGACAATTGTCGGACCGGGTGGTGTCTCGGGGCGGGGTGGTGTTGGCGGTCAGCTTGGACATTGTGAACGCCTTCAACTCCCTGCCCTGGAGTGCCATTAGGGGGGCGCTGATTCGCCACAATGTCCCTCCTTATCTGCAGCAAGTCGTCGGGGCCTACTTGAGCGATAGGCGAATTAGGTATACGGGTCGGTACCGGTCAGTACACAGCAGGGAGGTAAACTGCGGTGTTCCCCAGGGGTCAGTGTTGGGTCCCCTGCTGTGGAACATCGCATACAATGCGGTGCTGTGCGTTGTTCTCCCCGAGGGTGTCTCGGTCGTCTGCTACGCGGACGACACCCTCGTTCTTACCGAGGGGGACACCTTCGGGGATACCGTCCGAAGCGCCGAACATGGGGTGGCCTGTATCGTGGACAAAATCCACGAACTTGGGCTACGAGTGGCACCCCAGAAGACCGAGGCTATATGGTTCCACAAGCTTCCCCGAAGCAAGGAACCTCCAAGCCTTTCGGTCCGTGTCGGCACGACCCAGGTCCAGATTGGAAGGAACATGAAGTACCTCGGCCTCATCCTCGACAGCCGTTGGGGGTTTGAGGAGCACTTCAACCGCCAGGTCCTCCGGATTCAGAAGGTAGCCGGTGCACTTCACCGACTGCTGCCTAATCTCGGGGGGCCTAGGGAAGAAGTTCGTCGTCTGTACGCGATGGTGGTGCGATCCATTGCCCTCTACGGAGCTCCTGTATGGTCTGCAAGACTGAGGATCCGGCGCTGCAGAACTATGTTCTATAGCGTGCAGCGCAAGATGGCAATGCGGATCGCCCGTGGATATCGCACGATATCGTTTCAGGCGGCGACGCTCCTTGCACGTTTTCCACCGCTGGACATCTTGGCAGACATGGATGAGAGGGTGTTTGCCTTGACTCGTGGCACCAGCCATAGTGGAGGAAACGCGCCCCCGGAGGCGCCAGAGAGGGTGAGGCAGCGGGAACACCGTGCCGCGCTGGAGAGTTGGCATGAAAGGCTACAGGAGCCGCAAAGTGCCCGCCAGCGCGTGGTGGGGGCTATACTGCCCAACTTCTGGACGTGGGTACAGCGAGGCTTTGGACGGGTCACGTACCGGATGACGCAGGTTCTCACTGGGCATGGCTGCTTCGGTGAGTACCTGTGTCGAATTGGACGTGAAGAGACGGCCCAGTGTCACCATTGTGATGGTGACCTGGACTCGGCGCAGCACACGCTCGCGGAGTGCCCTGCCTGGGACTCCGAGCGGCAGAACCTGGTGAGTCAGGTTGGGCAGGACCTCTCCCCTCCGGTCTTAGTTCGTTCTATGCTGCGAGGGGAGAGCTATTGGGAAGCCGTTACCAGGTTCTGCGAAAGCGTAATGGTGCGGAAGGAGGAGGCGGAGCGGGAGAGGGAGAGAGCCGATCCCGCTCGAAGGCGGAGGCGTCGAGGCGGAAGGGGTAACCGCCTCGACAGGGCCCAGTAGTCCGGGCATAGAATAAGACTACGGTATCCCCTGCCTGTCGTAAAAGGCGACTAAAAGGGGATCCCGGGCTGTGGATGCGCGGGGCGGGGGCCCTGCGTAACCATTCAACAGCCCCGGGAGGAGGGCAGCACGCTGTGGTCTCGTGCTGCCTTGGCACCGTGAGGGTGCAAGGGGGAAGCAATGTTAAGCTTCCCCGAGGTGGGCCGCAGGCGCGGCGTTGCGTCAGGGGGGCACCGGTGCGTTCCACTGGAGATCCCGGAGTCCCCTCATTGGCGTGGAGGTTGGCCACCATGGGGTTTTAGCCGGTAGGAGTCCGGCATAACCGTTCGCGCTCCCCCGAGCCGGAAGGTATCCATGACGGATTTCCCCATGTAAAAAAAAAAAAAAAAAAAAAAAAAAGGTTAGGTTAGGTTAGGTTAGGTTAGGTTAGGTTAGGTTAGGTTAGGTTAGGTTAGGTTAGGTTAGGTTAGGTTAGGTTAGGTTAGGTTAGGTTAGGTTAGGTTAGGTTAGGTTAGGTTAGGTTAGGTTAGGTTAGGTTAGGTTAGGTTAGGTTAGGTTAGGTTAGGTTAGGTTAGGTTAGGTTAGGTTAGGTTAGGTTTTTTTTTTTTTTTTTAATTAAGAGTCTCTTGCTCTCCACTGACATGGGTGGTCAGTGGCTTTTTCAATATTTAAATGTAATTTTCATCTTACCCGTTTTTTCGAGAGGGAAGGAGTTTGGGGAAGGTCTTCCGTCCTAGTTACAATTACTAGTTAATGTTATAGTTAATTATAGCACGCTTTTCTCTTTTTTTTTTTTTTTGCTTGTTCTTTTGGTATTTCTCTTTCTTCCTTTTTTTTTTATTATTATTATTATTTTTTTTTTTATTTTTTTTTATGTATTGTTGTTTTTGTCTTGATATTATTATTATTTTTTTTTTTTTTCTCTTTTTATTGGTGCAGGCATCTTATTCTAATACATTTTACTTAAGATAATACTCCTGGACGGAAGAGCTTCCCTGAGCTAATTAATTAACCTATTTATTTACATGGTAGTGTTTCTGATTATCAATAATTTGTATTATTTTTGATTGGTTATTTAATAATATATGAGATATAATATAGTGTAAAAAATCAATTTATATTAACTAATCGACATAATGGTAATAAATAACTATTTGTTTCTCTTGGCCGCACATCTTACTACAGTTTCTAAGAATTTTTGGAGAGCGTGTCTCTGCTCTCCATCAGCAATGATTTCCGGCAGCTTGTCTTGTTTAAAGACGGTGTTTAACTCTATTTCCAGGTTTGCCCTCAACACACCGAACCTCGGACACTCGAAAATTATGTGCCATATCGTTTCCTCCGTCTCAGGATCACATACGCAGGCAGGACTGTCCTTTACCTTGAATCTGTACAGGTACGATGCAAAACCTCCATGCCTTGTTAGGGCTTGTACTAAAGGGGGACCCAATTTGACCTTCCCCATGATCCTATGTGCTTTCGCTACATCTGGGAAGAAGGCCTTTGTAACTCCCCCCGTACTCGTGGAGTTGTACCTGCACTGCCATTTTAGGACAGTCTCCTCACGTATGGTCCTTTTAATGTAGGAGATGGGGACAGCATCATAATCTGCCGAGGATTTTTTGTGGAGGGCAGCGTCTTTAGCTAGCTCGTCCGCGCGTTCGTTGCCGGGTGTACCGGCATGCGCCCTAAGCCAGAACAGCCTAACATCACGGCCCCCCTGCCGGATTTCATGCACGCATCGCTCCACGCTGTGTGCTAGGGGATGTAGCAGCTCCCTGCTTCGGAGCAGGTCCAGCGATGACCTGGAGTCGCTCAAGATATTGACGAGCGACTCTTTGCTGTTTTTGACCTGCTCTACAGCCCTCAGCAACGCGTACATTTCCGACTGGAAGACCGTGCAATAAGACTCCAAACGGAACTTCGAGTACTTGGCCTCCCCGCCATCTTTCCACCACGTAAGTGCCGCACCCACCCTGCCCTGTATCTTGCTACCATCAGTGTATATACAGGGGCCAGTGATTCGGTGCTCGGCTATCGTGGATGGTGTGAGATCTTCCAAACACTCGAAGTCCAGAACCTCTCGTTCGGCTGGATGAGATGTTCTGTTGTAGGGCACACGCCGCTCCGCTATTCTGTCATCCGGTATTTGCGCTATATTTTCTCCTCGCTTTGCCCTGTACAAACTTGCAGCCTCCCGGACCCTAAGGTCGAGGGGGAGCACGTCTGCCAGCACAAGTGCCGATGACAGAGACACCGTGCGGTACGCCTTACACATTTTCTGAGCGAAACCCCGCTGCAGAGACTCTAACTGATTTTTTATCATCAGCTTCTCCGCAGCGGGGGCCCACACACTTGCTGCGTACAGCACGATAGGCTCTATCACCGACACGTATATCGTCCTGATGATCTCCCGACTGAGACCGCAACTCACCCTCGCCGCGCATGCCAGCTGCTTGTAGATGTCAGTGACTTTTCTACAAACAGCCGATACATGCGCATTAAAAGTGAGTTTGTTATCTATGATAACGCCTAGCAGGCGGATTTCCTGCACAAGCGGCAATTGCACTCCGGCCATGTTAATGACTGGGGGCTCAAATTTCAGCTTCCGCGTTAATACCATCGCAAAAGTTTTTTGCGGTGCGAAGTTCAGCTTATTTTTGAGCCCCCACTCCAGGACCTTCTGGAGGGCCGCATTGGCTCTCGCCTGCAGGGGGGCCGTAGTGAGCCCAGAGAACACCAGGACGACATCATCTGCGTATGCTTGGCAGTGTACCCCATCCTGCTCAAGGTCTGTGAGCAGGGTGTTGAGAATCAGGTTCCAGAATAGGGGGCCCGCTATTGAACCTTGGACACATCCCTTGCTGGTTCCCTTTTCCCAACTTTCCCTCGCATAGTGTATTTTGACCTTACGGTCCTCCAGGTATGAGGCTACAAGTCCGTAAATATTTGCAGGGCATTTATGGGCGAGGAGTTGGACTTTCAGAGCCGGCCACCAAGCATTATCGAAGGCTCCCTCTATATCCAGCGAGACCATGAGTACGATCTTCCTAAGTTGTATTTCAGATCGTACGTATCCCACTAGATCGTAGAGGGAGTCCTCGGTGCTTTTTTGTGGCATGAAACCATACTGACTGCTGCTGAGTGAAGGTATTGTATGCCATCTTATACGGGATACTAGAAGCTTTTCGACAGTTTTGCCCATGACAGGTAAGAGTCCAATTGGTCTATGCGCCTTCGGATTAGTGTAGTCCTCCTTTCCAGGTTTCCGGAGTATACATACGTGAGCGGACTTCCAACTAACCGGAAAGTGTCCTAAAGCCAGACATTTGTTGGCAATAGCAAGGAACACTTCCCGGTCACAACGGATTGCCCGTTCACATATATCCGCCGTCCACCCATCCGGGCCCGGGGCCTTCTTTGGGTTGAGAGATCTCAGCACCGCCTCAAGCTCGGCACCGGTAAAGGGTGGATCGTTAGGTTTTAATTGGTCCTGGAGTTGGTGGACTGGCACTTCCGAAATGGCGCGTGTCTGGCGTTGGCCCGCGGATTCGGTGTCGACCTGGTCGTCGGGGAAGAACGTAAGGGCCAGTTTCTTGGCCGACTCCTCTGGGCTAAGAGTACCATTTGAGTCGCAGAGTAACTGGTCCTCCTGTCTTTTTACAGTTCTCCTAATGACCCTGTAGACACCGTCCCATAGGCTCTCTCTGTCTTGTTTTGTGCAAAACTGTTTCCAGCTGGCATTTTGGGCTTCAGTCGCCGCCTCTTTATACCGCTGTTTTGCCTCTAGATATGTGTCAACGACGTATTGCCTTCTGCGTTCCGCTGCACACCGGATGCGCCGCTTCTTGGTAACAGCGTCTCTTTTGAGACGCTCCAGAGCGGGGCTCCACCACGGCAGCGGATGTCTTTCCTTTCGGACTCCCACCTTGGGTATGATCTCTTCACAAGCTTGAGAGATTCCCGTTAGGTAGGAGTCAAGAAGTGTTTCCAGCTCCCTAGGCGTCTCGATGGTCTGCACCCTCAAAGCGGTTAGGTTGCTCTCTTCTAGTCTGGAACGGACAGAATGATCGAAAGCCAACCAATCGGTCTTGCTTGTGTTGTACACACGTGTTGTCTGGGGTCTCAGGATTTCGAGTGCTTTCCCCAGACGTACGTGGTAAGTGACAGCGTTATGGTCCGATGTAATTAGCTCTCTGTCAACTCTCCATCCGCCCATCCTGTCCAAGAGCTGGAGGCTGCAGGCCGTAACGTCGACTCTGCTTGTACACATACGGCCTCCCCTATACACCTCAAAAGTAGGTACATCGCCTGTATTCAGGATCTGGAGGTCCATTTCATTAAGGAAAGAGCTGTAGCCAGCTCCTCGATGGTCTTCGGAAACACTTCCCCACCAAGGACTCCACGCGTTGACGTCCCCTGCCAAGATGACATTACTGGTCTGCATCTTAGAGCAGACAAAGCGGATTCTGCCAAGATATGGTTCTAAATCTTCGTCCCCCTCCAGGTAAATGGATAGCACGGCCAACTTAAGCTCCCCAGCCTTCAGAAGGACCGCTGCAATGTTCTCGGTGACCAGCTGAGGGTCATGTATGATCTCCAGCTCCCCACCAAAAACAACTACGGCAGCCTTTACCGGCTTTTGACGAGCTGCTGTGAGCTGGATCACCCTTGTATTCGGGTACCGTTTGAGTTCGCCCTTGGATCCAATATATGGTTCTTGGACCAGGGCAACGGATACCCGGTTTGAGTGAGCCTTACTCATTAGCTCCGCAGTCGCCAACTTAGATCGCTGTAAGTTGACCTGGATGACTCTTAAATTGCCATCCTTGGTTTTGCTGGAGAGAGAGACGCCTCTACCATTCACCATGGTGCCCTCAGCAGTACGCGACGCGTGACCTCGCTATCGAATCCCACCTACGCCTGATTGGACACTCACCATTAAAGGCATTATGTGCCAGATCGGCTTCGGGGAACTTAGCCTTCTTACAGTTTACGCAGACAGCTGGAGTTGCCTTTGCGGGGCAGTCCGCATAGGTATGAGTATGAGTATGAGTATGAGTATGATATGGTTAGGTTAGGTTAGGTTAGGTTAGGTTAGGTTAGGTTAGGTTAGGTTAGGTTAGGTTAGGTTAGGTTAGGTTAGGTTAGGTTAGGTTAGGTTAGGTTAGGTTAGGTTAGGTTAGGTTAGGTTAGGTTAGGTTAGGTTAGGTTAGGTTAGGTTAGGTTAGGTTAGGTTAGGTTAGGTTAGGTTAGGTTAGGTTAGGTTAGGTTAGGTTAGGTTAGGTTAGGTTAGGTTAGGTTAGGTTAGGTTAGGTTAGGTTAGGTTAGGTTAGGTTAGGTTAGGTTAGGTTAGGTTAGGTTAGGTTAGGTTAGGTTAGGTTAGGTTAGGTTAGGTTAGGTTAGGTTAGGTTAGGTTAGGTTAGGTTAGGTTAGGTTAGGTTAGGTTAGGTTAGGTTAGGTTAGGTTAGGTTAGGTTAGGTTAGGTTAGGTTAGGTTAGGTTAGGTTAGGTTAGGTTAGGTTAGGTTAGGTTAGGTTAGGTTAGGTTAGGTTAGGTTAGGTTAGGTTAGGTTAGGTTAGGTTAGGTTAGGTTAGGTTAGGTTAGGTTAGGTTAGGTTAGGTTAGGTTAGGTTAGGTTAGGTTAGGTTAGGTTAGGTTAGGTTAGGTTAGGTTAGGTTAGGTTAGGTTAGGTTAGGTTAGGTTAGGTTAGGTTAGGTTAGGTTAGGTTAGGTTAGGTCAGGTTAGGTTAGGTTAGGTTAGGTTAGGTTAGGTTAGGTTAGGTTAGGTTAGGTTAGGTTAGGTTAGGTTAGGTTAGGTTAGGTTAGGTTAGGTTAGGTTAGGTTAGGTTAGGTTAGGTTAGGTTAGGTTAGGTTAGGTTAGGTTAGGTTAGGTTAGGTTAGGTTAGGTTAGGTTAGGTTAGGTTAGGTTAGGTTAGGTTAGGTTAGGTTAGGTTAGGTTAGGTTAGGTTAGGTTAGGTTAGGTTAGGTTAGGTTAGGTTAGGTTAGGTTAGGTTAGGTTAGGTTAGGTTAGGTTAGGTTAGGTTAGGTTAGGTTAGGTTAGGTTAGGTTAGGTTAGGTTAGGTTAGGTTAGGTTAGGTTAGGTTAGGTTAGGTTAGGTTAGGTTAGGTTAGGTTAGGTTAGGTTAGGTTAGGTTAGGTTAGGTTAGGTTAGGTTAGGTTAGGTTAGGTTAGGTTAGGTTAGGTTAGGTTAGGTTAGGTTAGGTTAGGTTAGGTTAGGTTAGGTTAGGTTAGGTTAGGTTAGGTTAGGTTAGGTTAGGTTAGGCTAGGTTAGGTTAGGTTAGGTTAGGTTAGGTTAGGTTAGGTTAGGTTAGGTTAGGTTAGGTTAGGTTAGGTTAGGTTAGGTTAGGTTAGGTTAGGTTAGGTTAGGTTAGGTTAGGTTAGGTTAGGTTAGGTTAGGTTAGGTTAGGTTAGGTTAGGTTAGGTTAGGTTAGGTTAGGTTAGGTTAGGTTAGGTTAGGTTAGGTTAGGTTAGGTTAGGTTAGGTTAGGTTAGGTTAGGTTAGGTTAGGTTAGGTTAGGTTAGGTTAGGTTAGGTTAGGTTAGGTTAGGTTAGGTTAGGTTAGGTTAGGTTAGGTTAGGTTAGGTTAGGTTAGGTTAGGTTAGGTTAGGTTAGGTTAGGTTAGGTTAGGTTAGGTTAGGTTAGGTTAGGTTAGGTTAGGTTAGGTTAGGTTAGGTTAGGTTAGGTTAGGTTAGGTTAGGTTAGGTTAGGTTAGGTTAGGTTAGGTTAGGTTAGGTTAGGTTAGGTTAGGTTAGGTTAGGTTAGGTTAGGTTAGGTTAGGTTAGGTTAGGTTAGGTTAGGTTAGGTTAGGTTAGGTTAGGTTAGGTTAGGTTAGGTTAGGTTAGGTTAGGTTAGGTTAGGTTAGGTTAGGTTAGGTTAGGTTAGGTTAGGTTAGGTTAGGTTAGGTTAGGTTAGGTTAGGTTAGGTTAGGTTAGGTTAGGTTAGGTTAGGTTAGGTTAGGTTAGGTTAGGTTAGGTTAGGTTAGGTTAGGTTAGGTTAGGTTAGGTTAGGTTAGGTTAGGTTAGGTTAGGTTAGGTTAGGTTAGGTTAGGTTAGGTTAGGTTAGGTTAGGTTAGGTTAGGTTAGGTTAGGTTAGGTTAGGTTAGGTTAGGTTAGGTTAGGTTAGGTTAGGTTAGGTTAGGTTAGGTTAGGTTAGGTTAGGTTAGGTTAGGTTAGGTTAGGTTAGGTTAGGTTAGGTTAGGTTAGGTTAGGTTAGGTTAGGTTAGGTTAGGTTAGGTTAGGTTAGGTTAGGTTAGGTTAGGTTAGGTTAGGTTAGGTTAGGTTAGGTTAGGTTAGGTTAGGTTAGGTTAGGTTAGGTTAGGTTAGGTTAGGTTAGGTTAGGTTAGGTTAGGTTAGGTTAGGTTAGGTTAGGTTAGGTTAGGTTAGGTTAGGTTAGGTTAGGTTAGGTTAGGTTAGGTTAGGTTAGGTTAGGTTAGGTTAGGTTAGGTTAGGTTAGGTTAGGTTAGGTTAGGTTAGGTTAGGTTAGGTTAGGTTAGGTTAGGTTAGGTTAGGTTAGGTTAGGTTAGGTTAGGTTAGGTTAGGTTAGGTTAGGTTAGGTTAGGTTAGGTTAGGTTAGGTTAGGTTAGGTTAGGTTAGGTTAGGTTAGGTTAGGTTAGGTTAGGTTAGGTTAGGTTAGGTTAGGTTAGGTTAGGTTAGGTTAGGTTAGGTTAGGTTAGGTTAGGTTAGGTTAGGTTAGGTTAGGTTAGGTTAGGTTAGGTTAGGTTAGGTTAGGTTAGGTTAGGTTAGGTTAGGTTAGGTTAGGTTAGGTTAGGTTAGGTTAGGTTAGGTTAGGTTAGGTTAGGTTAGGTTAGGTTAGGTTAGGTTAGGTTAGGTTAGGTTAGGTTAGGTTAGGTTAGGTTAGGTTAGGTTAGGTTAGGTTAGGTTAGGTTAGGTTAGGTTAGGTTAGGTTAGGTTAGGTTAGGTTAGGTTAGGTTAGGTTAGGTTAGGTTAGGTTAGGTTAGGTTAGGTTAGGTTAGGTTAGGTTAGGTTAGGTTAGGTTAGGTTAGGTTAGGTTAGGTTAGGTTAGGTTAGGTTAGGTTAGGTTAGGTTAGGTTAGGTTAGGTTAGGTTAGGTTAGGTTAGGTTAGGTTAGGTTAGGTTAGGTTAGGTTAGGTTAGGTTAGGTTAGGTTAGGTTAGGTTAGGTTAGGTTAGGTTAGGTTAGGTTAGGTTAGGTTAGGTTAGGTTAGGTTAGGTTAGGTTAGGTTAGGTTAGGTTAGGTTAGGTTAGGTTAGGTTAGGTTAGGTTAGGTTAGGTTAGGTTAGGTTAGGTTAGGTTAGGTTAGGTTAGGTTAGGTTAGGTTAGGTTAGGTTAGGTTAGGTTAGGTTAGGTTAGGTTAGGTTAGGTTAGGTTAGGTTAGGTTAGGTTAGGTTAGGTTAGGTTAGGTTAGGTTAGGTTAGGTTAGGTTAGGTTAGGTTAGGTTAGGTTAGGTTAGGTTAGGTTAGGTTAGGTTAGGTTAGGTTAGGTTAGGTTAGGTTAGGTTAGGTTAGGTTAGGTTAGGTTAGGTTAGGTTAGGTTAGGTTAGGTTAGGTTAGGTTAGGTTAGGTTAGGTTAGGTTAGGTTAGGTTAGGTTAGGTTAGGTTAGCGTTAGGTTAGGTTAGGTTAGGTTAGGTTAGGTTAGGTTAGGTTAGGTTAGGTTAGGTTAGGTTAGGTTAGGTTAGGTTAGGTTAGGTTAGGTTAGGTTAGGTTAGGTTAGGTTAGGTTAGGTTAGGTTAGGTTAGGTTAGGTTAGGTTAGGTTAGGTTAGGTTAGGTTAGGTTAGGTTAGGTTAGGTTAGGTTAGGTTAGGTTAGGTTAGGTTAGGTTAGGTTAGGTTAGGTTAGGTTAGGTTAGGTTAGGTTAGGTTAGGTTAGGTTAGGTTAGGTTAGGTTAGGTTAGGTTAGGTTAGGTTAGGTTAGGTTAGGTTAGGTTAGGTTAGGTTAGGTTAGGTTAGGTTAGGTTAGGTTAGGTTAGGTTAGGTTAGGTTAGGTTAGGTTAGGTTAGGTTAGGTTAGCTTAGGTTAGGTTAGGTTAGGTTAGGTTAGGTTAGGTTAGGTTAGGTTAGGTTAGGTTAGGTTAGGTTAGGTTAGGTTAGGTTAGGTTAGGTTAGGTTAGGTTAGGTTAGGTTAGGTTAGGTTAGGTTAGGTTAGGTTAGGTTAGGTTAGGTTAGGTTAGGTTAGGTTAGGTTAGGTTAGGTTAGGTTAGGTTAGGTTAGGTTAGGTTAGGTTAGGTTAGGTTAGGTTAGGTTAGGTTAGGTTAGGTTAGGTTAGGTTAGGTTAGGTTAGGTTAGGTTAGGTTAGGTTAGGTTAGGTTAGGTTAGGTTAGGTTAGGTTAGGTTAGGTTAGGTTAGGTTAGGTTAGGTTAGGTTAGGTTAGGTTAGGTTAGGTTAGGTTAGGTTAGGTTAGGTTAGGTTAGGTTAGGTTAGGTTAGGTTAGGTTAGGTTAGGTTAGGTTAGGTTAGGTTAGGTTAGGTTAGGTTAGGTTAGGTTAGGTTAGGTTAGGTTAGGTTAGGTTAGGTTAGGTTAGGTTAGGTTAGGTTAGGTTAGGTTAGGTTAGGTTAGGTTAGGTTAGGTTAGGTTAGGTTAGGTTAGGTTAGGTTAGGTTAGGTTAGGTTAGGTTAGGTTAGGTTAGGTTAGGTTAGGTTAGGTTAGGTTAGGTTAGGTTAGGTTAGGTTAGGTTAGGTTAGGTTAGGTTAGGTTAGGTTAGGTTAGGTTAGGTTAGGTTAGGTTAGGTTAGGTTAGGTTAGGTTAGGTTAGGTTAGGTTAGGTTAGGTTAGGTTAGGTTAGGTTAGGTTAGGTTAGGTTAGGTTAGGTTAGGTTAGGTTAGGTTAGGTTAGGTTAGGTTAGGTTAGGTTAGGTTAGGTTAGGTTAGGTTAGGTTAGGTTAGGTTAGGTTAGGTTAGGTTAGGTTAGGTTAGGTTAGGTTAGGTTAGGTTAGGTTAGGTTAGGTTAGGTTAGGTTAGGTTAGGTTAGGTTAGGTTAGGTTAGGTTAGGTTAGGTTAGGTTAGGTTAGGTTAGGTTAGGTTAGGTTAGGTTAGGTTAGGTTAGGTTAGGTTAGGTTAGGTTAGGTTAGGTTAGGTTAGGTTAGGTTAGGTTAGGTTAGGTTAGGTTAGGTTAGGTTAGGTTAGGTTAGGTTAGGTTAGGTTAGGTTAGGTTAGGTTAGGTTAGGTTAGGTTAGGTTAGGTTAGGTTAGGTTAGGTTAGGTTAGGTTAGGTTAGGTTAGGTTAGGTTAGGTTAGGTTAGGTTAGGTTAGGTTAGGTTAGGTTAGGTTAGGTTAGGTTAGGTTAGGTTAGGTTAGGTTAGGTTAGGTTAGGTTAGGTTAGGTTAGGTTAGGTTAGGTTAGGTTAGGTTAGGTTAGGTTAGGTTAGGTTAGGTTAGGTTAGGTTAGGTTAGGTTAGGTTAGGTTAGGTTAGGTTAGGTTAGGTTAGGTTAGGTTAGGTTAGGTTAGGTTAGGTTAGGTTAGGTTAGGTTAGGTTAGGTTAGGTTAGGTTAGGTTAGGTTAGGTTAGGTTAGGTTAGGTTAGGTTAGGTTAGGTTAGGTTAGGTTAGGTTAGGTTAGGTTAGGTTAGGTTAGGTTAGGTTAGGTTAGGTTAGGTTAGGTTAGGTTAGGTTAGGTTAGGTTAGGTTAGGTTAGGTTAGGTTAGGTTAGGTTAGGTTAGGTTAGGTTAGGTTAGGTTAGGTTAGGTTAGGTTAGGTTAGGTTAGGTTAGGTTAGGTTAGGTTAGGTTAGGTTAGGTTAGGTTAGGTTAGGTTAGGTTAGGTTAGGTTAGGTTAGGTTAGGTTAGGTTAGGTTAGGTTAGGTTAGGTTAGGTTAGGTTAGGTTAGGTTAGGTTAGGTTAGGTTAGGTTAGGTTAGGTTAGGTTAGGTTAGGTTAGGTTAGGTTAGGTTAGGTTAGGTTAGGTTAGGTTAGGTTAGGTTAGGTTAGGTTAGGTTAGGTTAGGTTAGGTTAGGTTAGGTTAGGTTAGGTTAGGTTAGGTTAGGTTAGGTTAGGTTAGGTTAGGTTAGGTTAGGTTAGGTTAGGTTAGGTTAGGTTAGGTTAGGTTAGGTTAGGTTAGGTTAGGTTAGGTTAGGTTAGGTTAGGTTAGGTTAGGTTAGGTTAGGTTAGGTTAGGTTAGGTTAGGTTAGGTTAGGTTAGGTTAGGTTAGGTTAGGTTAGGTTAGGTTAGGTTAGGTTAGGTTAGGTTAGGTTAGGTTAGGTTAGGTTAGGTTAGGTTAGGTTAGGTTAGGTTAGGTTAGGTTAGGTTAGGTTAGGTTAGGTTAGGTTAGGTTAGGTTAGGTTAGGTTAGGTTAGGTTAGGTTAGGTTAGGTTAGGTTAGGTTAGGTTAGGTTAGGTTAGGTTAGGTTAGGTTAGGTTAGGTTAGGTTAGGTTAGGTTAGGTTAGGTTAGGTTAGGTTAGGTTAGGTTAGGTTAGGTTAGGTTAGGTTAGGTTAGGTTAGGTTAGGTTAGGTTAGGTTAGGTTAGGTTAGGTTAGGTTAGGTTAGGTTAGGTTAGGTTAGGTTAGGTTAGGTTAGGTTAGGTTAGGTTAGGTTAGGTTAGGTTAGGTTAGGTTAGGTTAGGTTAGGTTAGGTTAGGTTAGGTTAGGTTAGGTTAGGTTAGGTTAGGTTAGGTTAGGTTAGGTTAGGTTAGGTTAGGTTAGGTTAGGTTAGGTTAGGTTAGGTTAGGTTAGGTTAGGTTAGGTTAGGTTAGGTTAGGTTAGGTTAGGTTAGGTTAGGTTAGGTTAGGTTAGGTTAGGTTAGGTTAGGTTAGGTTAGGTTAGGTTAGGTTAGGTTAGGTTAGGTTAGGTTAGGTTAGGTTAGGTTAGGTTAGGTTAGGTTAGGTTAGGTTAGGTTAGGTTAGGTTAGGTTAGGTTAGGTTAGGTTAGGTTAGGTTAGGTTAGGTTAGGTTAGGTTAGGTTAGGTTAGGTTAGGTTAGGTTAGGTTAGGTTAGGTTAGGTTAGGTTAGGTTAGGTTAGGTTAGGTTAGGTTAGGTTAGGTTAGGTTAGGTTAGGTTAGGTTAGGTTAGGTTAGGTTAGGTTAGGTTAGGTTAGGTTAGGTTAGGTTAGGTTAGGTTAGGTTAGGTTAGGTTAGGTTAGGTTAGGTTAGGTTAGGTTAGGTTAGGTTAGGTTAGGTTAGGTTAGGTTAGGTTAGGTTAGGTTAGGTTAGGTTAGGTTAGGTTAGGTTAGGTTAGGTTAGGTTAGGTTAGGTTAGGTTAGGTTAGGTTAGGTTAGGTTAGGTTAGGTTAGGTTAGGTTAGGTTAGGTTAGGTTAGGTTAGGTTAGGTTAGGTTAGGTTAGGTTAGGTTAGGTTAGGTTAGGTTAGGTTAGGTTAGGTTAGGTTAGGTTAGGTTAGGTTAGGTTAGGTTAGGTTAGGTTAGGTTAGGTTAGGTTAGGTTAGGTTAGGTTAGGTTAGGTTAGGTTAGGTTAGGTTAGGTTAGGTTAGGTTAGGTTAGGTTAGGTTAGGTTAGGTTAGGTTAGGTTAGGTTAGGTTAGGTTAGGTTAGGTTAGGTTAGGTTAGGTTAGGTTAGGTTAGGTTAGGTTAGGTTAGGTTAGGTTAGGTTAGGTTAGGTTAGGTTAGGTTAGGTTAGGTTAGGTTAGGTTAGGTTAGGTTAGGTTAGGTTAGGTTAGGTTAGGTTAGGTTAGGTTAGGTTAGGTTAGGTTAGGTTAGGTTAGGTTAGGTTAGGTTAGGTTAGGTTAGGTTAGGTTAGGTTAGGTTAGGTTAGGTTAGGTTAGGTTAGGTTAGGTTAGGTTAGGTTAGGTTAGGTTAGGTTAGGTTAGGTTAGGTTAGGTTAGGTTAGGTTAGGTTAGGTTAGGTTAGGTTAGGTTAGGTTAGGTTAGGTTAGGTTAGGTTAGGTTAGGTTAGGTTAGGTTAGGTTAGGTTAGGTTAGGTTAGGTTAGGTTAGGTTAGGTTAGGTTAGGTTAGGTTAGGTTAGGTTAGGTTAGGTTAGGTTAGGTTAGGTTAGGTTAGGTTAGGTTAGGTTAGGTTAGGTTAGGTTAGGTTAGGTTAGGTTAGGTTAGGTTAGGTTAGGTTAGGTTAGGTTAGGTTAGGTTAGGTTAGGTTAGGTTAGGTTAGGTTAGGTTAGGTTAGGTTAGGTTAGGTTAGGTTAGGTTAGGTTAGGTTAGGTTAGGTTAGGTTAGGTTAGGTTAGGTTAGGTTAGGTTAGGTTAGGTTAGGTTAGGTTAGGTTAGGTTAGGTTAGGTTAGGTTAGGTTAGGTTAGGTTAGGTTAGGTTAGGTTAGGTTAGGTTAGGTTAGGTTAGGTTAGGTTAGGTTAGGTTAGGTTAGGTTAGGTTAGGTTAGGTTAGGTTAGGTTAGGTTAGGTTAGGTTAGGTTAGGTTAGGTTAGGTTAGGTTAGGTTAGGTTAGGTTAGGTTAGGTTAGGTTAGGTTAGGTTAGGTTAGGTTAGGTTAGGTTAGGTTAGGTTAGGTTAGGTTAGGTTAGGTTAGGTTAGGTTAGGTTAGGTTAGGTTAGGTTAGGTTAGGTTAGGTTAGGTTAGGTTAGCTTAGGTTAGGTTAGGTTAGGTTAGGTTAGGTTAGGTTAGGTTAGGTTAGGTTAGGTTAGGTTAGGTTAGGTTAGGTTAGGTTAGGTTAGGTTAGGTTAGGTTAGGTTAGGTTAGGTTAGGTTAGGTTAGGTTAGGTTAGGTTAGGTTAGGTTAGGTTAGGTTAGGTTAGGTTAGGTTAGGTTAGGTTAGGTTAGGTTAGGTTAGGTTAGGTTAGGTTAGGTTAGGTTAGGTTAGGTTAGGTTAGGTTAGGTTAGGTTAGGTTAGGTTAGGTTAGGTTAGGTTAGGTTAGGTTAGGTTAGGTTAGGTTAGGTTAGGTTAGGTTAGGTTAGGTTAGGTTAGGTTAGGTTAGGTTAGGTTAGGTTAGGTTAGGTTAGGTTAGGTTAGGTTAGGTTAGGTTAGGTTAGGTTAGGTTAGGTTAGGTTAGGTTAGGTTAGGTTAGGTTAGGTTAGGTTAGGTTAGGTTAGGTTAGGTTAGGTTAGGTTAGGTTAGGTTAGGTTAGGTTAGGTTAGGTTAGGTTAGGTTAGGTTAGGTTAGGTTAGGTTAGGTTAGGTTAGGTTAGGTTAGGTTAGGTTAGGTTAGGTTAGGTTAGGTTAGGTTAGGTTAGGTTAGGTTAGGTTAGGTTAGGTTAGGTTAGGTTAGGTTAGGTTAGGTTAGGTTAGGTTAGGTTAGGTTAGGTTAGGTTAGGTTAGGTTAGGTTAGGTTAGGTTAGG